>CAUYUJ010019877.1:99609-149609 GCA_963575745.1 Prorocentrum cordatum | reverse complement strand
GCGACTTTCGTTGGCCAGCCTCACTCGAAAAACGGCAACATGGCACTCAAAGACCTTTGCATCTTTATCGTGTGGCCTTATTGCACTGTTTGATTGTATGCCTGTAGGTTCGCATGGATTTCTCGGATCAGCGCTGGACCCCCCTCCCTGGCTGGCGGAGCGCGCCAGAGGCGGTGCCGGAGGCGCCGTTGGGTTGGGTCCTGCGCCGCAGATCGGAGAAATCGGCGCGGACTCCGAAAGTTCATGGTTATGTCATTGTTTTTTGTCTTATATCTCGTTCAACCGATCCCCATCCCCTCTGGGTCATGGCATCTCAGCCCCATCATCTCACCTCTCAGTGGGGGACAGGCCACGCGAAACCCGAACGGAACAGCATTCACCCCGATCTCGGCCAGTGGAGCCAAGGCCACGCCAGCGGGGGTAGGGATCGGTGAAACAATGCTCACAGAAGAGGTTCCTTCTCACATCAGGGGCAACGAAGTCTTTCGTGGTTCAATGTTTTTGGACGTCTTCGTCGGTCCTCAGCGGCTTTCCCGCCTCGGGGTGCTCTCCAGCAGCTGCGCCTCGCCGATAGCGTTCCCGGGGTTCCTGGATCGTCCTCAATGACCGCTGGAGGCCCGAGTTATGGCCCGAAAGCAATAGGGGGGGGGACTTGTCTTGGGGGAAGGCCCTGGGGTCCAGGACCCGTTTCCCGCAGGACTCGTATTTTTCATACCATTTCTCCCATCAGGGGCGACGTTAGGTGGGGATGGAGCTCAGGAGGGGAGGGTGCATCGGCTCCCAATCGCCTTTTGACCGCTGATACATTGAGGCCCGATGGCCCATCCCACCCAGGACCGTGTGGATCCATTATCGGGGACCTATCGTCGATCAATCGGCGATGTATCGCCGATTCCAGGTCGAGGTTTCCCCTCCCTGAGCCGCCCCCCCCCCAGCGGTCGCCCTCAGACATCTATTCAGAGATGCAACGTTTTGAACACATCAGGACGGAGGTGTTTCGCAGCCTACGGGTTCGGGGCCGATCTCAGGCTCTCCAGGGCGGCCGACCAGCGACTCGGGACGGAAAGTCGGCCTTGGGGCGAGGGCCCGGACCTCTGGGGACGCTGTGTTGAACAGGTCAAAGTCTCAGATGCTTGGGCACCTTCGCTGCTCTGATACGCACGTTTTGAAACGTAACGCGTGCCGTGTTCAAAACGTCCGTGTTCAAAACTCACGTGTTGCGTGTTGAACACGTCCGTGTTCAAAACGTCCGTGTTCAAAACGTTCAAAACGCACGTGTTCAAAACTTTCAGAACGTTCAAAACGTCCGTGTTCAAAACGCACGTGTTCAGAACGTCCATGTTCAAAACGTGGTGAGATCCGTAGCAATACGCTACGTGTTGCGTGTTGCGCATCCGGGCAGTTAAGCACTAGGTACACCTCCGTCGCCCCTGGCCACGGCAGCGGTGCGCCCCGCCACTGGCTCGGCCAGGGCATCATGGGCTCCTTTTCCACCACCATCACCACCATAAGTTGGAGGGGGAAGGAGGTGGAGGATGAGGAAGAGGACGAGGACGAGGAGAAGGAGGAGGAGGAGGAGGAGGAGGATCCCCTCCCCCCCAAACTTATGGTGGTGGTGGTGGTGGAAAACAAGCCCACCAAGGGCCTGCATATGTGCACGCCGATGCGGTCCGGCAGGGCAGGGTTCGGCGGAGAGGACTGCCCGGGTGCGCAGTGAGCCCAGGGGGCCTCTCTCTTGTTGATTTTCTTTTTATTTTTTTTTTGTTTTCGGAGGCGTCCTCAAGGGTGGCATCTCCCACTCCTACCCTCTATCCTCCTCGCCTCTCCTGCTTTCTTTTTTTTTCCTTTTCCTATCTCCTCCTCTCCTCCTCCTCCTCCTCCTTCCTCGCTCCTCCGCCTCGTCCTCCTTCCTTCCTCCTCATCCCTCCGCCTCCTCCTCCTCCCTCTTCCTCCTTTTCCTATCCTCCTCATCCTCGTCCTCCTCCTTTCCTCCCCTCCTCCTCCTCCTCCTCCTCCTCCTCCTCCTCCTCCTCCTCCTCCTCCTCCTCTGCTGTCCTGGACACCTCCTCGCAGGAGCCGTCCGATGCCTCCTGAGGGGCCACCCCCCAGCCTTCTTCCCAGACCCCCTCGAGCCGAGAACAAAATCACGACGTTTTTTTCTGTTTGTTTGCTAGTTTCGGCCCTTGGGGGCCACTACTGGGCCTCGGGACCGTCAAAAAGTGACTCAGGATAGAAAAACGGTCCTGGGGAAGGTCCAAACTTCTGGGGGTGGACGTAATTAACAAATTATGACGTCGGGGGTCTGGGTTTACAGGGCCGCCCCTGTGTCCCCACCCCAGCCAAATCCGCTGCACCCCAGCCCCCCCCTCCAGCCCCCCACCCCCCTGGCTGGTCCAATCCTTCCAAGTTGCGTCCAGCCGTGGCGCGTTCCCCTGGCACCCCGAAGGTGATGAAAAGCGTCAAAGACTTGGGGACCGAACCGCTTGGAGAGCACCCCTCAACCCCCTTATCCTTGTCCTCAGACATCCGGCGTCGTTGTTTCGTTCGCAACGTGACTCACCAAAGGTCTGGACTCCTTCCCGCTTCCAAGAGACCCACTCTTCATCCCGAGCATACTGCTTCGACAGAACCCGAAACTTGCCAAATACCGCCCGTCGCCCTTCCCCCTTCCGACAATCCGACGCATTGAGTTTCTTGATACGGGGTCCCCGGAGGTACCCGCCCTGGCCAGGTCCATCCTGGGCTCTGGACTCGTGTGTCGAGGGCATGTACACCACGGCCCAGGATGGGCCTGGCCAGGGCTTGTGGTGTTGTACTGTCTGGACTGTCTGGAGCTCTCTTCCCTCGTGGACGTCCCCAATGTGCGCAAGTGGAGGGAGGAGCGAGGAGGAGGAGGAGGAAGAGGAGGAGGAGGAGGAGGAGGAGGAGGAGGAGCAAAGCGGGAGCAGGAGCAGGAGCAGGAACAGGAGCAGGAGCAGGAGCGAGGAGCAGGAGGAGGAGGAGGAGGAGGAGGAGGAAAAGGAGGAGCAGCGAGGAGGAGGAGGAGGAGGAGGAGCGAGGAGTAACGAGGAGGAGCGAGGAGGAGGAGCGAGGAGGAGGAGGAGGAGGAGGAGGAGGAGAAGAAAGCCAAGCTGCACAGGGGCGCGGGCTCTGGCGGTGGCTCGCTGGGCCGCCGTGGCGCGGCCCGCCGCCCACGAGCAGTCCGCCGCGGCCCGGCTGGGCGCGTTCACCGCGGCCGGCGGGTGCCGCCCCGAGCGGGAGCTCGGCGCGGCCTGCCGCGGCGCTGGCCGCTGCCCTGCTGGCGGCGCTCGGCGACGACGCCGACGCCGACGACGACGACGCCGACGCCGTCGCCGACGCCGACGCCGACGCCGACGGCGACGCCGACGCCGACGACGACGCCGACGCCGACGAACGACGAGGACGGTGCCGACGACGGCGCCGACGACGACGACGACCGATGCCGACGACGACCGACCGCGACGGCGGACGCCGACGCCGACGCCTCCGATGCCGACGCCGATGCCGACGGTGCCGACGCCGACGCCGGACGGCGACGACGCGAGACGAAGACGACGACGACCGCGCGACCGCAGACGACGACGCCGACGCGAAGACGACGTGCTGCCCTGCTGGCGGCGCTCGGCGACGAACGCCGACGACGACGACGGACGACGGCGACGGCGACGACGACGCCGACGGCGACGGCGACGCCGCGCCGACGCCGGACGACGACGACGCCGACGCCGACGACAGACGAGGAGGTGCGACGACGGCGCCGACGACGACGACGACGAGATGCGACGACGACGACGCCGACGCCGACGCCGACGCCGACGCCGATGCCGACGCCGATGCCGACGGTGCCGACGCCGACGCCGACGTCGACGACGCCGACGACGAAGACGACGCCGACCGCGCCGACGCCGACGACGACGCCGACGCCGAAGACGACGCTGCTGCCCTGCTGGCGGCGCTCGGCGACGACGCCGATGACGCCGGCGCCGACGCCGACGCCGACGCCGACGACGACGACGACGACGACCGACGATGCCGACGCCGACGCCGTCGCCGTCGCCGACGCCGACACCGACCGCCGACGAGATGACGACGACGAAGACGACGACGACCGCGCCAACACCGACGCCGACTCCGACGCCGACGCCAACCCCGACGCCGACGCCGACGACGACGCCGACGCGACGACGGACGACGCCGACGCCAACGCCGACCGCCGACGCGACGCCGACCCGGAAACGCCGACCCCGACGCCGACGCCGACGCCGACGACGCCGACGACGCCGACGCCGACACTGACGCCGACGCCGACGCCGACGCCAACGACGCCGCCGCCGCCGACGCCGATACCGACGACGCCGACGCCAACAACGACGTCGCTGACGACGCGGACGCCGACTCCAACGCTGAGGCCGACGCCGCCGCCGACGATGACGACGCCCACGCCGACGCCGACGATGTCGTTGACGACACCGGCGCCGACACCGACGCCGACGCCGACGACGACGCCGACGCCGACGACGAAGACGCCGACGCTGACGCAGACGCTGACGCCGACGCCGGCGCCGATGCCGACGGGGGGCGCGGGGGGCCGACGCGACGACGTCGACGATGACGACGACGCGACACGCACGCGCCGAAGCCGACGCCGACGGCCGACGACGAACTACGGGGGAAAAAACGAACGACCCGTGGACGACGCGACGCCGGACGCCTGACGACGACCGACGTCGACAACGACAACGACGGCGAAGATGAGACGACGACGAAGCCGACACCGACGCCGACGCCCACGCGACGCGACGACGCTGACACACGACGACGCCGATGCCGAGCCGTCGCCGACGCGACGACATTGTCAAGTCGAACGCCGACGTCGACGCCGACGTCGACGACGACGCCGACGCCGACCGCGAGGACGATGCGACGCCAGCGGCCGACGACGCCGCACCGACGCCGACCGCGACCGCCAACTTCGGACGCCGACACCGCCGACGGACGACGCCGACGGACGACTGCCGACGCCACGACGCCGACGCCAACGCCGACGCCGACGCCGACGCCGACGACGACGCCGACGCCGACGCCGACGTCGACAACTACACGCCGACGACGTCGACGCCGACGCCGACGCCGACGCCGCCAACGACGACGCCGACGACGACGACGACGCCCACGTCGATGCCGACGACGACGACTCCGACGCCGACGCCGACGCGGGCGCTGACGTCGACGCCGACGACGACGCCGACGCCGACGCCGACGCCAACGACGACGGCGCCGACGCCGACGCCCGCGCCGCCGACGATGACGACGGCGCCGTTGACGAGGCCGGCGCCGACGACGACGCTGACGCCGACGCCGACGCCGACGCTGACGCCAACGCCGACACCGACGACGTCGTCGCCGACGCCGACGCCGATGCCGACGCCGACGCCGACGCCGACGCCGCACGCCGTCGTCGTACGACGACGTCGACGACGACGACGTACCGACGGACGACGTCGGAGAGCCGACGCCCGACGGCCAACGACCAACGCGACGACGCCGCACGCCGCCGCACGACGCCGCCGCCGACGACGCCGACGCCGACGACGCCGACGCCGACGCCGCTCGCAGCCGCCGACGTTCGACCCCCGACAACGCCGACCCAGACGATACTGACGCAGACGACGCCGACCTTACGACGCCGGACGCCGACGTCGACGCCGACGCCGACGCCGACGCCGACGACGTCGACGCCGACGCCGACGCCGACGCGGCCAACGACTAACGCCGACGACGGACCGACGCCGACCTCATGCCGACGACGGACGACGACTCCGACGCCGACGCCGACGCGAGCGCTGACGCCGACGCCGACGACGACGCCGAAGCCGACGCCGACGCCAACGACGACGGCGCCGACGCCGACGCCAACGCCGCCGACGACGACGACGGCGCCGTTGACGAGGCCGGCGCCGACGCCGACGCTGACGCCGACGCCGAGGCCGCTGCCGACGCCGACGCTCACGCCAACGCCGACGCCGACGACGTCGACGCCGACGCCGACGCCGACGCCGACGCCGACGCCGACGCCGACGCCGCCGTCGACGACGACGTCGACGACGACGACGACGCCGACGACGGACAGTCGACGCGACGCCGAAAGTCAAAGACGACGGCGCGACGCCGACGCACGACGCCCGCCTCCGACGACGTCGACGCCGACGCCGACAACGACGACGCCGACGTCGACGACGCCGCCGACGCCGACCCGGAAAACGCCGACCCCGACGCCGACGACGACGCCGCCACCGACGACGACGTTGACAACGACGACGACGACGACGACGACGCAGACGACGACGGCGCCGACGACGACGCAGACGACGACGACGCCGACGACGACGCCGACGACGACGCCGACGCCGACGCCGACGCCGACGCAGCCGCCGCCGACGACGACGACGCCATCGACGACGCCAACGACGACGCCGCCGCCGACGACGACGCCGACGCAGCAGATACTGTTTTTGACGCCAGCGCCAGCGCCAGCGCCGACGCCGACGCCGACGCCGACGCCGACGCCGACGCCGACGCCGACGCCGACGCTGCCGCCGACGACGACGACGACGACGACGCCGACGCTGACGCCGACGCCAACGACCTCAACGACGCCGACGACGCCGACGGCGAAGAAGACGCCGACATCGACGTCGACGCCGACGCCGACGACGACGCCGACGACGACGACGCCGACGCCGACGACGAAGATGAAGACGACGGCGACGGCGACGACGAAAACGACGATGACGCCGACGGCGACGACGCCGTCGACGACCACGCCGCCGCCGACGACGACGACGACGACGCCGACGCCGACGCCGACGCCAACGACGATGCCGAGACGACGACGGCGACGCCGGCGCCGCCGACGCCGACGCCAACGCCGACGCCGACGCCGACGTCGACGCGACACCGACGACGACGACGACGACGACGCCGACGCCGACGCCGACGTCGACGACGACGACGCCGACGACGACGACCCGACAACGACACCGACGACGATGACGCCTCCGACGCCGATGCCGAAGCCGACGACGCCGACGACTCCGACGCTGACGCCGACGCTTACGACGCCGACGCCGACGTTGACGCCGACGGCGACAACGAAGACGACGACGACGACGACGCCGACGTTGACGCCGACGCCGACGACGACGCCGACGCCGACGACGACGACGCCGCCGAGACGGCGACGCCGACGACAACGACGCCGACGCCGACGCCGATGCCGACGCCGATGCCGACGGTGCCGACGCCGACGCCGACGTCGACGACGCCGACGACGAAGACGACGACGACCGCGCCGACGACGATCACAACGACGACGACGACGACGACGCCGCCGCCGACGACGCCGACGCCTTAGACGCCGTTGCCGGCGCCGATGCCGCATACGCCGACGCCGACGCCGCCGCCGCCGCCGCCGACTGCGACGACGACGACGCCGACGTCGACGACGCCGACGACGACGACAACCACGACGACGCCGAGACGCCGACGCCGACGCAGACGCCGCCGACGATGCCGCCGACACCGACGTCGACGCCGACGTCGACGTCGACGCCGACGACGACGACGACTACCGACGCCGATGCTGACGGCGACGACGCCGCCGCCGACGCCGACGCCGACGCGACGCCGAAGCCACGACGGCGACGACGACGCCGACGACGACGCCGACGACGTCGACGCCGCCCCCGACGCTGACGCCGACGCTAACGACGCCGACGACGACGTTGACGCCGACGTCGACGCCGACGGCGACAACGATGGCGACGATAACCGCGACGACGACGGCGACGCCGTCGCCGCCGACGATGCCGACGACGACGCCGAGACGCCGACGTCGATGCCGCCGAGACGCCGACGACGCCGACGCCCACGCCGACGCCGAGGCCAACGCCGCCGCCGCCGACGACGACGACAACGACGACAACGACGCCGACGACGACGCCGCCACCGACGACGCCGACGATGACGCCGACGTCGGCGCCGACGCCGACGCCGACGACTCATACGCCGCCGCCGACAGCGACAGCGACAGCGACGACGGCGACGACGCCGACGTCGTCGACGCCGACGACGACGATGACCCCGACGCCGACGACGAGACGCCGACGCTGACGACGATGCCACCAGCACCGACGACGACGTCGACGACGACGACGACGCCGACCACGACGACGACGCCGACACGACGCCGAGGACGTTGCCGACGCCGAAGCCGACGACGACGCCGACGCCGACGCCAATGCCGACGCCGACGCCAACGCCGCCGCCTCCGCCGATGACGACGACGACGCCGACGACACCGACGCCGACGCTGCCGCCGCCGCCGACAGCGACGACGACGACGCCGACGTCGACAACGATGACGACGACGAAGACGCCGACGCCGACGCCGACGCCGACGCCGACGCCGACGACGACGACG
This sequence comes from Prorocentrum cordatum, assembly GCA_963575745.1. NCBI lineage: Eukaryota > Dinophyceae > Prorocentrales > Prorocentraceae > Prorocentrum > Prorocentrum cordatum. Next base: position 141,106 of record CAUYUJ010019877.1, on the reverse strand, counting down.
ACGACGACGACGACTCCGACGATAAGGACGACGACTACGACGACCACGATGGCGACCGCGGCGTCGGCGGCGGCGACGGTGGCGGCGGCCGCTGCGGCCACGGCCACGGCTACTGCGACGGCGACGGCGACGGCCCCACGAGCGGAGCGGCCTCCCCCCCGCAGCCCCTTGCGGGGTGGTCGCTCCGCGAGACAGAGCGTGCGCAGGCAGCGCCTCGTTTGTGGAAGTCTTGCGGGGTGTCCTGCCCGTCCCGACGAGGGCGCTGGCGGGCGGAAGTCTTGCGTAGTGGCCTGCCCGTCCCGACGATGGCGATGGCAGTCGGCAGCGAAATTCAAACCCTGTCCTCGCCGATCAGCGAACGATTCAGGCAACTCGGTGGGCGGCGGGGGTGGGGTTCGGAATTCGTCGAGCACGTGGCGAAATCGATGGTCGGTGCCCGGTGTATCAAATAACGGGAGCCTCGGATGTCCTACTCAGTAACTTGTCTTTCGGGTGCATTCGCGCGCTGGTCCCTGGCAGTCGATGAGAAAGCGCCGGTTTCAGCGCTGATCAGCGTCGATCCGCAACAAGGCCTCGCCACGCAGGCTTCAGACGGGCATGTCCCTCTACACAAATATAGTGTTAAAACATAGCCTGTCGACGATTAGTTGTGCTACTACTACCATACAACGAGTATTGTGTTTCTAGTTTTTAGTTCGTCTTCCAAAATCCGCCTGTAGGAGGACATGCCCGACCTAAACCAGGATGGAAAACATACACTTTCAGAATTCATCGTCGATTCTCAGAAAAAACATGGGAGAATATGGGGAATCATAGCATCTGTGTCTCTTTCTTTGTGTGTCCCTGGGCCCCTTCAGACATGCCCGACCCACAGTAGGAGCCCGACCACAAGAGACCTTCCGCAAGAAACCCAACCCTGAAACCACAGGACGTCTATGCGTTTTCGGTGTGGAAGCCTCACGCTTTCCATAGCAGAGCCATCGACACCCAGGGCACCCTGGAGGTAAGCAGGGTGTTTCTTCCTAGGCCTCCTAGTGGGGTCCGAGTAGATGAGGTCGGAGGCTCGCGCCGCATCGCCGATGCATCGACGATGTGGCTCGATGTGGAGACCGTGTTGCCCACGCCGACGTCGCCGATGCATCGCCGACGTCGCCGATACATCGCCGATGCATCGGCGATGCATTGGCGATGCGGCGCGATCCTTGGACCCAATTTACTCGGAGCCCATCTAGGAGGCCTCTATTCTTGGCATGGGCCCCCGACGTCGTGATTTTTTCACGACGTCGACCCCAAAAGGTCTGGACCCATTCCCTGGGACCGGCTTTTCATCCCGAGTCGTTTTTGGATGCTCCTGAGGCCCGGCAGGGGCCCCCCGAGGCCGAAAAGAGCGAAAAACCTCCCGTCGTGATTTCTTCCTGACTCGAGGGCGTCTGGGACTGCTACGATATCTTCGGGTTGCCACGATATCTTCGGGGTGCTCGGGGTATCTTGGAGGGGGGAAGGAGGAGGAGGACGAGGACGAGGAGGACGAAGAGGAGGAGGAGGAGGAGGAGGAGGAGGAGGAGGAGGAGGAGGAGGAGGAGGAGGAGGAGGAGGAACCCCTCCCCATTCAACTTCTGGTGGTGGTGGTGTGCTCTTGGCAGGAGCCCCCCGGTGCAAACCCAGGCGCTGCTGGGCGCGCGGCCAGCGCTCCTCGGCGGCGGCGTTTCGGGCCCCGCGGGCCCCGCCGGGGCTGGCGGGCCCTCGCCAGGGGCGTCGGGCCTCGCCTGGCTCGGGGCGCGCCTGGCTCGGGGAGGCGCCCACTGGCCCGAGGCGCGACCCGCGGGGCGCTCCGAGCGAGTCTCGGAGGCGACGACGACGACGACGACGACGACGACGACGACGACGATCCAGAGATCCAAAAACGGAGGTTTTTCGCAATTTTCGTCCTCTAGGGGCCTTTGCCGGGCCTCGGGGCCGTCAAAAAACGACTCAGGATGAAAAACCGGTCCCGGGGAAGGGGTCCAGAACTCTGGGGGTCGACGTTATGAAAAAATCATGACGTCACGTCGGGGGTCTGGGGACGACGACGGCGACGAGACCCAGAAGCCCTCGCGCTGCGACAAAGTCACGACGGGAGGAAGGACACATTCCGAGATCTTGTCGGCTCCATTTTTTCGAGCTGGGCGTTTTCGCTCCGTGTTTCCGGCCCCGTGGCCCTCACATATCGAGCGGTTCGAAGAATGACGCAGAAGTATTGGGTCCGGGGGTCCGGTCGTGATTTTTGTGCGATGACCACGACGCGATATTTTTGACGATTTTCGGATTCAGGGGCCCCCCACCAGGCTTGAGTCGGGCCTGTCCCTGTATAGGGGGAATATTCCAAAATAGTCAAAAAATAGTATGGGAACGATTTTTCAAGTATTTTCGATTCCTTTTTTTTCTGATATTTAACATTTTTCGTCCAAAATCCGCCTGCAGGGGGACATGTCCGACCTAACACCAGGCCTCGGGAGCGTCAAAAAACGATTCGGGATGGAAAGCCTGTCACCGAGAAAGGGTCGGGACTTCTAGGGTCGACGTTGTGAACAAATAATGACGTCGGGGGTCTGGGGAGGAGGAAGGGGTACCCATGCCGCTGCCCTCCGCCCGTTTCTCCCTTGTATACGGGCCTCCTGGGAGGCCCTCGTCGCTGCCGCGGGACTCGCCTCGAGAGCTGGTCAGCATGCACCTTGAGAGAGGTCTAATTAGAGAGTAGCGGTGTCGGTACCTTTTGGTTTCCCCAGAATCGGGCGGAGTTGTTTGATTGTCCAGCCTTCTTGAGCCCTGATCACCAGAAAGAGTTTCGAGCACCACGAAAGTATCGCAGCTGCAGTTTTTTTACGCGTCGGGCCCGAATCGGGCGAAGTTTTATGATGTTCAAACCTTCTGTAGCTTTGATCACGAGAAGCAGCTTGGAGTACCAAGGAAGAATGTATCGAAGCTGCAGGGCGCTTTAAGTGTAGGACCCAAACCTGTCGGAGCTTTATGGCGAGCAGCAGCTTGGAGCACCAAGGAAGACAGCATCAAAGCTGCAGCACTCTTTCACGTGTCGGGCCCTGGGGGGGCGAGACTTGTCCCGCACCTCGCCAGCGTGTCGGACAGACACTGCTACGATATTTTCGGGGTGCTCGATGATGGGTTTGTTTTACACCACCAGCACCATAAGTTGAAGAGGGAGGGGGTCCTCCTCCTCCTCCTCCACCTCCTCCTCCTCCTCCTCCGACTCGTCCTCCTTCTCGTTCTCCTCCTCCTTCCCCCCTCCAACTCATGGTGGTGGTGGTGGAAAACAGGCCCATCAGCTCGAAATCATGTCTGGGATGTTGTCCTCAGGTACAGTGGGAGCAACACAAGCGGAGCTATCCTTCGGCCGGTCAGGGGGAGGAGGGAAGACTTAATTCGGGCCTGTGCCTCTACAGGGGGAATATTCCCAAATAGACCAAAAATAATATGGGGACGATTTATAGACAACTTTTGAATATTTTTGGAGTATGTATGTTTTCCATGTTTCGTCCAAAATCCGCCTGTAGGGGGACACGCCCGACCTAAGGGAAGGCTTCGCAGCAGGAGGCTGGATCTTAGAAGGGGCGGGCTGTATCTATAGACGCAAGGCTGGCGCCTTTTTTTAAGCAGAGTCTCCTTCTAAGGAGCCTTCCCCCCTCCTCCCATCCTCCTTGCGCGCGCCGCCAGACCCTATAGGACTGGGGAAGATAGTTTCCCTGATCATTGGATGCCCGAGTTTTTCGGTCGCGACCTCTGGGATCCGGGGTTGGCGGCTCGCTTGGCTCGGGGTGCGCGGGCCAGGGCCGCGCCAGCTGGCCCGAGGCGCCCACGGGGCGCGCCACGAACCTGGCGGGGATGCAGGACAGGGATGCACAGTGCCCGGGATTCCAGGCCCCCCACATCTGGCCATCGCCGATGCATCGGCGATGCGGCTCGATGAGGCGGCGATTTCCTCCACGTTGACATCGCCGACGCACCGCCAACATCGTTCATGCATCGCCAATACATCAGCGATGCATCGGCGATGCGGCGCGACCCTCCGACCCCATCTACTCCGATCCCATCCAGGAAACATCTACTGATGTATTGGATGTAAAGTTTCAGTCGCGACCGACGATATCGCTCGCCACTGATTTTTCTTCGAATTCTGGTATCGGTCGTGATCGGTCGCGGCCAATTTGGAGTGCCGATCGGCCACTCACGATCACGATCCAACAATTCCAGCATCCAATGATTTGGGTGTCAAAGAGTTGCAGAACGCTCTCAGAGCGTTACAGATCGGTCTGGAACAGTTGCGGCGCCAGAGACATTCTCCAGAACCGCCAGATCTCAGAGGTCCCCGATTTGTCCTGGTCCGATGTTTGCGCCCGTCCGCGCTTCGCCTTGACGAAATGGCCGATGCCATCCCTCTCTCTTTGTGTCTCTCTATCTCTCCTTCTTTTACTATGTCCTCTCGGTTCTTTCTTCCTCTCTCCCTTTCCTGAATTGTAATCCCTTTTCCCGCCCTTAGTTTCCATTTCGTTCCGATGATCGGGTCTCTCCTTTTCTTGTCTTCCACGCCCACGATCGAGGGATCGAAGCGTTCCCGCAGCACCAGGCGACGGGAGGAGAGAACCGCGGCGGGAGGTCTCGGACGCGCTCGGCCTTTGGAGGCCGTTTGCCCTGGCCTCGTGACAGTCCAACAACGACTCTGGATGGAAAGGCGGTCCCCGGGCAGGGCTTCGGCCAGGCGGCGGCAAGTGAGAATCGCGGCGGGGCCTCTGGAGGCCGTTTGTCCTGGCCTCCAGAGGCCGTCGAACAACGACTCTGGAGGGAAACGGCCGGTCCCCAGGGAGGAGTTTTCAGGCTTCATTTGTGGGTGGGTCCCACGGAAGAGTGACCCTTGCCCCCCCCCCCCGATCCCTCGAGGGGGGAGGCCCTCCCCCCCCCTCTCCTCAATCCGTCGAGGGGGGCCCTCCCCCGCCTCGAGGGGAGCCCTCCCCCCCTCGATACCTCGAGCGGGGCCCTCCCCCTCCCCCTCGACCCCTGGAGTGCGAAGGGACACGCGGCTCTTGGGCCATAGGGTTGCGGGTGTAGGTTTCAGGACCTTTGGTTCGAGGGGGAGGGGGAAAGGGCAAAGAGGAATGGAGGAGGAGGAGGAGTTTGAGGAGGAGGAGGAGGAGGAGGAGGAGGAGGAACCTTTGGAGTCCCCGAGATCGCCGAGTGCGGCGCGAGTGTGCAGCAGCGGTCTGCGCGCCTGGGTTCTGCGCCCCCGCGCCCCACCGAAAGCCGCGCACCACCAGAGGTCGCGCTTGGCCAGGGCCACTCTTGGCGTGCTGCCGAACTCTAGGCCTCCCAGGTGGGACCGGAGCAGGTGGTGGGGGCCACATGTGAACCCTACCCCTACCCCCCCACGATTTCTGAGGGGGAGGGTGGGGTTCATTTCGCTCGGGAGCTCCCGAACTAAGTGAACCCCGCCCTCCCCCTCAGAAATCGTGGGGGGTAGGGTTAGGGTTCGCATGTGGCCCCCAAAGGTGGGGGTCGGAGGATCGCGCCGCGTCGCCGATGCATCGGCGGTGCTGCTCGATGCGGAGCCCGAGTTGCTCCACGTCGACGTCGCTGATGCGTTGCCAACGTCGCCACGGCACGGCCGATGCATCGGCGATGCCGCGAGATTACTCGGACCCCATCTGGGAGGCCTCTACGACTGGGAAGCCACCTTTCGCACAAACACACACACACACACACGGCGTCGGATGCCTCGAGCTGGTGCCCTTGGGGCGGAGGCCGGGGGAAGGCGGGCGGACGTGAAGCGTCGGCGGATGGTCGAACCGGAAGCTGGCGGGAGGGAAGGCGCACCCCCCCGGGAGAGGCTATTGTCAGTGTGAGAACACCAGCTGTCGTGCTGGGAGGAAGGGGTCGGGAAGATGTGGGACTACGACCGTGGAATCAGCGAGCAATCCGTTATCGTGCTGGGAGGAAGGGGTCGGGAAGATACATCAGGTGATCGTAAACATGGATCAAGGGGGCGTGGATTAGCGACGGGTTCCGTTTCCCTAGGAAGTCGCAGATTTCCGCCGCCGAGCGAGGCGGCATTGGCCGCATTTTGGGGAGCACACATCCCCCGATCCATGGATTTGGCGACGGCGCGCAAAATCCATGGATCGCTAATTCATGTAGCGCGCCCCCGAGAATCAGCAAACAACAGTTATCGTGCCGGGAGGAAGGGGTTGGGAAGATGTAGGACTACGACGGGGGAAGCACCCTCTACGTACGCGGCAATATTGATGATCCGATCTTTTGTGATCGTTTTCTTTTTATTGTTAGGAAAGGGTTGGGAAGATAAAGGACTATGACTGTGGAAGAAACCTCCTCAACGTACGCGGCAATGTTGATGATCTGATCCTATGTGATCGTTTTCTGTTTCATTGTTGTGCCGATCGGCGTGGGCCCTCGCATCCCCCCTCCCTCACCGTGGCGAAGATCTCGGCTATTTTTGGTGCCTGTTTCGAGCAGGTAGAGTCTCCCCCATAGGACGCACTGTTGCAAACAGTCGCGTTAGGCAGAGGTCCAGAGCCGGACCCCCCCCCGTCCCACCCCCCTTCCGCCCAATGTCGAAACGCCGATCAAGAAAACGTTGACTTTCTCCCAGCAGAGTGTCCTTTAAGGCAATGGCCCTCGGGGTTTCTGGGGCCGGCCAGGTGGTCCAGCTGCCCCCAGTGTGGGCGGCGTTGTGCGCGTTGCTCCTGGCGTTTCCGGCGGTCACGCTCTGGAGGCTGGTCCGAGACCCGACGAGCGTGCGGGAGAAGCTGTGGACGATGCCGCTGCCCACCCCGTGCGACGACCCGCCGCCGACGAAGCGGAGCTCGGAGGAGGAGAAATGGTACCCCTACCGCTGCCCTGCCCTCGTTAGCCCCCTTCGTCGTCGGAGGAAGAGGTACCCATACCGCTACCTTTCCATCGTCTTCCCCTGTTTGGGGCCTCCCCGGAGGCCCTCGTCGCCACCGCTGGATTCGCTTCGAACGCGGGAGAGGTCCGGGGTGCAGCGGCATCCCCAGGAACAAGCGGACGAGCTACACCGTTCCAGAAGACATACTCAATTCCATCCTGTCGGGGGTGCAGAAGCGCAGCCAGGCGGGCGACGACAGATTGCAGCGCGAGGGGTGGCGACAGGAGCTGTTGGGGGCAGCGCGGCGCGCGGCACCAGTCTTCAGCGTCTTCGCTCTGATGATCACGCTCAGCGTGATCAACAAGGTCCTCTTCCGGATGGTCCTCGTGGTCACCAGCGCGGGCGTTGCGTAATGGAGCGGCGATACGTCGGGGGGTGAAGAAAGGTGCACCTCTTCGGCCCCAAAGGGCCCCCCTGTGACCCCAAGATGTGCGCGTTCCCCCCATGTATTGCCCTCCAGTAAGCAATGCCCGACCAGCAAGCACGTCCACACGCTTTCCTGCAGCACCAACGTCGCCTACCTGTGCAACTCGTGGTTCGCCGTGCTGCTGAAGGCACGCTGGGGCTCCAGCGAGCAGCGCGAGGACCTCCGCAAGATGGTGCGCTTCGCCTGTAGGCTGGCAGCGTTAGGGGGGGGTGGAGGACATGGACGCTGGTTCGGTACACCCTGGCAAAATTCCATTTTCAAAGCGCATTGGCGTCGGCTAGCGGCTAGAGACTGGTAATCGACGCGATTGCGCCGACTTAGCGTCGACTAGCGTCGATTTGCGTCGAACCAGCGTCGATTCGCAAGAGCCGACAACATGGTATGGGAGGCTCCCATGAGTTGCCACCGAACGCGGGGGGAACCTCGATGTCCGTTCACAGGAGTCTTGGGTAGCGGCATTGAACTCCGCTTTTCCCGCTTTTTGACCGCTTCGGGCCTTTCCTCTTGCTCCTCCTTGTCTCTCCTGTTCCTCTTCCCCCTCCTTGCTCCTCTCGTCTCCCTTACGAAGGGGCGAATCCAGTCCAAATCTGGTCCCGAACATGTTCCAAATCCGATCTTAACCAGGTCAACTGGGGACAGCACGGCGGGCCACGCAGGCTCCCCATGGAGCAGACACCGCAGTGAACACATCGACCCCCCTTCGCCCATTGATCGCCGGCACGGGCCGGATAGCCCGCTCCGCCCAGGAACTTGCAGCTTCGCTATCGGGAGCCTTTTGCCGATCCATCGGAGATGTATCGCCGATTCAGGCTCGATGCTTCCCCCCCTTTGAGCCGGTCCCCCCCCCCGAACACTCTCCTTCACAGGCACTGGGATCTCCTGGCCAGCATCGGGGTCTGCGAGAGCGCGGCGTTCACGATGCTGCCTCTGGTGCTGCCGAGGTTTCCAAAGGCCATCGCGCCGCTGATGTCGCAGACGCTGCTTCCCACCAGCATGCTCTTGAACACCGTTCTGCTGAGGAGGAAGTACTCGAAGGTGCAAGTTGGGGGCGTGGTGGTCACCACCATGGGCATCTACGTCGCGTCCGCGAGTGAGAGCGGCCACTCCGCCATGAGCCTCGGCCCCGGGGAGCTCGCCATGCCAATCTTCGGATCCGCGCTGGCCTACTTCCTCCTGGGGATGTCCTTCGTCTTCAAGGACGTCGCTTTCGTGCGCAGCGAGAGGGAGGGCTGCAAGCTGGACCTCTTCTTTCTCGAGGGGCTCGCTGCCATTGGGCAGTGCGTAGCTCTGGCCCTCCAGTGGCCCATGAACTTCGTGCTGCTCACGGGCTTGCCCCCACGGCTGTACTTCCAGGCAGCGCGGGAGGCATTCTTCAGCGTGGAGGGTTTGATGCCGGGGCTCCTGATCCTCTACTGGGCGGGCAACATTTCATACCGCTTGGCGTCCCTCCGGGCCGTCCGTCGGCTCTCTTCTCTGGCCTCGATGCTGGCAAACCTGTTCTCGGTGCCGCTGTCCTCGCTGGTCTTCTGCCTGCCCCTGGGGCTCCCGCTGCTCGGTCCGCCGGAGCCCTTCTCGATGAGGCTCGTGGCGGGCCTGCTGCTCATCTGCCTCGGCCTGGTCATCTACAACTGGGCGCTCCTGTGGGGTGCCTGCGGCCGCCTCCGTGCCTAAGAATTCGCGCTGCCCCCGAGGCGGGCATTCCCGCGGGCATATCCCGGCGCCGCGCGGGCTTCTTCGCACCGAAGGAGGGGCCGACGGAGCCCTGCTGCCGAAGGTTTGCCTACCCGGGGGGGGGGGCGGACTTTTGACCCTGAGCCTCTCCTCAAATGCTCCTCTCAGCAGCTCCCCCTATTGCCCCCCGTGCGCGAGCTTCTGCTGGTTGCACAGCAGGGGCGTTCAGCCAAGGTTGGCTACGCGCCCGCTGCAAGCCGCCCTGATTAGCGCGCAGTGTGAACGTCGCGGATATCCTGCGAAGCGTGGCCCCAGCAGTCGCAAACAAGCAAGCTCGGCAATCAGTGATCTGTTCGTTGTTACAATAACTATTATGTTGGCGCTTCGCGCATCCCCACCAGCCCGTCCAGCAACGATGCCCAGGCGAGTAGGGGTAGGGGGAGGGGGAGGGGCAGTAGGAGGAGGAGGATGAGCAGGAGGAGGTGGAGGAGGAAGAGGAAGAGGAGGAAGAGGAAAACGAGGAGGACGAGAAAGGTATGGTGGTGGAGGAGGAGGAGGAGGATGGGGAAGTGTGAATGCACGCAGTGGAGCACAGAGTGGGGCAATTGTCAAGCCGAAGATCGGGACCAGCCGCAGCAGGCCCACGAGTCAGCAAGACATGCCTGCGCGGATGTGTTCGGTCTGGGAGCCCTCCTCACCGCCATTCGGCCGCCCTGCCTGTCTTCTCAAATTTTCCTTCATTGTGAGACAATTCGCTCCAACGGTGGCACCGTTTGTATAGCTCCTCCGCCAGCGCAGGTACTCTGCCTAGCCGCCGATGCAACAAGTATTCGATATGGGAGCTTGTTGGCAGCTTACTTTGGCAATATTGTGGCCAGTCTGAGGGCTCGACTGAGGCCCTCTTGGGATCCTTTTGGGGCCCCCGTGGGGGTGCACTTGGGGCCATCTGGGAGGCGATCGATCAAAGAACATGTAGTGGTCAGTCAGCCTTGCCCCCCACCCCCCCCACACACCCACCCACCCACCCTAGAACCCCCCACACACACCCACCCACCCACCCTAGAGTCCAGAAGATCGCCGCTCGGGGGCCTTTGGGGCTGCTCTTGGGCGCTCTTAGGGCCGTCTTGGGGCCCCTCTTGGAGCTCTCTTTGGCCATCTTGGAGCCCTCCTGGGGACTCGAAGGCCATTGGGAACGAAAGAGCGATAATGCAACAAGCATTCATTTCCCGTAGGATGATGGCGTCTCGGGAGCTTCATTGGTGTGCTCAGTAGCCACTTGAGGCCATCTTGGGAGGGTCTTGCGTTCTATTGGGTCATCTCGGAAACATATTGCGCCGTCTTGAACGCCCCAACGCCTCGCGATCCCCTCACGTCCAGACCCAGGGGGATTGAGGAGGGTGTGGGGGTAGGAGCAGGGGGTTTGAAGAGGAAACGTTCTAAATCACCTACGTCCGAAAGGGCAGGTGGGATTTCTCTTGCGTGTCAGTAGTTGGCGTCTGCGTCCTTGCGTCAGATGGTGCGGAGGAGCAGGGGTGGAGGTGGAGAAGGAGGAGGCGGACATCAAATAGGCAGCGTGGATGTTGCTAAGATCAGTTCAACTCGTGAGTTCTAGCTTCAGATGGATGAGCTCGATGCCTCCATGTACTATAATTTGGCTATGGCCAGCGATATGCTATTAGTTGGCCTGCGACCGGTGCCGCCTCCGATGCCTGGATGCGCCGTGCTACCTCACCCCGCGCTGAGTGGGTTTGACCCCTCAGCTGTACTCCTCGGCCCTCTGGCCGTGGCGCACTTCGATTGTGCTCTGCTGGTCGAGGCCGAAGTGCCGCGGTTTCTGAAGATGCACCAATGGGCCATGGGTGCAGTGTGGTATTCTCTTCCCGCCTTCCTCCCGCCGCATCCCCTCTCTCTCTCTCTTTCCATCCCTCACGACTGCTGATCTTGCTCCTGCTCCAGCTCCCGTGTCTCTGCCGCGCGGGAGCGACGGCACCGCGGGCATGCGAGCCTGTCAGCCGCATGAGGAGTCGGGGGGGCTTGCCTGCCTGGCGTGAACGGGCAGTGGCACTTGTGGTGATCATGAGGGCTGGGGGAGGGGGAGAGTCACAGGAGAGGAAAGGGTACCGATACCGCTACCGCTACCCTTCTTTTTTTCGCTTGTTTGGGCTTCTTGGGAGGCCCTTGCCCCCACTGCCTGATTCGTCCCGAAATTCTGGTCAGAGTGCACCCTGGGTGAGGTCCGCGTAGGAACGGTGTGGGTACCCTCCTAGCTTCCCCAAAGACCCCAAAGAGGTCTAGCAATTCTCGCATCGAGCCCATGGAGCTTCAGCTGCCGTTGCGTGCCCGATGACGGCGCAGGCCTGCGAAGCGGCTCGCGGGTGCGATGGCAGCGTAAGCATGCTGAGCCTGAGGTCAGGAATGGTGGGGCTGGCACAGCGCTGCGCCTAGGCAGCTCCCCATGCACGGTCCCTCTTCAGAGGGGAAACGAATAATGACACAAACATGAAAACTTAGAGGTCGGCGAGGATTTCTCGGATCCGGCCTGGGCACCCCGGCGGCGCCTCCGGCGCCGCCCCTGGCGAGCTCCGCGCGCCAGGTAGGGGGGTCCAGCGCCGATCCAAGAAATCCGCGCCGAGCGCCAAAAGTTTATGATTATGACGTTGTTTCTTCGTCTAGATGCTCTCCATGATGCGACGCTGCGGTCGCCTCCTGGTGGGCGGTGTGGTTCGCGTGAGAGGTGTTGCCTGAAGCTTGGAGGTATTGGTCACGCCCACGCTGACGACCAGAATGGCTGAGGTCATGCGTTGACGATTAGCACACATCCCTGTGCGACCCCTCGGCTTCTCGGGGTGGAGTTCAGTGTGGGGCTATGTGTGGGTGTTGTCGGATAGCGGCCCCCGCTCAAATGGGCGACCCACTCGGGGTCCGACAACCCGCATCCATACTTACAGCGCCTTCTTTCCCTTGCCCTTCCCCATTCCTTCTTCCTATAGGTTTGAGCGCGTGACCTTGCATCATGCGGGAGGAGGGGACGAGTTGACGGGTCGCACGGCAGGCTCGTCAGGTGGATAGTCGGCGTTCACGTGGCGCGCCGTGCGGATGCCAGGGCTCTGCGGACGTGCAGGGCAATAGGTTGTGAGGACTCTTGACGAACGCATGCGACAGCATTCGAATGATAAGAAAGTACGTTCACTATACAAGTGTGCAGGGCAACAGGCTGTGAGGACTCTTGACGAGCACATGCGACGGCACTCGAAGCAACACGTTTCCCATACAACTTTCCAATTTTAGGAGGAGGAAGAGGAGAAGGAGGAGGAGGAGGGATGAGGAGGAGGAGGAGGAGGAAGGAGGAGGAGGGAGGAGGAGGAGGAGGAAGGAGGAGAAGGAGGAGGAGAAGAGAGAAGCTTGGTGTCGGGAGCAGGACGAGGGCCAGGCCTCGGAGTGCCGCGACAAAGCAGCCGTCAGCAGACGGAGAGGTCAGCCTTCAAGGCCACCCATCAGAGAACAGAACACGTAGATAGCCTCATCCACATCGCAACGCCCCTTTGTTTGAGGTCCGCGCTGGCAAGCATGTGCTCTTACAGTGGAGGCCCATGCCAAGAAACACCCTGCTTGCCTCCAGGTGCCCTGGGTTTCTTGGGTTTCGATGGTTTTGCTGTGGAAGGCGTGACGCTCCCACACCAAAAAACAATGGACGTCCTGGGGTCTCAGGGTTAGGTCTCTTGCGGAAAGTTTCTTGTGGTTGAGCCCCTACTGTGTCGCACCCATACTAACACATACGACTGAATTAGTAGGTCATCGACCGCGATTGTTCATTGGCATTCCGCCAGGTGGGCTTATCGATCCCATGGGTTTGCCATCAATATTTTGAGGAGCGTCAGAGGTGGCACAAGGGATGTCCTTAGCTGACGCTCTACTCTGGCACGCGCATGCCCCTTATTTACCCAGCGCGCGTATCCGCCGTTTGGGAGCCAGCCCGACGTCTGCGCATTGCCCAGATCCGGCACGTCACTTCGCGAAGCAGCGCGTCGCCGTTGTGGCTCTACCACTTGGGGCCCTCCTGGGGGGCCTCCAGGGAGCGTCTTGTTCGGGCCCTGGGGCTCCTCGCACTGCCTCTCTGGAAGCCTGCTCTTCGAGATTCTCTCGCCCTCTTGGATGATCCAGGGCACGTCGTAAGGGTTTTCGAGGAGCCATCTTGGACGTGACTTGTCCTGGGTTTATCTCGGGCCGTACTGTGGGCGGGGTCCTTCGCCCTCGGGCTCCTCTGGACCGCTGGGCGGCCTGATGGCGGCCCAGAAGGCCAGTGTAGCCAATCCTGGGCCTTCGGGGAGACAAAGCCGAGTGTTCAGTGCTACGGGGGTCATGGCAGCTCCCTGGAAGGCGCTTCTTGGGTCCTCTCGGAGTCTGCCGCGGGCCTCTCAGGGGCCATCCCTGGGGGGGTGTTGCGACTCGCTCCGCAGGAGGGGGCGTAGCCTATGTTTTGGGCCGGCGTCTTGCATGAGCACAGGGAGCTTGACAAACGTCTGCCGCTGTGAGCGTGGTCGTCGCGGAGGCCTGGGTCTGGCACTGGCACTGGCAGCTGCCATGCAGATCGTTGCAGCCAGTCTGGGTGATACCTCTCTGCCGCAGTTTTGGCACGAGGCCGAGTGGCCCTCCGCCATGTCCGCTGCCTCCACTCGAAGAAGAAAAGACAACATAAGCGTAAACTTGAGGCGCTACGCGCGGATTTCTTGGATCCGCGCTGGGGGGCCCGGCGGCGCCTCCGGCGCCGCCCCTGGCGCGCTCCGCGCGCCAGGGAGGGTGGTCCGGCGCGGATCCAGGAAGTCCGCGCGGAATTCCAAAAGTTTGTGTTTACGTGGTTGTTTGTTCCTTTATCCATCTCCTGCTCCTCCCCGTACGTTCCATCACGCTTGTGGGCGCTACAGTAAGCTGTTCAGCTCGACGGGTGCTCGAGCGCCACGGTGACAGAGCGTCACGGGCCGCCCCCGGGACCACCAAAGCACGGCCCGTTCAAATGCGTTTCACGCCCAGCCGCTTCCGGCAGGAGCAATGAACGTTAGGGTCGAGAGGAAGGGGCGGTTGGGGTCGCCATGAGCAAAAGGTGCCTTTAGAGAACAGGGTCTTTGGCTTCAAGCTTCTAGGACTGCCCTGGGAAAGGTTACAAGGATCCAAGGAAGGCCACGAGGCTCCAAGGTAGGTAAGTCCCACCAGGCATGGTTTTACGTTTCAGCAGTTCATAGTCGGCATGGCATTGATCCGCCCCTCTCCCTCCTCCATCTCCTACGTCCGCTCCAATGTTTCTCTTTTGACCTTCCTCCTTTGACCTCCTCGCTCGCCGCGCTGCCGTCGCCGTCGTCATCGCTGAGTTCACTCTGCGCGCCGCATCGCAAAGTTCATCATCACAGCCATCATCGCTGCCATCGCCATCAGCCCGCGAAAGGTAACCGTTGTCAGCATCGTAATCAGCATAAGTTACACAGTCGCCGTCGCCATCACCATTGTAAGCATCAGCACAATCACCATCCGCATCACCACCGTCACCACCATCGTCACTAGAATACTACGATCATCATCCTCATCATCATCTTCATCACAATCTCCATAACCATGATGGCTCAAGGTCGAAACGTGCGACCTTGGCGGTTCGAGCCTGGATGCTGCCGAAGGCGATGGCTCGAGCGTCTTCAGAAAATTCTCCGCGGTCGATCCCTCGGCGAGCCACCCGTGCGCCCGCAGGTGCATGTCGCGCGCGCTCTGCAGCGGATCCCTTGCACCCCATCGATCTGGCCCTGGTCGGTGCCGACGCCATGCGGACCATGATGACGGAGCGCTTGAAACCGCAGCCGGCCAGCATCGATGCGCTGGGCAACCGAGTCGTGATCAGCACGAACGATCGGTGAAACGCTTGGACGCCACAGTGACGCAAGCGCATGGATGATTTCACGGGGCGTTGGAGGCCTTCCGCTCCGACTTCCAGGAGCAGAGTGTCCAGAACGCCTCCCTCGAGATGCAGGTGGCCATGGCCAGCGATGACAGCATGAGTGATGGATCTGACTTCGTGACTTGCACCTTCACGACGGCGCCAACACATGCGGGACGGCCCGCAATTCGATGCTGAGCTTCAAGCCCGTGTTGTGAAGCTCGACTCGGTGATTGCTGCGGCTACCTCGATTGGATCCTCGTGTGCTGCTTCCGTGAACTCCGTCCGCAACGACCCCTGGTCCCACTTTTCGCCCTCGCGCGTTGGTCGTTGACCTGCTCCTCCTCCTTTTCGGCGCGCTGGAGGCCAAGCTGAACATGGCGAGGAGTCCGACCCATACAAGCCGTGGATTCAGGGCTTCCCTTGGCCGCTAATGTCCACCCAGAGGATGACTCATTGCGAGCTCCTCCATGGGAAAGTGCTGGCCGAACTCGGCAGCGAGATGACCATCCTCGGCAAGAACTTAATGCTCCTACGCGCTGCACTTTTCATTCGAATAAGAGGCCGCCCAAGCCCGGGCTGCTGGCGCGAGCTTCGACTTCGCGCGGGCCGACCCGCGCGGCGACGAGATCTGCCCTGTGCGAGCCGGTCGAGACAATGCCCCCCCCGTCCGCCAGAGAATGAGCGTTTTTGGGATCGCCCACCATCTGGTGAAGAACGGCATCGAGTCTATAAGGGCGCACGGAGATCTTCCATGGTCGACTAGACGTAAGAGTGACCTTTCGCCGGAGTGACCTTTGGTGCGGGCCCAATGGGGTCCTCCGGTCGCCGAGTGCGATGCGATAGTAGCGTCTTGCGCGCTTGGGTTTGCCCCCCCCCCCCCCGCGGCCCCCCCAAAGCCGCGCGCCGAAGGCCACTCTTATTTAGGGCCACTCTTGCGTGTAGTTGACGCGTGCACGGGCAGCAAGCCGCTCCAGGGCCAGCCTTACCGCATCGAGAGCGACGGCCCTTGGACCTCGTCTCGGCCCAGGAGGCGGGGGGCGGCGAGAGCTTTGACATCGCGCCGCGCGTTTCCAACCTCGTGCAATCTTGCGCTGGGAAAAGTCACGCCGAGGCCATCGGCGAGTCCAGCTTCAGCTCGAAGGCCCCGAGTTGGAAATTACACAGCTAGTCTCAGCACGTATGTAATATGTTTTTCGCGCTCGTCCTATCTTCTTTGTTGGAGCGCAGCAGCGCGGCTGCGCGGGTAGCGCGTTGGCGGGCCCTGCGGTTGCGCCGGCGGCGTTGCGTCGACGGTTGCGCCGTTGGGCCCCGCAGCCGCAATTTCGCCGCGGCCATGCTTGGCCCCCCTCGGCTTTCCCAAACAACCAATCCGTTTGCTGTGCGGTTGGTCGGGGTGGCCTGTCCGCGGTGCTTCCTGGCGGCGGCCCAGTCCGAGATCCGCGTTATTCAACGCGCCTTGCGTCGCGCATCCTTTTCGCATTCGCAAGTCGTTCTTTTTGAATTGCGAGAAGGTCAGGGGTCCCTCTGCCGCCTCTGCGGAGGCGATGCACTGGCCGGCGCCACCCCGGGCGAGAAGGGGGCCTCGCGACGGCGAATATTCGCGCCGAGCCTCGGCTCCGACAGGCGGAGAAGCGCCGTTCACTCGGTCGCGCTGCCCGCGCCCTTCCCTTCCCGAACACGCGCCACGCGACTATCGGTGGGGGTCGAGCTTTTCCTGGAGGAGAAAAACATGAGACGTCGACTTGACGGGCCCCTTCCCGCCTCTGAAGTTTGCTCCCTCGTCAATTTCTCTGCCGGGGCTACCCCTCTCGTCGCCGAGGTGTCACAGGGTGGCGATGCCCATCGCGCGGTGGTGGGCGATGTCGTTGTCTCCTTGCCGCGGTTGGACCGCGCGCATTTCGGCGCCCCCGCCGCCGAGTTCCTCGACCTCCACGCTCGCTCTGGCGCTCTGGGGAGCGCGCGTGGCGATTTCCAGTCCTCCGATCATGTTCCAGCATTCGCGATGTTTTCGCCTGGCCCCCGCGGTTCGCGCCCTATTCCTTCCTCGGTCATCGAGCGCCCCAAGTTCGAGGGTCAGGTTTCGGAATTCTCGGAATCTGCGCGCTCTTCCAGGACCCTATGCAAGACGCGCCGGGCCCTCATGGGCTGCTCCTTTGCCGCCGAAGATGCAGTCGTTGACCAGGTGTTTCGGTGCGGCCCGACGATTGCCAAGCAGGCAGTAGTCGCGAAATTGAAAGCGTTGGGAGATGCGAGGACTCGGCACCACCCTGTCGCAACCAGGCGTCTTCGCACAGTCCGTCAGCTCCAAGGAGACATCGGTGCGGACGGGTCTCTGTTCACTGGCTGCGCCGGTTTCAACCAATTTCTTGAAATTCAGAATACCTAGATGGGCGCCCCCCCTGGCTGATCTTGCGAGATGATCGCGGGCGATGTATCATCTCGCATCATACCTCTCAGCTTCTGGCATCACCTCACATCCTCTCGCATCATCTTGCAACTTGCAAACCCATTAGAGAGTGCGTAGAGTAGAAACTACACTCTTAGCAGGCGAGGCTATCTTCTAAAACGGTGATAACAAAGTTGTGCTTTGTTTGGGTGGAAGTTAAATCTAAGATAAGTAGATTGCATGAAAGTTAGCATCTAAGTTGTAAGCAGGTGTAATCATATAAGATCAATGATTATATCTTCTTACTTCTTCGCCCGCGCCCCCAAAATTTTGGGGACCAGCCCCCGAAACTTGGGGGCTTGCCCCCAAGTTTCGGGGGCTGCACCCTAAAACTTAACTGTCTGACCCCCTAAAACTGGGGGGTTCCTTTGGGGGTTCCTTTTGGGGGGTCTTCCGGGGATTCCTTTGGGGCGTCATTCGGGGATTCCTTTAGGGATTCCTTTGGGGGGCTCCTTTGGGGGCTCCTTTTGGGGATTCCTTTTGGGATTCCTTTGGGCATTCCTTTGGGGATTCCTTTGGGGTTGCCTTCGAGGCTCCGTTAGGGGATTCGTTTCGGGGTTCCTTTGGGCGTTCCTTAGGAGATTCCTTTGGGGCCTCCTTAGGGCATTCCTTTGGGAACTCCTTTGGGGGCTCCTTTGTGGATTCCTTTTGGGGGTTCCTTTGGGGATTCCTTTGGGGGTTCCTTTGGAGATTGCTTTGGGGATTCCTTTGGGGCCTCCTTTGGGGATTCCTTTGGGGATTCCTTTGGGGGCTCCTTTGGGGGTTCCTTTGGGGGTTCCTTTGGGGATTCCTTTGGGGATTACTTTTGGGGCCTCCTTTTGGGATTCCCTCGGCGGTTTCATTGGGGCCTCTTTTGGGGGTTCGTTTGGGGGTCTTTTTGGTGATTCCTTGGGGGGTTCCTTTGGGGGTTCCGCTGGGGATTCCACTGGCGCTTCCTTTGGGGCTTTCGTTGGGGATTCCTTTGGGGATTTCTTCGGGGCCTCTTTTGGGGATTCCTTTGGGGATTCCTTTTGGGGATTCCATGCGCCCACCGCGCTCATTTCGGCACGCCCCTCACGCGCTTCGTGGCCCCACAGAGAGTCCCAGCGAAGGCCCCAGCGGCTGCGCTCCCATGCGCCCACCGCGCCCATTTCGGCACACCCCTCGCACGCTTCGTGGCCTCATAGGGAACTCCACCGAAGGCCCCATTGGGTGCGCTCTCATGCGCCCGCCGCACCCATTTTGGCACACCCGTCACACGCTTCGTGGCCCCATAGAGAGCTCCAGCGAAGGCCCCAGCGGCTGCGCCCCCATGCGCCCACCGCATTCATTTCGGCACACCCCGCCCCATAGGGAGCCCAGAGAAGGCCACAGTGGCTGCGCTCCCATGCGCCCGCCGCGCCCATTTCGGCACACCCTTTCACACGTTCCGTGGCGCCATAGGAAGCTCCAGCGAAGGCCCCAGTGGCTGCGCTCCCATGCGCCCACCGCGCCCATTTTGGCACACCCCTCACACGCTTCGTGGCCCCATGCGTAGGAAACTCCAGCGAACGGCCTCAGTGGTTGCGCCCCCATGCGCCCGCCGCACCCAGTTCGGCACACCCCTTACACGCTTCGTGGCCCCATAGGAAGCCCCAGCGAAGGCCCCAGTGGCTGCGCTCCCATGCGCCCACCGCACCCATTTCGGCACACCACTCACACGCTTCGTGGCCCCATAGGGAGCTCCAGCAAAGGCCCTAACGGTTGCGCTCGCATGCGCACCCCGCACTCATTTCGGCACACCCCTCACGCGCTTCGTGGCCCCATCGTGAGCTCGAGCGAAGGCCCGCGTGGCTGCGCTCCCATGCGCCCACCGCACCCATTCCGGCACGCCCCTCACACGTTTCGTGGCCCCATAGGGAATCCCAGCGAAGGCCTCAGTGGTTGCGCTCATGCGCCCGCCGCACTTAGTTCGGCGCACTCCTCACACGTTTCGGGATTTGTTCAAGCATTGTTGGACGAGTTACATGCGCGAATGCCACAGGAGCCCACGTGATCAGATGCTCTCGTATGATGCCCAAATCATTTTACGCACCAGTCCAGTGACCAAGCTCTTCGGGCAAGTTTGGTCACACGAGCTTGCCGTCAAACGCGTTCTCTTGTTATGCCAGCCTTTGTTTTTTGAGTGAACGTCCTTGAGTGGTGTTGTTTGTCTTGCTTGCTTTGTTTTCACGCGTCGTTGGGTTTCTGGGATTTGTAGCTGTGTTGTGCTTTCCCTTAAAGCGAAGGCCCCAGTGGTTGCGCCCCCATGCGCCCACCGCACCCATTTCGGCACACCCCTCACACGCTTCGTGGCCCCATCGTGAGCCCCAGCGAAGGCCCAAGTGGCTGCGCTCCCATGCGCCCACCGCACACATTTCGGCACGCCGTGTCCCCACAGGGAGCCCCACCGAAAGCCCCAGTGGCTGCGCCCCCATGCGCCCACCGCACCCATTTCGGCACACCCATCACACGCTTCGTGGCCCCATAGGGCCATAGGGAGCTCCACCGAAGGCCCAAGTGGCTGCGCTCCCATGCGCCCACCGCGCCCATTTCGGCACACCCCTCACACGTTCCGTGGCCCCATAGGGAGCTCCGCCGAAGGCCCCAGTGGCCGCGCCCCTATGCCCCCCCCCCCCCCCCCCCACACCCACCCACCCACCCACACACACGCGCACACGCAACACACACACACACACACACACACACACACACACACACACACACACACACACACCACACACACACACACACACACGCACGCACGCACGCACGCACGCACGCACGCACGCAACGCACGCACGCACGCACGCACGCACGCACGCACGCACGCACGCGCACACACACACACACACACCACACACACACACACACACACACACACACACACACACACACACACACACAACACACACACACACACACGCACACACACACACACACACACACACACACACACGCACACACACACACACACACACACACACACACGCATAGGCACACACACATACACACACACCACCATCACCACCACCACCACCATCACCCAGCACAGCGTTTCGTGGTCCCAAGCAGAGTTCCCTTTCACTCGTGCCAACCACCCTGCGGCACTCACACCTGCATACATGGTTGGGTCCTTCGCGAGGATAAATATATGTGTGCGTGTCCATGTCGCCGTGGCGCTGGTCGCTCTGCGCTCGTGGCCCGTCTCCTGGCAGCCGCTGGCGGCCCTCATGTGCCCCCACCCCAGCCCGCAGAAGACGGGGGGAGGAGGTGGGCGCGGCCGTGGGAGCGGGAAGAGCGCAGAGCAGGGAGCAGCCTGCATGCTTCGCGCGCCCGCGGCAGCTGCTGTCGAGGCCCAGGGCCATGCCGGGCGGGATGGGGTAATGCGCCGACACACACACACGCATTCAAAATGCACCCCCTCCCCCTCTTCCCCCCTCTAGGTCATGCGCGCCAACGCGCGCCAATCCACGCATTCAGCATTCACTCGCTTCCCCCTCGCCCCTCCAACAGGCCAGCACGAGCGCGCTCACATGCACATGTGAGGCATAGTGGGCCTGCCATCTCAACATAACGCAGTCGCGGAAACTTAGGCTGTTTTGTTGGGAAGTCTTGGGTTGTATAGGATGATCGGGTTAGGCAGTCTTAGGCTGGTCTTAGGCAGTCGTGGGCTGGCTAGTTGGTTGGTTGGTTGGCAATCTCTTGGGCAGTCTATAGATACATGCTCATTCGCCTGGGGGGGGGGGGGCGCCAGGCCCGCGGAACACGCCTCGTGGCCCATGCGCCTGCGCGGACGGGCGGTTTTCCATGCCCCATGCGCCTGGGAGGGGCGGGTAGGTGGGTGGGTGGGTGGGGGCGTAGCGGTTCGGTCATTTCAACTCAATGCAGTCTGGGGGCTTTGGTTAGGCAGTCGTAGGCTGGTAAGCTTAGGCAGTCTTAGGCAGGTCTTAGGCAATCTTAGGCTGGCTCACACGACGATGGCCCGAGCGCGGGTCGGCGACGCGTTTCCGCTCACACGCCAGCGGCGCCGTCGGCGCCTTCACGCGCCGTTGCGGCCCCTCCGAGGGTCTGGCAGTGACGCGTTTCCTCTCACACGCCAGCGGCGCCGTCGGCGCTTTCACACGCCGTTGCGGCCCATCCGAGGGTCTGGCAGTGACGCGTTTTCATACACACGCCAGCGGCGCCGTCGGCGCCTTCACACGCCGTTGCGGCCCATCCGAGGGTCTGGCAGTTGGCTGCCTGGTTCGTCGGTTGGTTGGCAGTCTCGGGGCGTGGGCTATATCGCCCAACGGCTGTCGTGGGCCGTCTTGGAGGCCTTTCAAATTACAGCTGTTTCGGTGCGTATTGGGGCACACGCGTGCACACGCACACACACACACACACACACACTCACACACACACGTGCACACACACACGTATATAGCGTATTTGGGGCAGTCTTGGGGCCACCTCAACGGCAGTCTGGGCATAGCGTATTTGGGGCAGTCTTGGGGCCACCTCAACGGCAGTCTGGGGCTGTCTTGGGTTAGGGGCCACTTGCGCAACTGACGCCACTTTCGCGAGTTCATGGGAGGTCCAGTTGGGGCAGTCTCGGGTCCATCTCTAGGTGCAGGCGCACGCGAAGGCGCGTGACCACGCATATCCTTCTCGATAGGGTTTCGGACGATTGACCAGCCTTCACTTTTCACATGCAGTTGTGATCCATAGCCCGTTTGGGCTCAAGCGCGCGGGCAGCTTGCCCGCCGCTTCTTCGAGGCAGTTTCTTCGCGGCCTCGCCGCTGTCCTCCTTTTTCTCGCGGGGCGCGGTCACATCCGCGCCTCGGGCCGCGGTGATGGGCGCCAAGACGGCCCGCCTGCGGTCGAAGCTCGACCGCGGCATCCCTGCCGACGTCGTCGCCCAGGGCAAGAAGCTCATGGACTACGACCCCACGAAAGTAGCGCCCAACACAGCTTGGAGCAGGGTGGCAGCGTTTCTCGAGGACCAGGGCTTCATGCGGGAGGAGTGTCCAGAGGCCGATGCACTGGCAGTTCACGCCGACAACCGAGGTGGGCCCATGTGTTCGGGCGAGGACGTCGAAGGCAAGGGCTTGAAGATCATTGAAGCTGGAGCGAAGACGCCGATGGGTGCATTGGCAATGCAGTTGTGCCCCCTCGATGACCCGATGCGCGATGTGCACGTCCACAACAACCAGCAGATGATAGCGAGGGCTGGGGGCAAGCTCGCTGAGTGGACGGGGAAGGAGCGCTTGCTGACCCTCGCGACGAGCCAATGTAGCCAGTTCTCGAAGGCCGTGCACGCGCGATGCAGAACATCCATCGAGAAGCTTCAAGATTCCAGCGGCAAGCTAGCGAAGTCGAAGCTGGAAGAGATGGACCCGCAGATGAGCAACTTCTTGAAAGGATGGCCCTTCAAAGTCATATCCTGGAAGTGCGAGCTCGCCTGGCCTGGCCTGGCGCACCTGTCGCAGCTAGCCCAGAACAGCGACAACGCGGTGGGAAAGGCGATGGGCGAGCTGGAGGCCGCCATCGCCATGACGAAGTACAGCGCGGGCGGCCTGCAGTGGGACCAGGCGGCGGAGGCCGCGAAAGCAACGTCAGCAGAGGAGGCGCCGATCCAGGGCATTTTGGCGATCGCCAAGTTCTACGGCCACGACGCGGGCATGCCCCTGGCCATCCGGCTCGAGAAGTTTCGGAGCTCGCTGCAGCTGAAGGTCAAGATGGGCGGCGCATACTTGACCGACGTCGCGGGCATGGCCTTCAAGGGTCACGGGTTGAAGCAGTTCCCATTCGTTCGCTTGGGGTGCATGGCCGCCAACCTCCTCGCGCACAAGGTCGAGTATGGCGTTGGCGTGTGCTTCCAGAAGTCGGACATCGCATGGTTCCAGAGCCCGACGAACCATGAAGCAGTGTCCGTCCTGGAGACGTCGGCCATGAAGTTGGACGAGCGGTTGGGCGATATGGTGTTTCAGGGCTCGATGAGCGAGAACAACAGGTGCGACATCTTCTTCAAGTTTCTCATCCGAAATTGGCTGCACTTGCGCGAGAAGGAGAAGCTCGGCTACGAGGGCCGACAGTTCGACAGCTGCGAGGAGATTCGCCGCATGGCCGCCAGTGAAATCCAGAAGCTCGATGGCAGTCCGAATCCATGCAAGTGGACGCCCTTGGAGGAGGGCGCTGCGACATCCGCGCCAGCCACTTTGGCGATCACCAGCTTCGTGGAGTCGGCCGCCGACTTGAACTGCGAGGCGAAGGCGCTCCAGGCCAAGGGCTACGCCGTCGGCAAGCAGGTGATGGAGTTGGGTTCGCCGCCGACGCAGGGCTTGCGCGTGATCCACAAGATCACCGATGGCACAGTCGTGCTGCGCAAGGAGACGTTCGGCGGCTTGCAGCGGGGCTTCGACGCCGACGCGACGGCGACCGACCTGGTCAAGAAGTTCAAGGTTGGAGGGGGATGAGGAGGATGAGGAGGACGAGGAGGAGGAGGATGAGGAGGGGGATGGGGGAGGGATGATGAGGAGGAGGAGGAGGAGGAGGGGGAGGGGAGTTCTGGTCAAGAAAGCTGAACACGCATGATGAAGAGGAGGAGGGAGAAGGAGGAGGACGAGGATTAGGGGGATGAGATGAGGAGGGGGGAGAGGAGGGGAGAGGAGGAGGAGGAGGAAGGAGGAGGAGGAGGAGGAGGAGGAGGAGGAGGGACGAGGGGAGGGCGAGGGGGGGGGGGAGGGGGAAGAGGATGAGGATGAGATGTGCAAATATAGACTCGTCAAGGTTGCTGGCGACGCACAGAAGCTCCCGATGTTGATGGATGCCAGCGCAGCCCTTCGTCATGTGCGTTCGCGGACCCAGTTCGTGCACGACTGGGCGCGGGTTAGGGCGTGGAAGGTCATCTCCCTCTCGGCGATCGGCGCGTGCGTGGACGGCGGCGACGGCTTCCTTTTCATGGTGAACCCTAGGAAGCTGTTCACCAAGCGGGCCGTCAAGGCGAAGGAGATGCAGCTCCTGCCGAGCACGCACCCCGAGTGCGTCAAGATCGACGAGAAGCTGAAGTTCAAGAACTCGTTGACCGCGTGCACCGTGCACCTCGACGACGACGGCGAGGCCATCGACGTGAGCATCGTGCTCACCGCGCCTCCGACGACTACGACGACCGAGCCTGCGACGTGGGGCGAGAAGATCGCCTTCGAGCCGTTCTGGTGGGTGGACACGACGTCGGACGAGAAGCTCGCGACCGTCGTGAAGGAGGTCATCTACAAGGACGGCGTCGCCTTCACGAGGCTGGTCAACCCGAAGGCCCTGCAGGCGAACACCGAGGCCGTCCTCTTCGCCCCGAAGAAGGGGGCCGAGCCGAGGACGACGCTCCACGAGAAGGCCGTGCGGGAGGGCCGCTACCTCGTCCCGCCGATGCGCCGCAAGCGCTACAAGCAGTCGCCCTAGGGCGGCCGCCCGTTTCGCGCCGACGGGGCGCCCTTCGCCGTGACTCACGGCGCGCCGCCCAGCGGCGCAGGGAATGGTCACCCGCTCCCTTGCGTCATGCATCCCTCAAGTGTTGGGCACCCTTACTTAGAAGGAGGGGGGGGGGACGGCGAGGAGGGGGATGCGGAGGAGGACGAGGAGGACGAGGAGGACGATGAGGGAGGATGAGGAGGGGAGGAGGAGGACGAGGAGGACGAGGAGGATGATGACGATGATGAGGAGGATGAGGAAGTAACACTTGAGGGAGGCCCACCCTAGCTCAAGTTGGTGCGAGCATGGTGCTATTAGGATGCGAACATAGTGCTAGCATGTCTCAAGCAAAGCTGTTACCAGGGTGCTATCATGATGCGATTAGGGTGCTAGTTGGTAGGATGTCTCAGGCAACGCTGATATTAGGGTGCGAGCCTGGTGCTATCAGGATCTCACAAGCAACGCTGCTATTTGGGTGCTCTTCAACATGTCGTTAGGATGTCCCAAGCAAAGCTGCTATTAGGGTTCTATCATGGTGCTAATAGGGTGCTAGTTGGGCCATTGGGATGTCTCAAACAACGCTGCTATTAGGGTGCGAGCATGGTGCTATTCGGATGTCTCCAGCAACGCTGCTATCAGGGTGTTATTTAACATGCCGTTAGGATGCACCAAGCGAAGCTGCCATCAGGGTGCTATCATCCCCCATTCCCCTCCGCCCTCCGCCGCGGTGTGGAGGGGGGCGGGAGGGAGGGGGTGAATGCCGCCGCATCTTCCCCATCCGCTCTCCCACCATTCTTGTCACTCGCTCGAGTTTCCTAGGAACTGGATGCCACCATCCTTGCATCCGATTGCAGCCCCTTGATCCTGGTTCCGCCCGCCCGAAAGATACCAAACTTAAACGAGGCGCGGGGGGGTCGCGTGCAGATGGGGGCCCAAGAGGTCTCCAAACCTGTCAACCACGCTGTCAATGCGGCCCAAGATCGCCCCAGGATGGCCCAAGACGGCCCACGATACCCCCAAGATGCTTCGACGATTGGACCAATAGGCCTCCAAGAGGACCGCCAGGAAGGCCCGAGGAGGCAAGAATTCTTGACGCTTCGCGCGCCCCCGCCAGCCCATCCAAAAACGACGCCCAGGCGAATTGCGGCGGTCAGGGAAGCGAGGGAGCATACAGAGTAGCAAAGGGCTGGGGGACCCGTCTTACCCAAGAAGGCGAGGATGGAGGAGGAGTCGGAGGAGGAGGGGGAGGAGGAGGAGGAGGAGGAGGAGGAGGAGGGGGAAGGGGGAGGAGGGGCAGCAGGTGGGAAAAGTGGGGGGAGGGAGGAGGGAGGAGGGGGAATCGGCGGATGATGAGGAGGAGGGGGATGCGGAGGAGGATGAGGAGGGGGAGGAAGAGAAGAAGACAGGAGGAGGATGAGGAGGAGGATGAGGCTGACAAAGTGGAGGAGAATGAGAGGAGTAGGCCGACAAGGGGGAGGAGGAGGATGAGAAAGATGAGGAGGAACAAGACAAATGACGTGCACAAGAGCCTCCTAGGATGTCCCTTGGAAGTTGGCTTGGGGTCCTCTTGGGGCGCCTAGGGGATTCTTGGATGCCTCGGGGATCCTCTTGAAGCCTCTTGGGGGTCTAGGGGGGCTCTTGGGGGCCTCGAGGTGGCCTCTTGGGGCCTCCTGGGCGCCTCTTGCGGCCCTCTTGGAGCGCTCTTGGGGCCATCTTGGAGGAGACCGATCAAAGGAAGGGGGTCACCCAATTAGCGGCCCCCCTCGGGAGCCTCTCAGATCGCCTCTTGAACCCCTCTTGGGGCGCTCTTGGAGCTCTCTTGGGCGATCGTAGGGCCGTCCTGGGGCCATATTGGGCCCCGCTTGAGGCCATATTGGGCCATCTTGGAAACATCCTGGGGCCCCGAATGGCCATCGGAAGCGAAAAGGCGAGGACGCAAACAACATTGTTTTCCCTTAGGTTGCGGAGCCAGGTTGGCCTCGTGGGGGGCATCCTTGGGGGGCTACGTTGCTAATTGGAGTCGTCGTGGGGCGGTCTTGGGGCCTTCTGGGGCATCCTCGGGGACATCTTGAAGCGTCTTGGGCTGCTTTGGGCCATCTTGGAGGTCATATGTGGCTCTCCGAGGCCCTCTTGGAGCCATATTGCGCCGTCTTGGGCGCTCCAACTACCAGCGAAACCACTCGTCCAGGTACATGCAGGGGATGGGGGTCAGGGGGGGGGGGGGGGGGGGGGGTCAACCCTCCCCGAAGGGGAAGAAGATAATATGGAAGAGGCACTCCTGAACCACCTACGCCCAGGGGCTGGTGGGATTCAATGACCCCCCCCCCCCCCTAGGTTCTCGAAGGATGTTGACGCTTGCCCCTTCTCGGTCCCCCGACGGCCTAAGGCGGCCCAAGGCGCCTCCAAGATGGCGGCCAAACCGCCCAACGTGCCACCAAGATTGTCTCTAGACTCGTACTCACCGTCTCCCTCGTCGTCATCGTCGTCGTCGCTCTCCGCTCCTCGTTTCCCAATGGCTATCGCCGAAACCCGCCGCCCCGCGCTTTCGCGCAGTCCGTCGCCCCGCGCTTCCGCGCAGCCCGTCGCCCGCAGTATCTTTGCCCCGAGGGCGGCTCCGCGCCGCGACCGCCGACCCTGGGGCGCATTGCGCCCACAGCCGAAGCGAGCGACGGTAATTCATGGTTGGGCTGGGACGTCCCGTGGGACTGTGGTTTGACGCGTTAGGTTTGGATTGGGAGGCGCTCGGGGCATGACGGATGTGTAATTTGTTTTAGTTTGTCACCGTTCCACCGCGCTATGGGCCACGGCTCGCCGCCAAGTCCGCCGCCCCCTGGGGCCACGCAAATAAAACAAATAACAAACAAACAGTGGCCCCCGGTCCAAAGCTGGCCCCCCGCCACTTCCGCCGCCCATGGGGACAGCGCTTAGCATCGCTCTGCGATGGGCGCGCGCCCCCCCCCCCCCCCCCCCCCCCCCCGAGTAGAACGCGACTTGGCGCGCTGAGTTGCAGGGGGCCCCACGCGTCCCAAATGCATTGTTCAACGGTGCGGCGCACGCTGCGAGTGCATTGCGTTTGTATTGTGTTTGCATTGGTGGGTCAGCATGGGCACGCGCGGCGTCGTTCAGTCGCCCGCGTCTTTGCATTGCATTGCGGCGCATTGCGACGCGGCAGCCCTGACGTCACCAACAGAGCGGTTTGTATTTGAGGGGCTAGCGGTGCCAGCTAATCATGCGTTGCCAATGCCATGTGTGGCTTGAGGTGTTATTGCACGCATTACACGCGTGCCTTCGACGGCGCGCGCAGATGCCGCCTGCAACCGTGGTGTGGTCCGCTACCCTGAAATTCAATGACAGGTCTATGTCCGTGAGTAGAGAGGACCTCATGAACGTCTGCGGCAAGCCGTGCATGGTTGTTGCCCCGCACAGGGCACCGATAATTTCATTGCCCACGGGGCTGAAGCAGACAGAGGTGGCAGAGGCTGCGTCAGCGATGGGCACGAAGGTCAGCATCGCTGGCCACCCGTTGTTCAAGGAGCTAGTGAAGGCACGGAACATCGCACAGGTGAATTTCTTGCGCGGCAAGGCCACGGTCTCGCAAGAGGGCATCCAGCGGTTGCCCGGCGGCGGCGACGTGACAGACCAGCCGCCCGCACACTTTCCAAGGCGCAAGCGCAAGCAAGCTGCCGACAACCCCGCCGAGGAGCACCCGTCAAACCTCGTGGTGGTCCAGACGGGTGGATTCCAGATCGAGTGCGTGGGGCTTCTGAAGTCCCGCGATAGCCTCATCATCCCGCTCGACGATGGGAACATCAACGCGTTCTTCGGCTACCTGCACACGGGCATCAGGACCATCGACGACATCCGCGGCTGCACTCTGTACGACCACGTGGGGCTGCACCGCGGGCGGTACGTCAAGAAGTCGGGCCGATCGGCCAGCACGGTCGGTACAGTGGCGCAGGATGGCGACTCGCTGAGCTGTGGTACCCATGATGCCGACACGCCGAGCAAGGATGGTGGTTCGTTGAGTGTGGATGAGACTGAGGGCGATACGGTGAACAGCCAGGACGCTCAGCCGAAGCCAGTGGTTGCGCCTGACGGTGAGTCGCCAGCGACGGTCTGTATTGCCGCGGCGGTTATGTGAGGCGGGTGGGCGGCGCCGACACGGGGCCCCGCCAGAATTGATGATGCTTGCGTGGGGCGCGGGCATCCGTAGGCAGCGGCGGGGCAGTTGGAGCACGATCGGGCGCTGCGCGCTACGGCGCCGAGCGCTGTCAGATACATTAGCGTGGATTGCGCATGTGTTACATTTGAGCGAACGACATATTCCTACCCATCTCCCCCTCCGCCCCCTCTCGCCTCCCCCTATCGCATCCCCCCCCGTTGGCACGTGCAGGCGGTTGTGGGGCCACCGTGGGACCTATCGGGGCTCTCGCATGGTCATATTGAGGCCGTATCGGGGCAGCGTGTGGGGCTCGACTTAAGGGTTAGTTCGGTTGCGATTGGGGCGACATGGGCCCGCGCACGGTCGAATGATTTGTTTGTTTCGGTACGCACCCCCCCCTGCTTGGCTTTCGGGCAACTGTGCGATGAGATCTGGAGCTCTCAAGGAAGTCCCAGCGATGCCCCAGTGGGGCATCCCAGGTAGCCCCAATTCACATTGGCCGTTGCAGCGTGCGGCATGAGCGGTGTTGCCCGGGGCTCGCACGGGGTCTCATCGGGGCCGTCGATGGGCATCCCAGGGTGCGTGTTGTAGGGCCTGCATCTTGCGGCGCCCTCCTGGGGCACGCGACTGCCACCCACTCGATCGGCGAAGGAGCTCACCACTTGAATAGTACGATCTGACTATTCAAGTGTGGGTGGGGGGCACCTGAATAGTAATATTTGACTATTCAAGTGTGGGGGGGGGGCACCGCTTGAATAGTAAGATCTGACTATTCAAGTGCGGGGGCGCACGGCGTGATTCGTAACCTGTGATTGTTCAAACGGTGCTATCCGTTGCATGACCATCGCGTCCGCGCTGTCTGTTCGGCCGTGTCTGCGCCCCCCCGCCGATGACCCTTCTGCCGGTAATGCCCCCGCCCGATCCCCTTATCCCCCCCTCGCCGCCTCCCTGCATCCTCGTCCTCGCCCGCCTCCTCCCCCCTCCGCCTTGCCATTTGGGCCCAAGTTTCTCGACTGCTAGCGCGGTGCTGATCCGATTGCTTTCGCAGTGGCGCCGCGCACGGCGGCCATGGTGGCGTCATTGGCGAGGCAGCTCACGGACCTGAAGGGCTTCTACGACAAGCGCCCCGACACGGCGCACAAGCTGATCCTGCCGACGGCCACGTCGGTTGCCGCCAAGATCCATAACTTGCCGCCCCTGACACACGACGAGTCGGCCGCTCTGATGGACGCGGCAGTATCGGCACTTGGTGAGCACTCCACCATGATCGACGCCGCGTGCAGCGATCGCTTGCTAGAGACCGTCGCACGCAGCACTGCAACGTCGGTCAAATGCCAGAAGTTGGTTCGGCTCACGCACTTTCTCACGCGCGCGGAGTGGGGGGAGCTGAGCCCCGAGCACGGCTTCCAGACATGGCAGTCGACGATCAGCGATCGATTGCAGTCTCTCGGCGGAGTATACTCCCCACACGAGCAGACCGTCAAGAGCAGCGTGGCCCTGCTCATGTGGCCCAAGCACCAGAAGGGCGAGCCGTGGCCGAGCCTCGACGACAGTTGCGACATGGGGCGCGACTTCAAGGCGATGTTCCCGATCAAGCCAGAGCACGCGCTGTACAACCCAGGCGTGGCCCCTTACCCCGACGACCCCACGGGCTTGCCGAAGCACGTGTACGACCACGCGTACGGTGACGAGGCGCCGATTACGCGGGTCATCCCTGAGCTGGTGGCGATCCGCGAGCATCGCGTCAGGGTTCGGAGTGCCCCAGGGTCTGATCGCCGCCAGGCTGGTGCCGCGCCCGATCGCCGCCAGGCTTCTAACATTCCGAGGCACCACCGCCAGTTGCTCGATCTCCCATCTGCCCCTACCGATGCTGGTGGCGAGGACGGGCACCAGATCGCGATGCCAGACGGCTCGAGGATCACGATTCTGAAGGCACCAGTCGGTCGGCAGCCTGCGCCCATGGGCTGGGGCCACCCGCGCAGGACCATGGCCGCGCAGCTGGCGATCGGTGATTACCACATGTCGCAGCACTCACGACCGTCGCAGCATCGCGGCAGCGGGGCGCCGCCGTCTGCGGCTCCCGAGCAGAGCTCGTGCGAGTCGGGCGCTGGCTCGCACGTGCCAGGCGGCCCGTCGCCCGAGCCACCAGCGGCTCTGGCCGTCGCAGGCGGCGGCGGCGCGCCCCCGACGGCGCCCGTCGCCGACGCCAGCGAGGCGGCGGGGAAGGAGGCCTTCGAGAAGCTCTTGGCTGATAAGGACGAGAAGAAGAAGCTGGCCGCGGAGTTTCGCAAGCAGAAGACGGCCGCGAAGAAGGCCACAGCGGCCACGGCAAAGGCTGTCGCAGCAACGGCGAAGGGCTCGGTGCTCGGGAAGCGCCCCGCTGCCGCCGAGGCTGAGGGGTCGAAGCTGGGCAAGTACCCGTGCGAGAAGAAGGCCAAGCTGTTCGTCGGTGGCAACTTCGCCGAGTTCACCAAGATGGCCGACGTGAAGAACTACAAGAGCTTCGGGTCGTCCACCAGTCGCGCTTACAAGGGCGCGCTGTACCACACTGGCGACGTCGAGGTGGCCAAGCGGGCCTTCGCGGCAGCTGCTCGTTGCTGGAATGCCGCGCGCGGCAAGTAAGTTGGCCGCGCCAGCCTTTTCGTTGCCAACACTCCTCGCCTTCCTCATCGTGCCCCATATCGTCCCTCCCATCCTCTTCCTCCCCCTCCTCCTCCTCATCCTCCTCCCCCTCCACTTCCTCCTCATCATCCTCCGCCTCCCCCCCCCCTCGCACCCCCCCCCCCTCCCGCTCGCGTGTGCCGCGGGGGCGGCGCGCTCAGTGCACTTCGGCCTGTGGGGTTTAAGGCTGCTGCCTGCCAGCCTAGCGAGGCTGGATGTGTGCCAAGCTAAGACTGCTGCCTGTCAGTCAAGCCAAGGGGTGCCAGCAGCCAGTGGAAAAGGCAGCGCCCCTGGGGCGAGCTGGGGCGCGCTCTGGCCAGGAGATCAACGCGAACCCAGTCGCGGCGACGAGGGGCCGCCCAAAGGCGAATCCCGCCCAAGAGCCCCCTAAGGGATACCCAAGACGGCCCCAAGGTGTCCCATGAGTGTCCCAATAGTGTGTAAATATATGTGTATATATATATATATATATATGTTTGCGTGTGTATATCGTTAGCTGTGTACTGGATTGCGCCAGAGCGGTTGCGGGGAGACGATGCTAGCGACACCGAGTGGTAGCACTCGTGCTTCTGGTTCTGGCCCAGACCCCCCTCATGAACTCAACAGAAAAAGGTATTGCCAGCAACGCTAGTTTAACAGACAAGGCCCCGTGAGCTACGATAGATTATGGTCCAGACCCCTTTGGGTTTAACAGAAGTCATGCAAGCTACGCTAGTTCAACATCAACGGTCTTACGAGGTATGCTAGTTTAACAGAACGGGCCCCCTCCCTCCTCATCAGCCTCCTCCTCCTCAGCCTCTTCAGCCTCCCCATCGTTCTCCCCATGCCCCTCCTTCTTGTGCATCCTCTGACTTGGCGTTTCGTTGTAGGGTCGGCGGTGGCCGCGCTCCGAAAGTAGAGTGTCGCTATAGGGCTTCACGCGGGCGTTGCGATGCCGACGTCGTCGCCATCCATCGGGTTTCGCCGCAGACTTGGCTATGGCGTCTCAGCGTGGGCATGGGCGTGCTGCGCCTGGTGGTTCGCCGACGGGGCCCTCCATCCTCTTCTTGTGCATCCGCCGTAGCTGTTTTGGGCTCGAGCGCGTTCCGCATCATTTCGCTGCGCCCGACACGGCGCATTCAGCCTCAGCTTTCGCAGATGCCTCCCGAGGCTAGAGCACAGGAAATCAGGCTCAGGCTCCAGCTCGCCAAGTAGAAGGAGCTCTCCAAGGAGAAGACGCGCACCGACGCCGAGAAGGATCGCGTCATCAGGCTGTGCAGCGAGAAGGCCCACATCATCAAGGCAGAGATCGATGCGCTCCAGACCCACGGCGACACCATGTCCGCCAAGACCAAGAAGGATACGATCAATGCCATTGCGAAGGCGTCCAGTCAGACCCAGGCCACCATCCTAGCCAGCAAGGAGATGCTGAAGTACAAGGCATTCCCGCAGGCGCTTATGGATCGCATGCTTGCCGAGAGGACTGCCCAGAAGGCGGCGGCGATGCAAGCCAGCCGTTTCGCCAAGTGGATGGCGAAGGCCAACGCCAGGGCGGCCATGGGAGAGTCATCGCCATGAGCGCCGCCATTGCTGAGGACGTGATGGCGCGGTGCAGGCGCCTGTGAGCTCGAGTGCGTATGGGCAGCCATCCATATCGTGATTTCGCGCGCGTAGGGGCGCTCTTCCATGCGGGGCGCGCAGGAGCGCCCTTTCTCGCCGCCCAGGCAACACGTGCGCCGCAGTGGCGGCCAATCTGAGTTCCAATCTTACGTGCCGTCTGACTTGGCACGGCGAGTCCGTGTCGTGTTGCACTCATCTGGAAAAACAGCTCGTTTGTTGATTCGTTGGGAGTTCCACCTTAGCAGTCACTGCCAACGCATTGCCAGTGCTAGCGTTTCGTTATAGGGTGCAAGTATCGGCCGGCAGCGTTTCGCTGCCCATTGTTCCTAGAGCGCTTCGCTATATAGGGTTCGTCGTAGAGCTCAATTGCGCCATGTGCTTTGTATTTCGCTATATGGCTACGTGTGTCATTCTGCCGGTCATCCACGCTCGTCCTCCACAGCGTTCCGTTATAGGGTTCCACCATCGTTTCGCTATAGGGTTGCACCCTCCATCGATATAGGGCTGTGCCCTCAATTGCCCCGCGGCGTTTCGTTATAGGGTTCCACCTTCGTTTCGCTATAGGGTTGCACCCTCCATCGATATAAGGTTGCGCCCTCCATCGATGCAGGGCCACGCCCTCCGTAGCCATTTTGGCACATGGTTCCTCGGGGTTGGGCGTACTCCGAGGAGAAAGCTGGCAAGTTGCGCAAACTTGAATAGTTTCGGCGCTCCTTGCCCCGTGTCCCTGGCGCGGAGCTGACTGCCGTCATTGCCGAGGCGAAAGCTGGTCACCTCCCCGAGGGCCCCGTCTCGCGGCGAGAGCTGCTCAGGTCGCAGAAAGAGGTTTTGAACCAGAGAACCCTGTACGGATCCATAGGCAAATGCCTTGCGCTGAAGTCCACGTCGGGCGACGCGGTTGAGATCACATACGTGTGCCTCCACTCGTTCTTGCAGCATGCGTTTGGCGAGTGCGCCGCGTTCAGGGACTTCGTCTTGTTGAGGCACGGTGCCTGTCCTTCGTCGCCCGAGTGCCCGTGGCGGCTCATCTATTACGCGGACGAGTACAACCCTGGGCTGGAGCTCGCGGCACGACATTCCCGAAAACAATGGATGACGCACGTCACATTTGCAGAGTTTGGAGCTTCCGCGATCGAGCGGGAGGAGTGCTGGATCACGATTTCGGCTGCGCTCACGACGATCGTCGACGCCACGATCGAATCAGGATACAGTCAGCTAGCTGGGCGACTCCTGCAGAGCGCGCCCCATGGGACGCCGCCGGGGCCCCTGGGCCGCGCCGGCGGTCCGGGTCTTGGGGCCGACGGGGCCAGCGCGAACGGGGGCCAGCCAGTCCTCCTCCTCCTCCTCTCCTCCTCCTCCTCCTCCTCTTCCTCCTCCTCCTCCTCCTCCTGCTCCTCCTCCTCCTCCTCCTCCTCGCGCCGGATCTTGCGGGGCCAGCCAGTCAGAGCGCCGGATCATCAGGGGTAGCTCGGGCCAGGGCTAACTCGGGTTCGTTTTTCGGGAGTCCGAACCCGACTTACCCCGGAGCCGAGCTTCCCCGGAGAATTCGGGCGTCCAGAGCCCCACATCATCAGGGGTAACTCGGGTCACTTTGCAGAATCTGGGGTTAGGCGATGTATACATGAGTTGGGCCAGACTTACACAGAAGTTAGAGTGCAATTGGGGCTCGGGTGTTGCATTTGTGTTATAATTGCGGTGCAGTTGCAAGCTAACCTGCCCAACTTTTCGTAACTTGTCATAACTTTTCACATCATTTCATAACTTCTCGTATCCTTTCATTAGTTGTTCTCAGTTGTCGCTTAACTTGTTCTTAACTTTTCATAACTTCTCTGACTACTCTAACCGTCTCGGGGATGTCGGGGAATGCGGGGACGATGAAGGAGGAAGGAGGCGGAATGTCGTCCGTCAACGTCGTCGTGGTGGTTGTCTTCGTCGTCACCCGTCGTCGTAATCGTCGTCGTTTGTGTTCGCTTCCATCGTCCATCGTCGTCGTCCCTGTCGTCGACGTCGTTAGCGTCGTCGTCTGTGCTTGTCTGCAGTTAATGTTGGGTTCGTCGGTTTCGTGATTTGGCTCCCCCCTTCCCCTCAGCCTCGTCGCCGAAGTTGGACGAGCTCGGAAACGCATGTCTCGGTGGCGCCTGACACGTAGAATATACATATATACACACGCAGCGCCCCGCGCTTACGGATAAGAGTGAGGGGGCGGAGGCGCGGGCAAGGGTACCAACCAACCCACCACCCAACCACAACCCACCCACCACCCACCCACCACCCACCCACCACCCATCCACCACCCACCCACCACCCACCATCCACCCACCACCCACCCACCACCCACCCGCCACCCACCCACCACCCACCCACCACTCACCCACCACCCACCCACCATCCACCCGCAACCGACCACCCGTTCACCACCCACATGCAACCCATTTTAAACCACCCACCACCCACCACCCACCACCCACCCACCACCCACCACCCACCACCCACCCACCACCCACCCACACCCACCATCCACCACCCACCCACCACCATCCCCCACACCCACCTCCCACCCATCACCCCCACCACCGACCCACCTCCGAACCGCCCCCCCCCCCCCTCCCCCCCTCTCTCCCCCCCCCCCCCCCCCCCCCCCCCCCGCCCCCCCTCACCCGCAAACCGCCCACCCCGCCACCCACACACCCACCCACCACCCACCCACCACCCATTGACCACCCACCGACCACCCACCACCCACTGACCACCCACCACCCGCCACCCAAACACCACCCACCCAACAACACGCATCGCGGAACCCCACTTCAGCCACGCACCCAGGTACAGTGAAGGACCGTTCGGCCCCCAACAACGGATGGGTTGGTCGAAATACGCACCCCACCCCAAGCGCTCATGACTGACCAGTATCCTGGGGGTTGTGGGCGGCGGGGAGATGAAGAGGCTTGCGGTGGTGAGGCCGTACGGTAGGGGCCCTATGTGTGGCTTGGGGTTTGAAACGATGGGCCGTTGGCATAACCCCCAACCCCTATCCGTAGCACATTGTGCTCAGTGCTTGGCACCATGCATGCCCCCCCAACCAAAAAGCCCAAACTCGTACAGAGACTTCAGACTGCTGGCCTGCGGCAGTCGTTCGCGGCCCTCGACCGCTCAATTGATGGATTGCAGGGCGGCGATGGCGACGACTATTCTTCAGTAAAAGTTGCTGTGAATCGATACCTCGAAGGGCTTTCGACGCATAATGGGCATGTACTAAAGCAGATACATCTTCCCT
Organism: Prorocentrum cordatum; assembly: GCA_963575745.1. NCBI lineage: Eukaryota > Dinophyceae > Prorocentrales > Prorocentraceae > Prorocentrum > Prorocentrum cordatum. The sequence goes on along the minus strand of CAUYUJ010019877.1, from coordinate 104,554 downwards.
TGGACGACGATACCACTTATAAGTGGTCAATTGCATGCCCGTTTGCGCTGTTGGCCCACTTGTGTACAGAGTGCTCTTTGTTTGCCCGTTTTTTGCACCAGCACATCGGGCCCGACCACAGCGCCCTGACAGTCTCTAGGTTGGCTGTATGGGGTGATGAAACAACAGGTGGGAACCAGTTGCGGCCTGATAATGTTGGTAAGTACCTGAGCATATACTTTACGTTCGTTGACCTGCCTGAGTGGTTCCGCGCGGCGGAACACGGTTGGTTTCCAGTTGGTGTGTTGCCATATGACACGTTGTTGAAAGTAAAAGGTAAATACAGCGGAGTGTTGAAACAAGTGTTTAATACAATGTTTAGACAGCACGTGTGTTTCCCGTCTGGGTTTCGATTGAGCGATGGGTTTGGAAATATGTATGTTGTGAGGTCAAAGCTCCATTGTATTATACAGGACGAAAAGGCGCACAAAGAAGCCAAAGCGGTCAAAGGTGCCGCTGGCTCGAGCTGCTGCTCAAGCTGCAAAAACGTGAGTCGGCTGCCGCCCTTCCGCATGCGAGGGGCGATAAGGCAGGGGGGGATGGGGGAGGGGGAGGGGGGGCGGGGGTGAGGGGGGGCGGGGTGCGAGGGCTAGAAGGGGGTGGGAGCGATCACGGGGCGGACGTGGGTGAGGACTGTCGGGTGAGGGATGGGAGAGGGGGGAAATGGGGGCGATGCGGATGGTGATAAGGGCGACGATTCGGAAAGTGATGAGGGGGGGCAGTGGTGAGAGGGAGGAGGGGGTGGGCGGGTGAAAATAAGACCAGGGGTAAACGGAAAGGGGTGGTGTGTGGGGAGGGCGGGCTAAAGTTTAGCTTAAATTCTCATGCCGCGGTGCCCCGCTCGGCGGGGACAGCGGCTTTTCAATGGCGAGCCGAGCAGGTTACGCGGCAATAGGTATATGTATCCTGTCGGACCCCCATCGCCACCGTGCCTGGGTCGTGGACCAGTGGCGCCGTGGAGGCTGATTTAGGTTCGTTGGGATGTCCCTCGGGGGTTCGGTGGGCCCTCAGGGGCGCGTCGCTTGTTTGTTATTATCGGGTATTTCCCTCTGGCCATGTTGGGGCCTTTTTGGGCCGTCTTGGGACGTTGGTAATATGTCATGCGCCGCGTGGGGAAGGGGCGACGGGGCGAGGTGGGCAGGGCGGGGTTTACTTCCCGCCTCGGACCGCTCTCGGGTCGTCTGGGCGCCTCTCGGGCAGCATGTGGAGCCTGCTTGAGATTCCGAACCCTTTCGGGGCACGGTGGCGGACCTTGTCCACTACGCGTCGGCGTTGCCTGGTAGTTTTGACCCCCATGACGACGCGTCAACATGGGAGATGTGCGATAAGTTGACCCAACAGGTTGCAGTGTTGAACAAGGGTGATTTTAGCAGGCTCCAGCAGGCCTACGGGCTCAATTTCGAGCCAGACAGTTTGTTGTACGATGTTGAGTTGCGGCGCCACGCGCCACCGATATCGACGTGTTATTGGGATTGGATGCATATAGTGTGCGCTTCTGGCGGGGTTGGCCAGTATCATATCAATTCATTCGTACACGTCCTCATTAAGAATAGGATTACAACGCTTGAAAAACTTGATGATTTTTCTGGAAAGATCATGTCGTGCAACACGTCTAGGTACCAGAAGCTTGCCAGCACGTTTTTCCAAGATAGGATTCAGGACACGTTTTCTGGCCACTTGACGGCCTTCGCAGCCGAGGTTCTCACGGCTATTGCAGTGCTCGCGCATTGATCGGCCTGCGGCCCCACCGACGTGCCTCCCTACTGTTTGGGGCGGGGGTGGCGGGGGGCAGCAGTGGGTTGGCAGGTGGTGTGGGCTGTGTGCATACTGCCATGCGCGCATTGCGACGCATGCGCATATGTATATATATAGAGAGAGAGGGAGAGGAGAGAGAGAGAGAGAGAGAGAGAGAGAGAGAGAGAGCGAGAGAGAGAGAGAGAGAGAGAGAGAGAGAGAGATAGAGAGAGAGAGAGAGAGAGAGAGAGAACGAAAGAAAGAGGAGAGAGAGAGAGAGAGAGAGAGACTCTGACTGCGCAAACGCCCTGTTGACCCGAATGTCGGGTTGGCGGAGTTTTGCGTGTTGTTTCTGGAGCCCAGAAACATCTTGCCTGAGCACTGCGCCTGTTTTGGCCTCTTGCGAAAGTGTGTATCGCCGCCTCTCGGCGCGAGCCGCAGACCCCCAGCCCCCATCGCGGCCCCTCGCGGCGCGAAGCATCCGCGCGCTCGATCGGCGCGAAGCGACCATGAGCCACCGCTCGGTGCCTGGAGCACGCCGTTAGGCGTGCGGCGGGTGAACATTTTGACGCTGGGAGATCGGGCCGTTCAGCACGCCAACCGATTGGCGGACTTGCTGCAGCGGTACCACGCTGACTTTCTTAGGCTGTACGGCAGGCAATGCATCAAAATCAAGATGCACCTCGTCCATCACGTCCGAGGCCTGCGGCTTTCTTTTTCCGCTGCCCCACTATCCGTCTGCCAGCTTGGAGTCATGCGGCCAAACCCTGGCTGTCCCAGCGAGTTGCCGCGGTCAGCATAGTGCGGTACAGCGCGTCTATGAGTGGAGCGGGCGTACATTGTAACTGACCTGCCTGACGACCTCGCCTTGGGCAGGGTCGGCGGATGCCGCAGAACTTACTTTTTTTTTCAAGTCAACCTGAATTGTTTCAGTTGCGAGCGCAGGAACCGTCTGTTGAAGGCGGTGCTGGTTCATTACAAAGGTGTCAGGGGCTTTGACCCAGCGAGGCCCATCATTGGCAGGATAGTGCTAGATCTGGTTGATCGGATATCGAATTCGTCGTGTTTTCCAAGAGCCCTGTGCGGGGTTTCGAAGCCAGCGCCAGAGATTCTGGACCTCTGTGAAGGGCCGTCTCGGCCATGCTCGGCATCAGTATCGAAGTCGATGCGATGGGAGCGCGGCGTTTTGCGGCGAGGTGACGTGATGTCGGTCCAGGCAGTGGGCCTCCAATACGTCAAGGCGGTTGGGTTCGTGGACTTTAGGTTCTCGGACAACCCCCACGTGCCAGAGTGCCTGGTCGTGGCAGCCCATTGCCGCCAACACGAATCCAACTCTGACTTGTGGATTGCCGACGGCCCAATGCATCTCGTGTCACCAGATCAGATAGCCGACGTGCATATGATTCTCTTAGCGGGCGAATGTTTTTGCCCCATCGTCAAGGATATATGAGTGCCAATTTTAGGCGACTCGTCATGGTGGGCAAGCGCCCGCACGCGGCGACCCTTTGGTGCATAGGTGGAGGGGGGATGGCGAGGGGGAGGGTTCGGGGCGAGGCAGGGATGCAAGGAGTGCAATGAGGGAGGTGGCGGCAACGAGCGAGCGAGAGAGACAGAGAGGGAGAGGGAGAGGAAGAGAGAGAGAGAGAGAGAGAGAGAGAGAGAGAGAGCACGACGATGAGGAGGAGCAGGGCTGCGGGAGCCACGGGGTTGGCGGTGGGCAAGGGGTGGACGATGCATGTGTTGATGCATTGGTGTGGGGGGTCCCTCGGGCGATTCTGAGAGCAGCGTTGGGATCGAAACGACGCTATCTTCTTGGGGCCATCCTGGGGGTTCTCGGGCCCACCACGCGGCCATGCCGTTCACGGCGGGCGGGGTCTTGCTGAGGGCACCTTGGGCGGTTCAGGGGGTCCTTTCTCAGAGGCTTACGGAGGGATCCTTTCTCAGAGGCTGACGGAGGACGGGTTCGGAATTATTGAACGCATGCATCTAGGCACTGTTAAGTTTAGAGGAGCTGCTCAGACATGCGGCAGCTCCGATGGGCACGACGCTTGCTTCTTGCGAGCGCGTGTGCTTGGCACGCGCTCATCGTACTGAATGCAGACCCCGCAGAGGATAAACAAAACAACCAGCGGACAATTGGCCAGGTCGGGCTGGCGACCGAGAGGGGTTTGCCATTGGATGGCAAGGACAGGGGTGGAAGGGAACGGCTAGTCGGGGGCGGCACGGCGCCCCTTCGTGACCCGACCCTTCCTTGGGCTCCTCATCGCCACTGCCTGACGCAGCTCGGAAAATATGTGCGTTTGCTGCCGCCCGCCAGCCTTGCCCCTGGAGCGATGGGCGTGGCGCGCGGAGAGAGCGCGCCGATCTTTTCTCGACCGCGTCTGTCTCGCTGCCAGCCGCCTGGCAGCGTCGTCGTCGAGAGGGGGGCCATCGCCCTTGCCGGCGCCCCCTTCCAGCCGCCCCTCTCCTCGCCACCCTCCCAATGACGTAGTCCCACTGCCCCTCCCTCGCCCTTGCACCCGCAGCCCCGCCCACGAGCCCGCGCGGGGGGGGGGTCTGGATCGCGGCTTCGACGATGGCGACGGTTGCAATGGCAAGCACGCCGCAGGTGTTCTTGCGCTCAAGACACACGACCAGCATGTCTGAGTACGGCCCCCCTGTATTCGGCCCGATAGCCACCGTGCGCGAGCCCCTGCCATCAGGCACGATCACAGCATCGCAAGCGCAATGGATCTTGAATCTGACGTGGTGCAAGGCCCGCGTCAGGAGCCGTACGTTCGGGCGCGAGCTCGTGGTGACGGGCCGTTCGAGCTTCCTCCAGCATGCGTACAATGAGTGCATGCGAATGGCAACGATCAACGGCGAGGAGGGGGGCAGGAAGTGGGCCCCCAAGACCATCCCGCAACCATCTTCTTTCGCTGGGTCCAGCGCCGAGTGGGCCGCCGTCACAGCGGGTGGCAACTACCACTGGACCGATCGGTGGGTGGAACCCCCTCGACCCGATGACCATCGCGAGCGGAGGAGCGCCGCCGCGGGGGGCGGGGGGCCAGATGCGGAGGGCGGGGAGGAGGAGGAGGAGGGGGAGGAGGATGAGGAGGAGGAGGAGGAGGAAGGAGAGGGGGGAGGAGGAGGTGGTCGAGCTCCATTGCGACCAAGGTCCAATGGTCGGAGG
>CAUYUJ010019877.1:72500-97500 GCA_963575745.1 Prorocentrum cordatum | reverse complement strand
CCCTCTTGGGGCGCCTGGGGGGTTCTTGGATGCCTCGGGGATCCTCTTGAGGCCTCTTGGGGGTCTAGGGAGCCTCTTGCGGGCCTCTTGGGGGCCCCTTGGGGCCTCCTGGGCGCCTCTTGAGGCCCTCTTGGGGCGCTCTTGGGGCTTCATGGGCGCCTCTTGGGGCCATCTTGGAGGTGATCGATCACAGGAAAGGGGGCCCCCCAATTAGCGCCCCCCATCGGGGGCCTCTAAAATCGCCTCTTGGACCCCTCTTGAGACGCTCTTGAGGCGCTCTTGGGCGCTCTTAGGGCCGTCTTGGGGCCATATTGGGCCCCCCTTGGGGCCCTCTTGGGCCCTCTTCACCTTGAGACCTCGAGCGGCCATCGGAAGCGAAAAGGTGAGAAAGCAAACAATATGGATGTTCCGTCGGTTTGGGAGCCATGGTGGCCTCATGGGGGCCCCCCTTGGGGGGCTACGTGGTCAATTGGAGTCGGCTTGGGGCGGTCGTGGGGCCTTTTGGAGTATCCTCGGGGCCATCTTGAGGCGTCTTGGGCTGTCTTGGGCCATCTTGGAGGTCATCTTGGGCCCCCGAGGCCCTCTTGGAGCCATCTTGGGCCATCCTGGACGCTCCAACAACCAGCAACACCCCGCGCCCAGGTCCAGGGGAAGGGGGTTAGGGGGAGGGGTGAACACCTTTTCGAAGGGGAAGAACGGAAGATGGAAGAGGAACCCCCCTGAACCACCTACGCCCAGAGGGCTGGTGGGATTTCGCGCCACTGCGTTGCGGGGGGGGGGAGAGGGGCGGCGGGGGGCTTCCAAACATGTCCCCAAACGATTCCAGGAGGGCCCCAAGAGCCCACCCCCCCCGACGCCCGTATATCATTCGTCTACTTGGTCCTCCTTATCCTCCTTCCCCTCCACCCCCTCCTCATCCCTATCCCCCTCCTCCTCATCCTCATCCTTTTTCTCCTCCCCCCCCCCCCCCCCTCCCCCTCATCCCGCCCCTCCCCTTCCTCACCGATGCAAGGGCCCCTGGACGTCCGCGGTGCGAGGGAGGCGCCTACGACGACGAAGAAGGATGACGATCGGCGGCGACAGCGGCCTCGCCGCCGACGACGACGACGACCGACGATCGACGATGGACGACCGACGACGAGAGACGACGACGGCGACGGCGACGAGCGACGAGCGACGAGCGACGACGACGACGACGACGACGACGACGACGACGACGGCGACGGCGCCCCCCCTTTGGGGATTCCTTTGGGGATTCCTTTGGGGATTCCATGCGCCTGCCGCGCGCATTTCGGCACGTGGCCCCACAGGGAGCCCCAGCGAAGGCCCAAGTGGCTGCGCTCCCATGCGCCCGCCGCGCCCATTTCGGCACACCCCTCACACGTTTCGTGGCCCCACAGGGAGCCCCACCGAAGGCCCCATCGGTTGCGCTCGCATGCGCCCACCGCACCCATTTCGGCACACCCCTCACACGCTTCGTGGCCCCATCGTGAGCCCCAGCGAATGCCCAAGCTGCTGCGCTCCCATGCGCCCACCGCACCCATTTCGGCACAACCCTCACACGCTTCGTGGCCCCATAGGGAGCTCCAACGAAGGCCCCAGTGGCTGCGCTCCCATGCGCCCACCGCGCCCGTTTCGGCACACCCCTCACACGTTTCGTGGCCCCATAGGGAGCACAGCGAAGGCCCCGATGGTTGTGCTCCCGTGCGCCCACCGCATTCATTTCGGCACGCCCCTCGCACGCTCCGTGGCCACATAGGGCCCCCCAGCGAAGGCGCAAATGGTTGCGCCCTCATGCGCCCACCGCACCCATTTCGGCACACCCCTCACACGCTTCGTGGCCCCATAGGGAACCCCAGCGAATGCTTCAGCGGTTGCGCTCCCATGCGCCCACCGCACCATTTTCGGCACACCCCTCACACGTTTCGTGGCACCACAGGGGGCCCAGCGAAAGCCCCATTGGTTGCGCCCCCATGCGCCCACCGCGTCCATTTCGGCACACCCCTCACACGTTTCGTGGCATCATAGTGAGCCCCAGCGAAGGCCCCAATGGTTGCGTTCGCCTGCGCCCACCGCACCCATTCCCGTACACCCATCACACGTTTCGTGGCCCCATCGTGAGCTCCAGCGAATGCCCAAGCGGCTGCGCCCCCATGCGCCCACCGCACCCATTTCGGCACGACCCCCACACGCTTCGTGGCCCCAGAACTCCAGCGAAGGCCTCGGTGGTTGCGCTCCTGCGCCCGCCGCACCTATGTCGGCATACCCCTCACACGTTTCGGGATGTGTTCAAACATTGTTGGACGAGTTACATGCGCGAATGTCAGAGGAGCCCATGTGACCAGATGCCCTTGTATGATGCCGAAATCATGTCACGCGCCCGCCCAGTGACCAAACTCTTCGGGCAAGTTTGGTCACAATAGCTTGCTGTCAGAACGCGTTTTTCTGGCATGCCTGCCTTTTTGGGGGGCGAACGTCATTGAGTTTGTTTCGTTTTCTTGTTTTGTGTTTTCACACGTCGTTGGGTTTCTGAGATGTGTGTCGATGTTGCGCTTTCCCTTAGAGCGAAGGCCCCAGCGGTTGCGCTCCCACGCGGCACCGCGCCCATTTCGGCACACCCCTCACACGCTTCGTGGCCCCATAATGAGCCCCAGCAAAGGCCCAAGTGGCTGCGCTCCCATGCGCCCACCGCGCCCATTTCGGCACACCACTCACACGTTTCGTGGCCCCACAGGGAGCCCCACCGAAGGCCCCAATGGCTGCGCTCGCATGCGCACACCGCGCACTTTTTCTGCACACCCCTCACACGTTTCGTGGCCCGTCTGACGCCTGCGGAGGCCGTCTCGGGGTCTCTCTGGGCAGTCTTCGTGCCCTCTTGGTGAGCTTCAGGGCCGTATTGGGGCCCCCTTGGGGGCCTCTTGGGCGATCTTGGGGTCATGTTGGGCCGACTTCGGGTCCTTTTGAAAGCCTTGTGGGCTGCCTTGGAGCTTTCTTGTGGGCCTCTTGGGCCGTCTTGGGCGGTCGGAAACCCAAACAAGCGAAACCTGGAAAAACGTTCAAAACCATACGGAAAATCAATGCTTGTGGCTTCCTCGGGCTCTCCTCGAGGGCCTCGTGGAGCTCTCTTGGGTCGTCTTGGGCCGTCTTGGGGGCCTCTTGGGCCGTCTTGATGCCGTCTTGGGGGCCTCTTGACCCGTCTTGGGAGGGCCACCGGCGTGTTCGCGATCTGGCAGTGCCGGAACTTGTTGGAGTATCAGTCGCTTTGGTTTTTTCGCGACAGTCGAGCAGCGACACTTTCTGTGGGACTCTTCAGTGCGGCGGCCCGAAAACTGTGTTGGTGTTGTTGATTTCGCTTTACGGAAATCTTTTACGTCCTTCTGGAAGAGGACGCTGGCTCTATAAGCTAAGACGCGTGCTAAACCCAGCGCGGCGCGCCAACATTCCTCGCTTTGGTGCGCGCGCGTTGACGCGCTCTATGGCAGTCGCGCGCGGATGCCAGCATGTACATAGAGCGCTTTGAGGCGATAGAGTCGGCCATGCGGCGCCATTGGATCTGGTTCGATATAGTCGAGCGCGGCGGCGGCGGCGTTTTCGCCATTGTTTTTTTTTTGTTTCGGCTGGCTTTTCGGAAGGAGGGGGGGGGGGGGGGGCGGGGGGGCGCGTGCGCGGGGTGGGGGAGGGGGGGGGCGCGTCCAAGTGGCGGCGGGGCGGTGGCGGCGCACGATGTGGCTGTTGGGGCGGTGGGGGATCTGGCTGGCGGCGGGGGGGGAAGGGGAGGGGGTCTGGCGCGGCGGCGGCGGCGGGGGTGGACGGGCGGCGCGGGGAAGGGGGGGGGGTCCAACTCGCGCTTGCGGCGTAGATGTGCGTTGGTTGCGCGCTTCGTTCGCGCGCCGCGGCGTTATTTGCGATTGCAGCGGCCGCTCTGCGCGACGTTTTTTTACCTAACAGCGAAGACTGATAGGTTTCTAGTGGTCTCAAAAGAGAGCAGCAGATGACTCCACAGGGGGGTCCGGGCGGGTGCCGGACAGGGTGCCGCAGAACTCATTTTAAGCAAACAGTCACACACTTCGTGCTCTTCGACTTCCCAGAACTCCATTCCCGGGCCACATTCTGAATGCCCGGAGCCAACTGTAGGCCACTTCGTGGTTTTCGATTTCCCAGAACTCCATTCCCGGGCCACATTTTGAATGCCCGGAGCCAACTGTAGGCCACTTCGTGGTCTTCGAGTTCCCAGAACTCCATTCCCGGGCCACATTTTGAATGCCCGGAGCCAACTGTAGGCCACTTCGTGGTCTTCGAGTTCCCAGAACTCCATTCCCGGGCCACATTTTGAATGCCCGGAGCCAACTGTAGGCCACTTCGTGCTCTTCGAGTTCCCAGAACTCCATTCCCGGGCCACATTTTGAATGCCCGTAGCCAACTGTAGGCAACTTCGTGCTCTTCGACTTCCCAGAACTCCCATTCCTGGGCCACATTTTCAGCAGGGGCAAGAGCACGACGAGGAGGAGGACGAGCAAGACCAGGAGGACGAGGACGAGCAGGAGCAGGACGAGGAGCAGGAGGAGCAGGAGAAGAAGGACGAGCAGGAGGAGGAGGAGGACGAGCAGGAGGAGGAGGACGACCAGGAGGAGGAGGACGACCAGGGAGGAGGAGGAGGAGGAGGGAGGGGAGGGGAGGACCAGGCGGAGGAGGAGGTGGATGAGGAGGAGGAGGAGGAGGAGGAGGATGAAGGAGGAGGGAGGAGGAGGAGGAGGAGGAGGACGAGGATGAGGAGGACGAGGGGGGATGGGGAAAAGCACCAGGAGGAGGAGGGAGGAGGAGGAGGAGGAAGGAGGAGGAGGAGGAGGAGGGAGGGAGGAGGAGAGAACACCAGGAGGAGGAGGACGAGCAAGACGAGGAGACGAGAACGAGGGCGACCAGGAAGAGGAGGAGGAGGAGGAGGAGGGGAGGGGGAGGACTACCAGGAGGAGGAGGAGGAGGAGGAGGAGGAGGAGGAGGAGGAGGAAGAGGAGGAGGAGGACGAGGAGGAGGAGGAGGAGGACGAGGAGGAGGAGGGGGGGGAGAGCACCAGGAGAAGGAGAACGAGGACCACCAGGAGGAGGAGGAGGAGGAGGAGGAGGAGGAGGAGGAGGAGGAGGAGAGAGCACCAGGAGGAGGAGGACGAGCAAGACGAGGAGGACGAGAACGAGGACGAGCAGGAGGAAGAGGAGGAGGAGGAGGAGGAGGAGGAGCAGGAGAAAAATGAGGAGGAGGAGGAGGAGGAGGAGGAGGAGCAGGAGAAAGAGGACGAGCAGGAGGAGCACGAGGACGAGCAGGAGGAGGAGGAGGAGGACGAGCAGGAGGGGAGGGCGGCCGGCTGCCCCGGCCGGCTCCTACACATGGCTGTTAGGTTGCTTTGCCGGGATAATTGTTTTTTGTTTTTTTCAAGCGTTTGCATTCAATGTTTGGCGCCCCCCTTAGATGCAGATTGCTTTCGAACGCGCCGTCGCGTTGTGTTTTTTACCTAACAGCTTGTTCTGATAGGTTTCTAGTGGTGTCAAAAGAGAGCAGCAGATGACTCCACAGGGGGGTCTGGGCGGGTGCCGGTCAGGGTGCCGCAGAAGTCGTTTTAAGCCAACAGTCACACACTTCGTGCTCTTCGACCTCCCAGAACTCCATTCCCGGGCCACATTTTGAATGCCCGGAGCCAACTGTAGGCCACTTCGTGCTCTTCGATTTCCCAGAACTCCATTCCCGGGCCACATTTTGAATGCCCGGAGCCAACTGTAGGCCACTTCGTGCTCTTCGAGTTCCCAGAACTCCATTCCCGGGCCACATTTTGAATGCCCGGAGCCAACTGTAGGCCACTTCGTGCTCTTCGAGTTCCCAGAACTCCATTCCCGGGCCACATTTTGAATGCCCGGAGCCAACTGTAGGCCACTTCGTGCTCTTCGAGTTCCCAGAACTCCATTCCCGGGCCACATTTTGAATGCCCGTAGCCAACTGTAGGCAACTTCGTGCTCTTCGACTTCCCAGAACTCCCATTCCTGGGCCACATTTTCAGCAGGGGCAAGAGCACGACGAGGAGGAGGACGAGCAAGACCAGGAGGACGAGGACGAGCAGGAGCAGGACGAGGAGCAGGAGGAGCAGGAGAAGAAGGACGAGCAGGAGGAGGAGGAGGACGAGCAGGAGGAGGAGGACGACCAGGAGGAGGAGGACGACCAGGAAGAGGAGGAGGAGGAGGAGGAGGGGAGGGGGAGGACTACCAGGAGGAGGAGGGAGGAGGATGAGGAGGAGGAGGAGGAGGAGGAGGGGAGGAGGAGGAGGAGGAGGAGGAGGAGGAGGAGAGGAGAGGAGGAGGAGGGGAGGAGGAGGAGGAGGAGGAGGAGGAGGAGGAGGGAGGAGGAGGAGGAGGAGGGGGGGGGGAGAGCACCTGGAGGAGGAGAACGGACCAGGAGGAGGAGGAGGAGGAGGAGGAGGAGGAGGAGGAGGAGAAAACACCAGGAGGAGGAGGACGAGCAAGACGAGGAGGACGAGAACGAGGGCGACCAGGAAGAGGAGGAGGAGGAGGAGGAGGGGAGGGGGAGGACTACCAGGAAGAGGAGGAGGAGGAGGAGGAAGAGGAGGAGGAGGACGAGGAGGAGGAGGAGGCGGAGGACGAGGAGGAGGAGGGGGGGGGAGAGCACCAGGAGGAGGAAAACGAGGACCACTTCCAGCGTTGATAGCAGTGTCTCGTTTGTACACGACTTCCATTATTGATAGCAGTGTCTCGTTTTGACACACTTCCAGCGTTGGTAGCAGTGTCTCCTTTTTACACGACTCCCAAAATTGATAGCAAAGTTTTGTTTGACACACTGCCAGCGTTGATAGCAGTGTCTCGTTTGATAGCTGTTATTGCAGCTACTGCCAATGCCACTACTACTGTTACTGCAGGTACTGTCGTTCCCACCAGTACGGACACGTCTTGGCTTTCCCATTTCGATTGGACAACTGGATTCTCATCTGAATCTCAAGGGGAATGCTCCCATATATGCTTCTACACATGCTGGAAGCATATCTGGAAACGAGACACTGCTATCAACAAGCAAAAAATGTGGCCCGGGTATGGCGGGCCACGAAGAACACGAACGAGCCACCTCTGCGGATGGCGGCGGGGGGGGCGCCGCCGCCGCCGCCGTCGCCGCCGCCACCGCCGTCGTCGACGTCACCTTTTTTGTCGCTGCCTTTTCGTCGAGATGCTGTTCGACCCAGAGATGATCCTACACATGGCTGTTAGGTTGCTTTGCCGGGATAATTTACACGCTTGGTTTACACTTCCAGCGAGCGCACCTGTTGTCGACGATGGATTTGTTGTTTGCATCGATCCCGCACTCCGCAACAGCCTTCGCAAACCGCGCGGGCGCGTTATATGGATGCCACTCCGCGTTAAAAAACAGACATTGAAATAACTGGGGCTGTGCGCGTTTGAAGCGACATCAACAATTATGCTTGCATTACCCGCCATGTTTTAACATATTACATATTCTTCTAACTAAGTACTAACTTAGATGGGTAGGCTTTGTATACCTTGCTGCATCTTGAGATGCGTGGTGTTGCTATCTTAAATACAACTACAGTTCCATCTTAGTTGTAAGTCCTCGCAATCACTATACATCGCTCTGAACATCTAGCAGGGCCGCCGCCCATCTAGGTAGTGGGCGAATCAATGATGAGTTGGGCAGGCCCCCCGCTGCTGGGCGAGAAGGGCGTGGGCTGGTCTCCCAAGCTGCGTCGGCTCTTTGTTATGTCTGTTGTTAAGCCTAGCGGCCAGGTCCGTGGCCCCCCAGAGGAAAGCGCCGCTGCTCTTGCGGACTGCTGTCGAGGAGTTCTCGCAGCTGCCACCGGCGCCTTGAAGCCTGCGATTCCATTCTTGAGGACTCGATTCCGAAGGTTCGAGGAGTTTCTCCCATCATTGAGTGGTGGGCCTGGACTTCGGACTTTTGGGCAGTTCCGCGGGGCCCTGGGCTGCGCGCAAATCCCGGCGCTCGCGCGCGCGTCGCGCGGCCTTGTTCCCCCCCCCCGGGAGCGGAGGGCGCGGGCCCGACCCATCTGCTCCGCGGCGCGCGGCCTGCCCGAGGCCAAGCGGGCAGGCATTGGTCGGGCCAGTGGGGGGGCACCACCACCCCCGCCCGCCCAGGGCGCATCGGGCGGGCCGGCGAGAGGAGGAGGCCGAATTGGGCCAGCGAGCGCAGCAGGCCATTCTATGCGGGCCGCAACGAAACCCCGGCGGGCGGCCCGTCGAAATCCGAAACGTGGCACGGCATCTATATCCCGCCCCAGCACCAAGCAGCAGGAAAACGGCAAGGCACCACGCCGCACGATGCCAGCGCGAGACGGAAGCGGGCTGGCCAGCGCGCGGCCGACCAGCCGAACGAGAACGCCCGCGGCCAACCGCGGGATCGTTCCCAGCGTTGGCGCATTTTTGCCAAGCAATAACTTCGCTATTCCGGCGCACTCGCTCGCTTCGCGCGGCCCCGGCGGGGGAAGCTCCGCCCCGGGGGCTGGGGGCGCGGGCCCAACCCACCTGCCCTGCAGCGCTCGGCCTCTCCGAGGACAGGCGGGCGGACACCCGTCGGGCCCGTGGAAGGGGGCGCCGCCCGCTGCGGCGGTGTTCCCGCGGGGCCGCGGCCCAGGCGTGCCGGGGCGCGCCCGCGCTGGTGCCGTCCAGACGTGGCCCGCAGATAGCGCGGGGCTGCTTGGCCATCGCCATCGTCGCAGAGCGACTCTGCTCAGCGGGCCTCGACGACAAATTGTCGCTCGAGCCAGGAAAAGCAGAGGCATTTTATCCGCGCGGGTTGGCGCCGACCGCCCGCGCGCTGCGATATCTTGCGCGCGCCCGCGCCCGAACGCCTCGCGGCGCCCCATTTCACCATGCGCGCGGCGCTGCCGAGCGCGCGCTGCGCCCAGAGGCCGCGCGAGCCACAGTGGCGGGTGAGCTGGCGCGCCACTCCGGCTAGGCCCCGGGAACGCGCGCGGCGCGGGTGGCCGCGCGCTCGTCGTACCAGCGCCGCCGCGACACCCCCGAGCGGCTCTCGCGATTGTTTTTTCCAGCGAGGTACAGGTAGACATTGTTTTGGATGGACGGCGACAAACGCCGAGGACTCGTAGGCTGCGGCCGAGCCATCTGCAGCCCGCGCCGCGGGCAGGGCAGTGCTTCCGACGGTAGCTGGAAGAGGAGCGCGTGAGCCGCCATGCACAGCATGCTGAATCGGCGACCTTCGTCACTGAAGCCCTTGTGCGACACCAGGCGGGCGACGTCGCGGCTTCGGAGAGCCATTCGCGCCAGCCGCGCCGTCGAGAAGCGATGAAACGCGCCCCTGCGGTCGCCAAGCGGCCCCCGCAATTCGAGAGGCTTTCCAGAGGCACTGAGATTTGAATTGGGCCCTGTCGCCGCCATCGTCGCAAACAGCGCCATCAGTATCGCCAGCACCGTCATCGCCATCATCAGCATCATCGATTTCATCATAATCATCATCATCATCATCATCGTCATCATCGTCATCATCATCATCATCGACCCATCACCACCATCATCTACCCATCAGAATTACCATCATCAGCATTATCATCATTAGCATCATCATCGCCATCATCAACATCATCAGCATCATCATCATTATCATCACCGTCACCATCTTCATCATCAGCAGCATCATCATCATCGTCTTCATCCTGACGAGGACGAGGACGAGGAGAATGTCGATGGGGGAGGACGAGGAGGAGTCGGGGAGGAGGCGAGGAAGTGGAGGAGTAGAGTCAGAGGTCGAGTTCGAGGGCCGGCTTTTTGAGCAGATTGTCCCCTGCGGCCTCCGGGGGTCGCGTGAGGCCCCGTTCTTGCCCCCTCGCGTTCGCAACCCCGTTTCGATGCCCAGGGCCTCGGGGCCTCCTGCGCCCCACTCCCCCCCCCCCTCTTTTTTCCCGGCGCTCGAAAACCATTATCCCAGTGCGACCCTACCTAGAAGTTGGAGCCCCTAGGAAAGCAGCATTAGTTGCTATGCTATGCTATGCCATGCTATGTTGCGCTAGGTTATGCTATGCTAGGCTATGCTGCGCTATGCTATGCTATGCTAAGCTATGCTATGTCAAGCTGCGCTGTGCTATGCGAAACATTGCACGGCTCTTCCTTCTTGCTTTAATTTTGTTTTGCTTTGCGTTGCTTGTGCTTTGCTTTGCTGTCGCTGATGTTGCTCTGCCTTTGCGTTGCTGCTATGCTATGCTATGCTGCGCTGTGCTATGCTGTGCTGTGCTGTGCTGCGCTATGCTATGCTATGCTATGCTATGCTATGCTATGCTATGCTATGCTGCGCTATGCTTTGCTATGCTGGGCTATGCTATGATATGCTGTGCTGCGCTATGCTATGCTACGCTATGCTTTGCTGTGCTCTGCTATGCTAACGCTCAGCGAAGCTAAGATGAAGGTAAGCTAAGCTAAGATGAACCTGAGCTAAGATGAAGCTAAGCTAAACTAAGCTAAGATGAGATACGCAAAGCTAAGGTAAGGGGGCGCAACTGGGGGAACCGCGGGGCGGGGACCGGGGGAACCGCCCGGGGCGAGCCCCACTGCCCGGCCCCTTTAAGCTAACAGAGTAAGAACCCTTCTAGGCAGAGCCTAGGTAGGGAATAAAACAGCGTGAGGCTACAAGCCACCAAATGACGCTAGACACTACGAAATGCTGCCCGAGGCATACATATTGCACGCCGGACGTCGTTTTCTCCAGGCTGGAGGCCCCTCAGGCCTGGCGGGGCCCCCGGGGGTCTTCGGAGAGGCTGCGTTCCTGCCCACTCGCGCTCGCAGCCCCGGCTCGAGGCCTCTCGCACCGCACTCCCCGACACCCCCCTTTGACGCTCGAAAGCCCAACACTGACGCTCGAAAACCACCAAACGACGTTCGAGAACCACGAAGTGACACTCGAAAACCATCACGTGACGCTCGAAATATATTTTTCGACGCTCGAGATTCCTTTTCTGGGCTTGGATTCTTCAGGAGGTCTCCGGGGATCTCGGGGGGTCTCTGGAGGTCCCGTTCCTGCCCACAGCCCCGGCCCGATGCCCAGGGCCTCCAGGCCTGTCGCACCCCATTCCCCAACCCCCTTTCTCGACGCTCGAGAACTACTAGTTGATGTCGAGAGCTACCAAATATAGTGCTCGAAGCGACCAGAGGACGTTCGAACGCCAGCAAATGACGCTCGGAACATGCGGTTTGACGGTTGAGATTGTTTTTTCAAGGAGTTATGGTTCCCGGGGTTTCAGGAGGTCTGCGAAGGTCTTGTGAGGCCCCATTCCTGCCCCCTCGTGCTCGCAGCCCCCGACTCGATGCAAAGCCCCCCCCTTCGATGCTCAACAAAGCTAACGCTGACGCTTGCAAACCACCAAATCACGTTCGAAAACCACCCAATGACATTCGACAGCCACCGACTGACGCTCGAAATGTATTGATAGACGATCGAGATTTGTGTTCCGTGTCGAGGCCTCTGGGGCTTCAAGTGCCTCCAGAGCTCCCACATGCGCAAATGATTCAAGTTTAGCAGAAGGCCAAACATCTGATTGTCCACAATTGTGAGAAGTGCACTGGGATTGCATTCAGTGTTTCTGAAAATGTTGGAAACATCTACACACACGACAGGCAATCGTCCCAAAAAGCCACACATGGCGTAAACACTACAATCATTTTTGGGACCACATGTTCTGTTTAAAAAAGAACCGCTGAACCCATTAGAAACAGTTCGAAATAGTGTATCATTAATTCAAGGTCACCAGAAACAACCAAAGTCAATTTAAATCAATTCAGATTAGCGTTCACGAAGAATCAAACAAATCGCGTATACTTATTTGTCAACTTGCCAGCAAGATTTCATATAATTTGATGATTTGGACAGGGGCACGCCCGAATGATGCTCAAAACACCCCACAGGAGGCCCGAACGATGCCGAACCAAAAGACAGCCACGCCCGAAACAGCCCCAATGTCGCCCGATCGCTCCGGAGAGAAAAACAGATTACAAACAATAATAAATACTTAACGCCTTGCAGAAGGGGTGCTGTGGTGATAGATCTGGCCGATGGGGGCCAAAGCAGAGACATCCTCAAAAAAATTTGGTGGTCTGGGCCGTTTCGCTTGAGACATCTTCAGAATTCTCGCTTCTGAATTGGCCTGGATTGGGCGTTTTGCTTGAGAACTCCTCGAACGTCGCAGCTCGGAAATGCCGTGCGAGAGGTGGTCCGGCGCGTTTCGCCTGAGACATCCCGACAATTCTGATGTCCGATATGTTCCGCTCCAGGTGGTCGGGCGCGTTTCGCCTTTCGCCTGACATCGTTGCAATTCTGGACTCTGGGATGTTGTGCGAGCAATAGTCCAGCGCGCGTTCACCCTAAGATGTCCTCACAACTCTGGGCTCCGAGATACCGCGGGCGAGGTGGTCCAGTTCGTTTCGCCTGAGTCATCCTCGCAATTCTGCTCTTCGAGGTGTCGCGCGAGAGGTGGTCCGGCGCGTTTCGCCTGAGACATCCTGGCAATTTTGGGCTTTGAGATGCCGTGCGCGCGCAGTGGGTCGGCGCATTTTGCCTAAAACATCCTTTCAGTTCTTATTTTTGAAATGCCGCGCGCGAGGTGATTTAATTAATTTTGCTTGAGGCATGCTCGCGAATCTGGGCTCCGCGATGCCCGCGCGTGGTATTCAAGCCCGTTTCGCTTGAGACATCATCGCAACTCTGGGCTCTGGGATGTCGCGCGCGATGTGGTCTGGCGCATTTCGCTTGAGACATCCGCGCACTTCTGGGCTCCAAGACGCCGCGCGCGCAGAACCCTGAACAGAATCAGTTTCGACGAGTGTCAGACATGATGTTTCGAGCGTCGTTTGGTGGTTTCCGAACGTCCTTCAGTAGTTTTCGAGCGTCGAGGGGGGGGGGGATCAGAGGCCGGGAGGCTCTGGGCATCGAGCCGGGGCTGCGAGCGCGCGGGGGCAGGAAAGGGGTCTCGGACGACCTCCGGAGGCCGCAGGCGACAACAGGTTCAAAAAGCGAGCCCTCGAACTCGACCTCCGACGTTAATCCTCCATTTCCTCGCCTCCTTCCCGCCTCCTCGTCCATGTCCATCGTCCTCTTCCTCCTCCTCCTGCTTGTCCTCGTCCTCTTCTCCGAGCTGGGATGCCTTGAAAGGGGGTGAGTGAATGATGATGGTGATGATGATGACGACGATGATGATGGCGATGATGATAGCGATGATGATGATAGCGATGATGATGATGATGATGATGATGATGATGATGATGATGATGATGATGATGATGATGATGATGATGATGATGATGATGATGGTGATGGTGATGATGATGATGATGATGATGATGATGATCATGATGATGATGATGACGATGATGATGATGATCATGACGATGACGATGCTAGTGATGGTGAGGATGACTATTTGTGATAGTGGTGATGATGGTGACGATGATAGTGACGGTGGTGATGCGGAATATTGCGATGATGTTGATGACGATGACAATGAAGATGACGATTGTGATGATGATACTGATGATGACGATGATGACGATGATGATGATGATGACGATGATGATGATGCTGATGATGATGATCATGATGATGATGTTGATGATGATGATGATGATGATGATGATGATGATGATGGCGGTGATGGTGATGCTGATGGTGATTGTGATGGTGGTGGTTGATGATTGTGATGATAATGCTGATGGTGATGGTGATGGTGGTGATGGTGATGGTGGTAGTGATGATGTTGGTATTGATGATGGCGACGGGGACTGTGTGACGCTTGCTGCTTATGTAGCTGATTATGGTCACCTCTCGCAGGCTGATGGTGATAGCACGGATGATGACCGTGATCGTAAGACCTGCGATGCGGCGCGCGGAGCGAGGTCAGCGACAACGACGGCGACGGCAGGGCGGCGAGCGAGGGGGCAAAAAGAGGAAGGCCCAACAGATAGGAACGAGGAGTGGACGTGAGAGGTGGAGGAGGGAGAGGGGCGGATCAGCACTGTCTCACTCACTCACTCACACGCCTCGCCAGGAACTCCAAATCGAATGTCTTCACGCGGTATCTAAACAGCATTCGCATCCGCCTCTCTGCTGGAGTTCTGGAGGAATTGCGCTATATTACAGCACTTCACGATTGCACCCGCGGCTCCCACGCACCCCCCGGCATGGGGGGAGCGGCAGGGATCGGCCGCACGGGCGCCCCGTCAGCGGGCCACCTGGGGATGCCGGATCCGACAGTTCTGTCAGCGGCCGCGCAGGGGCGAACCGAAGCCGGCGCTGCACCCGTCTCGGGGGGAGGGCGCAGGGCGGGAGAGGGGGGAGGGGTAAGGGCGAGCGACGGCGGTGCAGCTGCCGCCCCAGAAAACTCGTATGTTTTACGCGTCTCCTGCCACACCCCAGCAACGACGACGACAAGGGAACGACGGCGGCAGGGGGGAACGACGGGCGAGAGGAGCGGGAGAGGCCACGGAGCCGGGAGAAGAAGAGAGCACGCAACAGCAGAAACCGCGGAAGAGAGGCGAGGAAAGAGAAGGAGAGAGCAAGCAGCGGAGGGGTTTGGCAGCGTGCGAAAATATGTGTAGCATATATGTGTACATGCTACGTTTGAAAAACGTCCCAAAAAACAAACATTGTGTGCTACCACGCTCAGAATTGAGCTCGTCGAGCAGAGTCTGGATGTGCCGCTCAAGGGAGTCCCGCGGGGCCTGGCCGACGAGCTGCTGGCCCCCAGCTTTCTTCATGAGGGCGACCATGAAATTCTCGAGCCTCTCCCTGGAGTACTCCCCCGTCAGAGGAAAGTCAGAATGATTCCGGAAACGGAAGTACAGTTTCATGCTTTTGGTCTCGTGGTCATACGCTTTCTGCACTTTGAAACCAGGACGGCGAACTGGATGACGCCGCGCTTCCCCTCTGGAGGGTGCTTCTCGAGAAACGCGTCCGCGAGCTGCTCCTTCGGGGCCGTGGGGCCGAGCTCCACCTGGCGCTCCCCGTGGACCGCCGCCAGGAGCACCTGCACGAGAGCCTCCGGGTCCGGGGCGGCCTCCTGGTGGCCGGACTTCCCGCGGGTTTTGTCGGCATGCTCCTTGAAAGACGTCGAGACGAGGTTGCTCGTCCAATGATTCGGCGGGAACGGAAAGGCGTAGAACTCCGCGGCGATGACCGTGCGAATCTCGAGCGCACTCTTCAGGCCGAGTTTGCCCGTCAAGGCGATCAGCTCATTCATCTTATCACTCAATTCCGAAGAAAAGGCCGGCTCAATGTCTGCCTCCGTGCCGGCGATTTTTTTAGTCCAGGCCTCCACCCGGGAATTCCAGAACGAAGCCGAAGTTGGGCGGGAAATGCTCTTGAGCGCGCCACTGATAAAATTCAATTGCGCCAAAAGAGAGTCCACAAACAGCACACGTGATGGGCAATGTGTAGAAGGCCTCGAACACCTTCGCGGATCCCTTCTCCAACTGTGGTCGACAGCACCCTCGGCAGAAGGACGCGCGCAGGTGGTGACAAGCAATCCTCCGAATGGCCAGAATCGCCTTGCAAGAAATACACTGGTAAATTGCGTGAGAACCCAAGCAAGTGTACGCTTGCCGTGCTCTCCCCCCTGCTGTGCGTCTGATGTGAAAGAAGCTTTCGGTTGGTATCAAAACGTGCTCCCCGACCCGTCATCACCAAGAAGCTCGCACACATACGGAGCTTCGTGCACATCCTCTTCCTCTCCGTGTGTCCCCCCTTGTCCTCCGATTCCTCCTGGTGGTGCGATGGCGACCGTACGAACACTCGAGTAAAAAGTCTTGGGGTCTGCGCGCAAGAAAGAGTCCCGGACGTGCTCGCCAGTGAAGAGAAGTGGGTGGTGAACGGCCGCTGCAATGTCTTCTGCCCCTGAAACCGTTGCAAGGCCAGAGGGATTGTCGGACAGCTGTCGGGCCCAAGCGTGCGCAGAATTCCCGAGACGATCGTGCTCATCCAGCGGCCCCTGCTTCCTTGTGTCGTCGGCCCGCCGGTATGATTGTCTCCCTCCGTCCTCGTTCTCCTCCGCGTCCTCGTGCTCCCTCTCTGCCTTCGCGACCTCCTCCCCCTCCTCCTCTGACTCCCACTCGATGTCCCCGAACATGATGACAATGGCGATGATGTGATGAACAGGTGCATGTACAATAGATTGCCACCAATGTAGCCGTTGGACACGAAGACAGAGATCTCGTGGAAAGCATCTGAGAGAAGCCCAGACTTGACGATTTGTGTAGCCCTTTTTGTGCTCCACGCCGTCTCGCACGACGACGTCGCAAGCTCCGTGCAAGCACTTCCGGCCATAGCGTAGAACGTCGACGTCGAGGCTGCGAAGGTCGCCGGTGCTCGGGGCAAACGCCGCCCACCCACTAATGGACGCAGTGTCGACGAAGGCTTTGAACACGCCGCAGCGCACTCTGCGCGGCGTGGAAGAGGACCAGAAGTTGCCAAGCATGCCGTAGTTACTGCGCGCAGCCGCCAGGCGGCGGGCGCGCTCCTCTGCGAAACTGCCGCTGTCATACACATGGGGACCCAGATACCGTGCGACCCGGCGGACTCTGCCAGGCACCACGCCGGGCGTCGTGTGCAACATGCGGGTTTGTGCTTGGCTGCCTTGCCCACTGAAGTGAACGACGAAATCCTGCTTGGTGACGTTCTGCACAAGGTTCGGCTGCGTGGCGTCGTCGACGACGGCCTCGTTGAGCTTGTGAAAGACTTTGCACAGGTCTGCAATATCGAAGACGCGTGCAGCATCTGCGCAATCATCAGAAGACGCGGTGTTGGAACCGGCGATACGTTCAGGCATGCCGCGCACCACCTCTGGCATCCACGGGCACTTGACGTAAATTCGATGCTGGTCTACTTTGCTGCAGTACGCGCCCTACTTGGAATGGAACGCCGGCAAGAACAAGAAGCCTTCAAGAACGTCGCCCGCCAAAGCCCCATACCCAAAAGCCATGGTGAAGTCGCACGTTTCAGAGTAGACGACCATGGCGGCTCGCAGACCTCGCGGAAGATGCTGCGGATGTAATTGGCGAGCTCCGAATGTTAGACACAAGCGAATGCGTTGGTGAGGTCCCTGAAGAACTGCGCCAGCGGCTGCCGAGCATGCTGGAATCGATTGCGAAGTAACGACTGCACCAGCACAGCGGCCTCCCGACGCCGGAACGGAAGGTAGCCCGGGGCATAGTGCCGCGTCAACGTATGTGTTCCGCGCGCCCAGATCTGACCGTAGAAGTGGTTGCCGTACTCGTCAAGAGTGGAGACGAATTTGGTGCTGAAAGGCGGCGGATCCATTGACCCTTGCTTCGGGATCTGATGCAACTTGGCAACGTGATTCATACCTGGAGCCTGGCTCGTCCGAGCGATGCACACACGCATGTGCAACGTCGCGTCTTGCAGGACGCTGTTGTCCAGCGTCTCCCGCGCATGTCCCAGTCCAGCATTGCGCCTAGGTTGAAATCGACTGGGGAACAGCAGAATCTTCCACGCGACAGTCAGGACAAACCACGGCGGCGGCTGCCGTCGCATCTTCCCGCGCCGCTAAATTCGGGACCGTGTCCGGCGGAAGTCGCGGCGTGCTCGGATCCATTGCTCGTTGGAGAAGGCGTACGGTGGCTGTTCGTGTGAAGACACATGGCCACCGTGCGGGCGCCACGGAACGGTTTCGAACTCGATCTCTGTAGCGCCGAACCCTTTTCTGCTTGCCTGGCTCGGCAAATGCATCAGCGAGAACTTGTTTTGGAAGATGGCCTGCTCGTGGAGCCGCCAGGCGGCGTCGACGAGGCCCGAGTCCTTTGCCAGACAGAGTGCGCACGCATCTCCAGACTGCCCCCAATCGTGTCTACGTTGAGCCTTTCGTAGATCTTCTGCAGCGTGCTCTTAACGACGCCGGCGAACACGACGTTTGTGCCGAAACAGCGAGGACGTGAGGGCTTCGATCGCCTCCGCAGCAGCGGCGGAATCCACCTCCCCAGCGTCGCTGGGCAAAGCGCAGACACGCTGCCGAGCGTGATGGCGTTCTTGACGTAGTTGATCGTACTGTAGCTGCTCGTCCTTGGTGAGTTCTGACGGAGCCTGACCCTGGCGAGAGAACAGCTCAACAGACACAGTATGGACACCGTGCCAGATCTGCTCCGCGACGGCGTCCGCCGTAGAACAGCCCGCGGCAGTGCGAACGCTGTCCATGTCGATGGAAGAGCAGACCTGGTCAAACGCTGCACGTTGTTCGCCCCGCTTGTGGCGACGAATTTGAGCGTCGCGGTCCCACGCAGCACGTGTAGGGCGAGCGGCAAGATGGATATTGTCATGTTGTGCACAACAGCGCAGCACGAGCGGCCTTGTCACGTCGAGAAATTGCTCGCTTGATGTTCTGAAGCTCATCTCCAGCACGTTGCCAAACTTTCGCGCTCGACGCGCGAGCCATGGCGACACTCGGGACGAGGACGTAATCAATAATGCTCGTGCTGATACCGTTATTGCCAGAAAACGTCGGGCCTGCGTGGAAATAAATGTTCGCCAGGGTGAATTGGTGCCGGCGCGCCGTCTGACGCAGCAGCGACCCGTTGTGGTTCGCGGCCGCACGGCCCACCTCCGGTGACGCTGTAGGAGACCACGCCGGTGTTTTTGGAACCTTCTCCAGACCCACATGAGCATGAGCATCCAGAAGACATCGGGATCCACCGAGACGCAGAAAACTTGGCCATCTCGGAAAGGGCCTGGTAGAAGCGGGGTGCCAGATAATCTCCATTCTGAGGACTATTCCCAACCACTGCCCGGATATCATATCTAGCAGATTTTGCCCGAACCACTCCCGATCGGCCCTGCATGTCCGAAAAACCGCATGTCTCTGGTCCCGCGATTTCCACGAACGACTCGGCCGAGAAGAACTTCCTGTTGAAGAGCAGGGCGCAGCCTGTGCATTGGTTTGGGCCCGCACTCCACGCCAGAACATGGAAACGCCGAGTACGAAAGTGATGCGAACGCAAATCAGAACGAGCGGTCGTACCTGGATGAGCGACCACCAGAGCACTGGAATTGATCGTCGATATCGTCCCATCGAGCTGTTTCGACGACACTCTGAAGGTTGTAGACGATGAGCAGATCTTCGCGAGTGGCGGCAGCAGCAGGGAGCGAAACCATGGTGCAACAGCGCCCACGGGTGCAGCGAGGAGCATGACATGTAGAATGAATCACAGTGATCGTAAGAGAATGGCAGCACCATAATGCTAGGATTTGGGCTCGCGGTGTCTCAGCACTGTTTCGGCGCTCATCTCTCGCATTCGCTTCAAATCGTGCATTTCCCTCCACAGGAGGAGCATTCAAGAATAGGATAGAAGCTTGGTCGCTGTCCCATCTCAGCGCAGCTTCCCCTCATCAAAGTAGCCGTGGACGTTGTCCCATCCTCCTCACGGGCGTCGTGCAACGTGTGAGGTCAACGTGAGACCTCCCACATCGCCGAGACGATTTCAAGTGAGTCTAGATTCCAGATGTTCTAAGACCTCTGTTGTTGCGTCGGTTCTTCGGCCCGGCCAGCAAACGCGTGCTACATTCTGCACTGCGTTGTTTCTTCCTGTTGCGGCCTCCAAACACAAGCATGCCTACGCCGATCCCAATGGGGGATGAGGAGGAGGAGAATATGGAAGAGGAGGAGGGCGAGGACGATGGGGAAGAGGAGGAGGACGAGGAGAAGGGGGAGGGATCGCAAGGAGGAGGGAGACTGTGGGAGGGAGGAGGGAGGGGTGGGACGAAGAGGGAGGACGGGCCGCAAGCAGGAGGAAGACGAGGAAGAGGAGGAGGAGGGGGAGGAGGGGGAGGAGGGAGGATGGAGGAGGAGGGGGAGGCGAAGGAGGAGGAGGGGGAGAAGGTGGGAGGAGGAGGAGGAGGACGAGGAGGAGGAGTCCCTCAAGGGCTCGACGAGAGTTGGCCAATCGACTCGCAGAGATCACGCCAAATTATTCGAGGCAGATGCATATGCATCCAGGTACGTCCCGATCAGTCCAGGTCGATCCAGGAGATCTCCAAGGGAATCTGGAGCAAGTCGTGGACGCCTCAGCACGAATCGAGGGACGGCTGAAGTCGTGAAGCCCTTAAAGGAGGAGGAGGAGGAGGAGGAGGAGGAGGAGGAGGAGGAAAAGGAGGAAAAGGAGGAGGAGGAGGAGGAGGAGGAGGGAAAAGGAGGAGAAGGAGGAGGAGGAGGAGGAGGGCGAGGAGGACGAGGAGGAGGAGGAGGAGGAGGAGGGAGTGAGGGAGGGAGGATAATGGATGGATGGATGGGTGGAAAGGCCGGGGGGCAGCGTCTCGCAGTGCGCCTCGTGGCATGCTAGCCAAGGATGCCTCCAGCCTGATATCGGAGTGCACCCTGCGTGGCTTTAGGGGCGAGGGCCCGAATTTCGATCCGCAGCCTGGCCCGCCTGCGTGATGTTCTGTCCTCTCCAGCGCAGGTGGACCGCTGGCTGGGGTGCAAAAGCATAGCCCCAACCGCTGCAAAACCTCCGAGCCTGCGCCCCTGCGCTCCTGCCTCCTGCGGAAGGAGGGATGAGGGAGGAGGAAGGAGGAAAGGGGAAGGAGGGGGAGGGAGGAGGAGGAGGAGAAGAGGGAGGGGGAGGAGGGGAAGGAGAACAGGGAGGGGGAAGGAGGAAGGAGGGGGAGGAGGAGAAGAGGGAGAAGGAGGAGGAGGCGGAGGATGGATGGGGGAGGAGGGAGGAGGGAGGGGAGGAGGGAGGAGGAGAGAGGAGGGAGGAGGAGAGAGGAGGGAGGAGGGAGGAGGAGGATGGATGGAGGGAGGGAGGGGGATAGGAAGGAGGAGGGAGGAGAGGGAGCCCCCCCCGTCCTTTCCCGTGCACGCCGCGCGGTGCCTCTGCCGCCTTGACCTCGTCGGAGGCCGCGCAGGGCCTCTCGGGCGGCCGCGCGCGTGCGCCAGGGAACGCTGCTCTCCAAGGGGCGGTCGTTGTGCCCAGGGAGGGGGGGGATACTCGAAGAAGAAGAAGAAGAAGAAGCGCCACAAACATAACTTTTGGCGCTCCGCGCGGATTTCTGGGATCCGCGCTGAGCCCCCCGGCGGCGCCTCCGGCGCCGCCTTTTGCGAGCTCCGCACGCCAGGGAGGGGGGTCCATTGCAGATCGCTCCGCACGCCAGGGAGGGGGGTCCATTGCAGATCCCAGAAACCCGCGCGGAGCGCCAAAAGTCTATGTTTTTAGCGTTCTTCTTCTTCTTCTAGATACGACGACGGAAGCGCTCGGAAATCCGAGACGGAGATCGAGACGGGGCAGGAGCAGGAGGCGGAGAAGGAGGAAGAGGAGGCCGAGGACCAGGACGAGGACGAGGGTGATGATGATGATGAGGAGGAGAAGGACGAGGACCAGTGCAAACCCAAGGCGCGTCAACGTTGTTGCAAGAGACCGTCCCTACAAGTTCCCACGCCGTAGGTCACCACAGTAAACTGGCTCATTACAGGACGTGTCCTACTGGAAGATAACCGTCTGAGGATCCTCAACCGTGCACAAACACCAGCCATGGGACTTCAACGCCGCGGATCAACGTGGTTGATGCATCCTGACAGTCTTGAACCGTGCCAGCACATGAACCTTGGCACTACACAGAGAATCATCGTCATTCTTGTGCTCGTCCCAGAACTTTCAACTCCTGGGACTTCAACAATAGGAATCCTTGAAACGATTGCAAGCTGTGCAGACGAATGCGCGCGGCGCTTGCGTGTTTCTGGAGGAAGACTGCGGCGGCCACACACGCCGCTTTGTGCAATCAGTACGCGCGCGCACAATGTTCAAACACCAATAAGGTGCGGCTGCACTCTGGCCGCCTTACCGGGCCGTCTTGGGTCGTCCGGCTTATTCCCCATATCCTAAGGATTGGGGTTCTTGTTATTACTCTGACGCCTCCCACTGCTCCTCCTTCCTCCCGCTCGCGCCTCCCTCCTCCCAATGATAATCACCAGATAAGACAAGACAAGATAAGATATTACAAGATAAGATAAGATAGCACAAGATATGATAAGGTAAGATAAGATATATGACAAGGTAGAATAATAGATAAGATAAGACAGCCTATGGAGTAATAATATAAGACAAGATATGATGCGATAAGATGAGTTGATATAAGATAAGCTAAGACAAGATAAGAGATTTCACTCACATTCTCTCATGATCACAAAACGCTGCCAGGGGCATCACTTGGGAGCCCCAAGGGGGAGCCACCCTGGCTGATATCACGAGCCCGTTCGCGCCGATTTTGGTGGGACGTCTCAGCTAAAATTGCCGTTTGGCCTCCCCAACATGTCTCTCTTGAGAGCCTCATGATCACAAAACGCTGCCAGGGGCATCATTTGGGAGCCCCAAGGGGGAGCCACCCTGGCTGATATCACGAGCCCGTTCGCGCCGATTTTGGTGGGACGTCTCAGCTAAAATTGCCGTTTGGCCTCCCCAACATGTCTCTCTTGAGAGCCTCATGGTCACAAAACGCTGCCAGGGGCATCATTTGGGAGCCCCAAGGGGGAGCCACCCTGGCTGATCTCACGAGCCCGTTCGCGCCGATTTTGGTGGGACGTCTCAGCTAAAATTGCCGTTTGGCCTCCCCAACATGTCTCTCTTGAGAGCCTCATGGTCACAAAACGCTGCCAGGGCATCATTTGGGAGCCCCAAGGGGGAGCCACCCTGGCTGATCTCACGAGCCCGTTCGCGCCGATTTTGGTGGGACGTCTCAGCTAGAATTGCCGTTTGGCCTCCCCAACATGTCTCTCTTGAGAGCCTCATGGTCGCAAAACGCTGCCAGGGGCATCACTTGGGAGCCCCAAGGGGGAGCCACCCTGGCTGATCTCACGAGCCCGTTCGCGCCGATTTTGGTGGGACGCCTCAGCTAGAATTGCCGTTTGGCCTCCCCAACATGTATCTCTTGAGAGCCTCATGGTCACAAAACGCTGCCAGGGGCATCATTTGGGAGCCCCAAGGGGGAGCCACCCTGGCTGATCTCACGAGCCCGTTCGCGCCGATTTTGGTGGGACGCCTCAGCTAGAATTGCCGTTTGGCGTCCCCAACATGTATCTCTTGAGAGCCTCATGGTCACAAAACGCTGCCAGGGGCATCATTTGGGAGCCCCAGGGGGGGTCCACCAGGGGCTTCATAGTCACCAAACGCTGCCAGGGGCAGCATTTTGGCTTCCCAAAGAGGAGTCGACCCGGGCCTCCTAGTCGCCAGACACTGCCAGGGGCACCATTGGGATTCAGACTCGCACCCAGACTCACTCATACACAAGCTCACTCACACTCAGATTCATTTCTTCAGAGTCAGGCACACACAGACGTACCCATACTCAGACTCACCCACACTCAGGCTCACCTAACCCAGACTCCGTCAGAAGCCAGTAGCGAAGAGAGCAGAGAGGAGAGAGAGAGAGAGAGAGAGAGAGAGAGAGAGAGCGAGAGAGAGAGCGAGAGAGAGAGAGAGAGAGAGAGGAGCGAGCGAGCGAGCGAGCGAGAGAGAGAGAGAGAGCGAGGAAGAGAGAGAGAGAGAGAGGAAGATAGAGAGAGAGAGAGAAGGAGAGAAAGAGAGAGAGAGAGAGAGAGAGCAAGAGAGAGAGAGAGAGGAAGCGAGAGAGAGGGAGAGGAGAGAGAGAGAGAGAGAGCGGAGAGAGAGAGAGAGGGGGAGTTGAGAGAGGAGACAGGCGAGAGAAGAGAGAGAGAGAGAGAGAGAGAGAGAGAGAGAAGAGAGAAGAGAGAGAGAGAGAGAGAGAGAGAGAGAGAGAGAGAGATAGAGATAGAAGAGAGAGAGAGAGGAGAGAGAGAGAGAGAGAAAGTGGAGAGAGAGGGGGGGGGAGAGAGAGAGAGAGAGAGAGAGAGAAGAGAGAGAGAGAGAGAAGAGAAGCGAAGAGAAGAGAAGAGAGAGATAGAGAGAGAGAGAGAGCGAGAGACGAGAGAGAGAGAGAGAGCAGAGAGAGAGAGAGAGCGGGAGAGAGCGAGGGAGAGCGAGAGAGAGCGAGAGAGAGCGAGTGAGAGAGAGAGAGAGAGAGAGAGAGAGAGCGAGAGAGAGCGACAGAGAGCGAGAGAGAGCAAGAGAGAGCGAGAGAGCGAGAGAGAGAGAGAGAGAGAGAAGAGAGAGAGAGAGAGAGATAGAGAGAGAGAAGAGAGAGAGAGAGAGATAGAGAGAGAGAGAAGAGAAGAGAAGAGAAGAGAAGAGAAGAGAAGAGAGAGAGAAGAGAGAGAGAGAGAGAGAGAGAGAAGAGAAGAGAGAGAGAGAGAGAGAGAGAGAGAAGAGAGAGAGAGAGAGAGAGAGAGAGAGAGAGAGAGAGAGAGCAGAGAGAGAGGCAGAGAGAGAGAGGCACAGAGAGAGAGGCAGAGAGAGAGAGGCAGAGAGAGGCAGAGAGAGAGGCAGAGGCAGAGGAGAGAGAGAGGCAGAGAGAGAGAGAGAGACAGAGAGAGCAGAGAGAGAGAGAGAGAGAGGCAGCTCAGTCACACTTAAATCCAGATTCGTCCTCACCGAGTCCCACCACCAAGGGAGCGCCAGCAAGGAGATGCACATATGGGGATCCCCACGCAGTGAATAATTTGGTCCATCTTGCCGACGTCAGTTGGATAGTAACGGCGCCGGCGCACACGGCCGGCATCGACGAGGGGGATCTTTTGCGGGACGCGCAGTGGGCGAACACGTGTCTGTCTACTCAGAGCGCGCCAGCCCTGAGCATACCCCTTGCCAGAGCCCTGCAGGCGGAATCAGCGAGGGGGGGGAACAGCGAAGACAAAGGCATCCTGATAATACATCTGTCACCAGCCTGGAACATATCCCTACCCCTAGGATTGGCATCGCCTCATCTCGATGCCGATCTTTGGCATTCCCTCCGTTTCTGAGGGCGCATCCCTAAGATTGTCGTCGACTTTTGGCCTCTGAATCTTAGGGATAGGGATACGTTCGAGGCTGGTTAATCTGGGGGTCCCGAAGCGGTGTGGTGACAGGACCGT
>CAUYUJ010019877.1:0-67500 GCA_963575745.1 Prorocentrum cordatum | reverse complement strand
CTATGCTGACGATTAGTTGCTCCTGAAGCAGTCACGCCCCCTTCAGTCGCGCCCAATGTTTCCACCCAGGGGCGCGTGTGACACTTGGGATTCGCCCCCCCGTGCTGATCGGGGGCATTTTGCTCCCTCAAAGCATTGGTCGTTCATCATTTGAACATTCTTGCTGGGTGCCCAAATGTTCCTCTGCTTCAGACGAGAACGAGCTTGGAACACTCACCCTCTACGTTAGCATGCGCACTCGTGTCCACATGCTGCCTGTGGTCGTCCCTTCGGCTGTCACAGCGAAAGTCGACATCAATTCTGATGAACACCGTGAGGCCAACCGTTGATTGATAGTCGCAAGTTCGCAGCCCGCAGTAAATGGCGGCGCAGACAGGAACGAAGCTGAGCATGCGCGCCGAGATGGCTAAAGTAGCTCCCGCGCTCGTGTCCGAAGATGTTCCCCTCCCACCAGTGCGTCGGCTTCGTGGAACGGCCCCGAATTTACGGCCGACTAAGAAGGCATTATGATATCGAGTAGGAAGAAGACACGAGGTCGATGAGGAGGAATGCCGGATCGGGCCTAAGGGAGGGATTCGGAACGAAATTTGCTCCATACAGCGGGTTTCGACCTCGCCGCTGGGCGTCTTACCTGTATACGTTGGCGCCTCCCAGCTACGCGAGCCGATTCGCTAATCCCTTGTTTGGTCTCCCCACCCCATTTGTCCGCCCCGAGAAGAGAGGGAGCATGAACAGCTCGTGGCAATTCTCAGCCTCTGGGGCCCCTTACTGGGCCCCGGGGTCGAGACCTTTGCGTCCATCCTGTACATCGCGGGGGCCCGCTGCGGCGAGAGAAGCAGCGGACCTTGGTTGCGCCAGGGCCTCGCCTGTGCTCCCTCGCCCTGGGAGGGACCTGGACTTGTCCATGATGCTGCCACGGGGAAACGCAGGAACGTTTTGGACGGTTTTTCCAGCGATCGGAAACATGGATTTCAGGGAGCGTGGATTTGCGACGGGTCCCGTGTTCAGGAGAAACCGCGGATTCCCGCCGCCGAGCGAGGCAGCAGCGGCCGCATCTTTGGGAGGGCACTTCCCCCGATCCATGGCTTTGGCGACCGCGCGCCAGATCCAAGGATCGTCGCCGATCCATGTTTGCGCGCCCCCGAGTTTTTTGTCGAGCACAGCACGCAAAACAAAAAAGAGGCACGGCGCAGGTGTGTCCAGGGAGGGACCCGGACTTGTCCATGATGTTGCCAGGGGGGAGCGCAGAAATCTGTTGGACCATTTTATCGAGCACAGCACGCGAAAAATTTCCTCCTCTTCCTCCTCCGCTTTTGGACGGCGCAGGTGGGATGGGCGAAGCCCGGCCGTGCTCGGCGCGGCCCGCGTGCGGCAGAAAAACAGGGAGCGCCCGTGGCCCTGCCCAGGCCACACGCGGGGAACCGAGCCCCGCGCCTCTCGTGATGGGCCCCTTTTTTCCACCACCACTACTACAGGTAGTAGAGGGAAGAGGAGGAGGAGGAGGAGAAGGAGGAGTAAGAGGAGGAGGAGGAGGAGGAGGAGGAGGAGGAGGAGGACCTCCTCATCCTCCCTTCTCCCCCGTCCTGCATATGGCAGTGGTGGCGGAACATTTTCCCATCATTTTTAGACTGCGCGCTCGCGGCCGCGGGCAGCCGTGCGGCCAGCGAAAGCGCCTCCTGGCTCGCGGGTGCCGCCTGTCGCAAACTCGTGAAGGCGTTTTCACC
The DNA here is from genome assembly GCA_963575745.1 of Prorocentrum cordatum. NCBI lineage: Eukaryota > Dinophyceae > Prorocentrales > Prorocentraceae > Prorocentrum > Prorocentrum cordatum. The sequence continues at coordinate 65,776 of CAUYUJ010019877.1, read as the reverse complement.
CAGGCGATCGCAAACATGGATCAAGGGGGCGTGGATTAGCGACGGGTCCCGTTTCCATTGGAAATCGTGGATATCCGCCGCCGAGCGAGGCGGCACCGGCCGCATTTTGGGGAGGGCCCCCCCGAGATCCATGGATTTGGCGACCGCGCGCCAGATCCAAGGATCGCTAATCCATGCTTGCACGCTCCCGATTCACCAGACGGGCGCGCAAGCCCGGGCGTTTCTCCTTTATGTTCCGATGCAGATTCTCACGCCCTCTCTTGGTAGGCGGGCGGGGGGTGGCAGCGCAGCGCGTCCGCAGCGTTGACAGGAGACCACGTCGCACAGGTCCCATCGTGCAGGGGCGTGCGAGTGGTGGAGCTCATCCCCCCACCCATCCGCACAGGACCAGAGACTACCGAGATGCTCTTCCTGCACGCCTCGTCAAAACTGCGCAGCAGCGCCATGGACTGTCGTGGGGATCGGCACCCTCGGATGCTTTTTTTCAGGAAGCACGCTCCTCAATGCTGAGAGGAGTATGCCGGTTGTTGCACGACCCCGCGTGCAAGTGAAACGTCTGGTGACAGAGATGGGCCTGTTTTCCACCACCACCACCACCACCATCAGTTTGAGGGGGAGGGGGTCCTCCTCCTCCTCATCCTCATCCTCCTCCTCATCCTCCTCCTCATCCTCATCCTCATCCTCATCCTCCACCGCCTTCCCCCCTCCAACTTATGGTGGTGGTGGTGGTGGTGGTGGAAAACAGGCCCATCAGCCAGCCTTGGCGTGACGCTGCCTTACACTTGCAGCCTGCACGCGTCTCTTTGCTTCGATGAGGCCTGCAGGGTGCACGCGGGGCCCGTGCCGTCGGGCGGCGGCAGACCGGGCGAAGGGGAGCGCCTCTATGTAAGGGCTGCGAGCGAGCGGGAGAGGGCGCCGCACCCGCAGGCGGTGTCGGCAAGCGCGCTGCTGCCACGAGCGCGCGCCGGCGCCGAGCTCTCCCGGCCCAGGCGGGTCTCCCGAGGGCCAGCGGCAGCAGCTTCCGCCCGGGCACGTGGGGCGCGTGCGTCCGGAGGCGAGGGCACAGGCGGCGTCCCGCGCACATGTTTCGCGGGGAGAGCCTCGATCTCCTCGACTTTCGGAGCTCGAGCCTCGATCCTCGATCCTCGCGGGCACTTTTGTGGCCCGGCTGAGGTCGGCGCTCACTGCCAGTGGCCTCGTCGGCTGGGCCCCGCTGCCAGCCATTCTCACAAGAGGGTTTTTTTGTGCTCTGTGCCGAGATGCACGGGGCCCGTGATGAGTTCCAGCGAGGGCTGGGAGCCTGGAGCTCCGCTCGAGGGACCGTCTGGGCACGGCCTCGCCGAATCGCGGGAACCATCTCGGTGAAGCTCCGCCTTCAGGAGAGACATCTTCTAAACGAGCTCGGTGGACGACCGCAGCCGAGCCACGGCGACGGCGACGAGGATCGAAGAACATCTCCCGCTGCGGATCTCACGGTGGTAACTCACGAAAATGGGAGATGCAACGGGACCCGCAGCGAAAGAGGCTGCAAAAGAAGAAATTCTTCACGCTTCGCGTATCCCCACCAGCCCATCTCAAAACAGCAACTCTTGCGAAGCATGCCGACAGTCGTGTTTTTCAGGCGTGTTTCCGCCTGCCCCCGCATATCTCCCCTGTTCCTCCTTCCTCCCGCCTCCTTGTACATCCTCCTTGTGGTGGGAGCGGGAGAAGGACGAGGCGGAGGAGGAGGGAGAGAAAGCGCTCCTCGTGGTTTGAGTCGTTCGGGCTTCTCGTCCTGGTGTGAGTCGTTCGGGCCCTTCTTCCTGGTGTGAGTCGTTCGGGCTCTTCGTGGTGTGAGTCGTTCGGGCTCTTCGTCCTGGTGTGAGTCGTTCGGGCTTCTCGTGGTGTGAGTTGTTCGGGCCCCTCGTCCTGGTGTGAGTCGTTCGGGCCCCTCCTCCTGCCCGTCCAGAAACGACGCCCAGGCGAGTAGAGGGTCGTCCTGATGGGCTTTTCGGCGTCTTGGGTGCCTCGGGGGGGCCTCTTTGGGCCGTTTGGGATCCTCTTGGGGGCCTCCTGGGGGCCTCTTGGGACCATCTTGGGGCCTCTTGGTGCCTCCTGGGCGCTTCTTGGGGCCATCTTGGAGGAAATCGATCAAAGAAGAGGGGAGCTTTAATTAGCGCTGCCCCCTCAAAAGGCCAAAATGGGGCCAACACCTTAGTAAAATCAATGATTTTGGCTTGAAAGAAGAGGGGAGCTTGAATTAGCGCTGCCCCCTCAGAAGGCCAAAATGGGGCCAAAACCGTAGTAAAATCAATGATGTTGGCTTCAAAGAAGAGGGGAGCATTTTTCTGCCTCCCCCCGTCGGGGCCAGAATCCTCGTGAGGGGTGTCGTTTTTTAGCCCTCCCAGGAGTCGCAAAAGACCCCTCCAACCACCCGCGGGGCGCCCTCTTGAGCGCATGGCAGCAGCAGGTAGCAGCAAATCGAGAGAGATGTTAGCAGACGCTTACAGGCTGATGCGTCGTCCTCCTCCCCGCGCCCCATAGGAGGCAGGTGGGGGAGGCGTAGGGCTTCCGAGGTGTAAAGCGGTGGGATCATGCTTATGCATCCCTGCCGACGGTCCACTGGAGAGAGAGGCTAGGCGGTCCCTCACTCCAGCGGGCCAGGCTGCGGTATAGAAGCGTTAGCCCCTCGACCGCTTTTGAGTTCCACGCAGGGGGCAATCCATAAGGCAGAGCATCGCCCTTAGATGAGCAAGCCATCGCACTGAGACGCGGCGCCCCCCCAGCGTTCCATCCATCCATCCATCCATCCATCCAGGGGGAGGGGGGAGGGGGAGGGGTAAACCCCTTCCCCGAAGGGGAAGAAGGGGGTTGAGAACAGAGCGGGCTCTCTAAACCACTCACGCCCAAAGGGCTGGTGGGATTGAAACCGCCAGTTCTCACTGCGTTGTTTTGCCCTCTGAGATTCGATGAATTGGGATTGGTCCGCTCACGGGCTGCACCCGATCTCCACGCTGCGTTCAACTTCGCAGCCGCCCCCGCCACCGAGGGAAACGCGGCGAATCCCCCTGGCGTTCACCACTGTGGAGATCGCGGGGGTGGCTACGGAGGGGGCGGGCAGTTCCATGGAATGTTCTTCCGTCGAGCCCGTTTGCCACGATCTTTCATTTCCTCGAATGAGAGCCCGGGGAACTCCTCATCACAAATCTTGATCGCGGCCTGTTCCTGAGTCTCCGGCCCGAACCAGTGCTCTCACGCGTGGCGTTGTCACCGATATCCAGTTTTGCACGCAAATTATCTGCGCTCTTGCTCTTGAAGGGGCCGCCTTCTTGGCGGCGACCGCCCACTTCGTGGGCGCGTGGGCTGGGGGGCGCTTTCGCCTGAGGCCCGTTCCTCGCGGCTGCCGCTTCCTTCCGGCCGCGGTTCCCCCGCCGTGGTGCGAGCTCGCTCGCGAAAGGATGACCTGGCGCGGCTGCAGGCGCACCGTTGAGCACCTGGGGGGTCGGCGGAGAGGGATGGGGGAAGGGATGGGAGGGAAGGGGGCGGAGGGGGTCAGCGCAAGCCACTTCGCTGCACGGAAGCACGCAGACTGAACTCACCACTAGCGGAACCCTCCCGCGCGCATCGGCGCGCGCGCGTGCTCCCCCGAACAAGAGGCGCCAGCGCGATGCCAACATCGGGCCCAGGATCTGTCCTGGCACATTTTCTCGTTGGGATGTCCACAGGGTGACAAGGGCCGTCCCCAGGATCTTTGCGAAGTGCCGCTGCTCGCACTCGTCCTCGGGAGAATTGCCCGCCACAAATATATATATATATATATATATATATATATATATACACAGACGCGTTCCGATGGATTGTTCCTGGGCCTTCGGGGTGGGTGGCGGTGTAGAAATCACCACTGAGAGCCAGCGACTTTCTACACCGCCACCCTCCCTGAAGGTACATGCAAAGATCGTCGGAGGGTGTCTGTGTGCGTGTGTGTATATATATATATATGTATATATACATATATATATACATGTAGTCATCTTCGTGGCGTAAGCTGGCGCAGAAGCAAGATGCCAGACGAGTTGCCCTCGCCCAGAGCACGGGCGTAAAACAAAACAAAAAAACAAAAAAAAAAAACAAACAAAAAAAAAAAAAAAACAGGCGGGCACGCCACCCGCGCAGCGGCACGGGCAGGCAACCCGAGCACACGGCCGGATGGATCCACGGCTTCACGCGCCGCACATCCTGGCGCGAAGGCCAGCTGCACGCGCGGGCGGCGGGCACCTCCGGTCCTGCGGGCCGGGCGCGGGCAAGGCTCGCGGCCTCCCGCGCATGGGCTCTCGCCCGCACCGGCAAGGCCCACGCGCGGCCAGGAGCCCGGCATGCAGAGCGCGGTCGCCTGCCGGCGCGCGGTCGTGCAAAAACGCTCGGCGGGCGCCCCGCGAGGGCGTCCAAACAGGGGGCCCCGGCGAGTCAAACGAATCCATCGCCCATGATCTGCCAAAACAGTGTTTCGCTGCGAGATGTGCTAATGATTTATTTTTCATTCCCAACCATCCTGTGGTGTTGGGTCCTCGTTTTGAAGAAACGGTCCCCGCGTTCCTTTTTCCTCCTTCTCCTCGCCCTCCTCCCTCCTGCGTTCGCATGCCCCCCCACCACCCATTTCGGCACACCCCTCACACGTTTCGTGGCCCCATAGGGAGCTCCACCGAAGGCCCCAGTGGCTGCGTTCGCATGCCTTTGACAGTTGAAATCCAGTGTCGGAAAAAAGTAGGGAAGTTGGCGGCCGTTCCCCAGAACGATCGCTCGGGGGGAAGGAGGGCAGAGGGAGGGGAGAGGAAGGCGAAGGGAAGAGGGGGGGCTGATGTGAAAGACCTAGGAGGCAGTGAGGCTAGCAGCGAGGAAGGTGAGGGCAACCGAGGAGGGAAAGGCGTGGGGGGGGTGCGGGGGAGGGTGGAGGGGAACGGTCGGAGAAACGACGGGGGGGGGTGAAAGAGAAAGGAAAGAACTGGGTGGCAGAAAAAAAGTAAGGAGGGATGAGGGACAAGGGAGGGAGAGACTACAGGAAAGGCGGAGGAGGAGGGGCGAAGGTGGGCGGGGCATCTGAGGGGAAAGAGGAAGGGTGGAGGGGGTGCATGAGGGAATCGGGGGGCAATTTAGTAGGGAATAGAGCTACTGGAAATGGAAGGATTAACCCTGCTCGGCAATTCAAGCACCCCCCTTCTGGTGAAACGATGACGCACCAAGCACCCTGAATCATTACCATGGCACTCTGGCACATGGCCGTTGTTTATCACTCTTCTGAAACCCCCAGTCACTCGAAAGCGGCGAGGAGCAACCCGCGAACGTGGCGAGGTGGCTACAGATGTCGGGGACAATAATTATTTCTGTGTTGCGGCTCGGTGCGTCGCTAAAGACATCGTTCCGCTGCCTCCGCTCCCGCGGATTATCTGTAAGGGCTTCGCCCCCTGCCGCCGGCCCCCTCTCTCGGAGAATGGGCCATGGAAGAGCTAAGTCATGAGGCTTTGGCGCTGTCGCGCAGCAGTATCGGAACTTTATGCGAGGCCGATTCGCAATCGGCAAAACCAACTGATCACAAGAGGGGTTACCACACAGGGCGATTGGTAAGACGTGTATGGTTTACGAGCTTGGTTACCACACCTTGGGATTAAAGGGCCGAGGGAGTACTCGCAGTTTGGGTTACCACGCCTTGCGATGGATGTCCGTGAGGGGTGGCACCGAATTTCAGAAATGTGGCACATCCCCTGTGTTTTTGGATCCTGACCCCGCGGATCTGCGTGAGGGGTGGCACCGAATTTCCGAAATGTGGCAAATCCCATGTGTCTTTGGACCCTGACCCCGCGGATCTGCGTGAGGGGTGGCACAGAATTTCAGAAATGTGGCAAATCCCCTGTGTTTTTGGACCCTGACCCGCGGATCTGCATGATGGGTGGCACCGAATTTCAGAAATGTGGCAAATCCCATATGTTTTTGGACCCTGACCCCGCTCATCTGCGCGAGGGGTGGCACCGAATTTCAGAAATGTGGCAAATCTCTACTGTTTTTGGATCCTGACCCCGCGGATGTGCGTGAGGGGTGGCACCGAATTTCAGAAATGTGGCAGATCCCTGTGTTTTTGGACCCTGACCCCGCGGATCTGCATGAGCGGTGGCACCGAATTTCAGAAATGTGGCAAATCCCTTTTGTTTTTGGACCCTGACCTCGCGGATCTGCGTGAGGGGTGGCACCGAATTTCAGAAATGTTGCAAATTCCGTGTGTTTTTGGACCCTGACCCCGCGGATCTGCGTGAGGGGTGGCACCGAATTTCAGAAATGTGGCAAATCCCCTGTGTGTTTTGGACCCTGACCTCGCGGATCTGCATGAGGGGTGGCACCGAATTTCAGAAATGTTGCAAATTCCCTGTGTTTTTGGACCCTGACCCCGCGGATCTGCGTGAGGGGTGTCGATTTCGAGCCCCCCCAGCAATTCAGACAACGCGCCCAGGGGGTGCTAAAAAATCCTGTTTGGGCCTCCCCCCCCTCGCGCGGTCAATCAACTAGTTACAGTAACCAGCAATAAGCAGAACTGTAACACTGGAAACTACAAGCTACAACTGGTACTGGAAACTGCGAACCCGCGCCTACAGCCTGGTGGCCCCACAAGGGGTGCCGGCGGATCTGTGTTCGGATCGCAGTTCACGGTACCGCAGGGGGGTCTTGATTTCTGACCTGGGTTGACAAGCAGGGAGTGCCATTAATCCCCAAGTGCAAAACTCGAGCAGCCCTGCCAAGGAAGGGCATGGCGCGCGGCCAGCTCGGCAGCCCCGGCCGGAGGGAGGCGGGGGCCTATGAGAGGCCCCGCGGCAGGCACCCTCCTTCGCATCGCTTCGATGCGACGGAGCACGCCTGCGGCGCCTGCGGTGCCGAGCCTGGAAACCTCCGTAGGCTCGACGGATTGGCGGCCCATTTCTTCTTTCCAGTCGCCGGGGTGGGCCCGGCGTCGTGGAGCCAGCGCTTTCAGGAGCACGCCGTCCAGGCGATGAGGATCTTGGCGATGGTCATGACGGCCTCGTCCCCGTGAGTGAGCTTCCGCGATGGAGCTGCACGGTCTCCTCGTGCCAGACGCGAGGCAGAAATCAGTCGGCGGGCCCGCCCGAGCATGCCCTGTGCAATCGTCATATGCCAAGGACTGGTGTTCCACACCGCCGGGTTGCACAGGCCCTCTCGATCACCGTCGACGGCAGTCGCCTCTCGGACGTCCCGTGATTCATCCAGATCATCACCACCCGTACTGGTGTCTCTGGCTTTTTCCCAGGCGGCCTCCGGCGCACGCTGCGAGATTAAGATGGCTTCGGTTTGTGATTGTTTGTGCCAAGCAGCTTTCGCGCAGAGGGCCATGCGCAACTGGCCCAGATGTCGGGCGACTTGGCGAACAAGGACAAACAGTGGACGAACATGTTCTGCATGCTGGTCAGAGGAGATCTTGAAGGGCCCTGCGATGTCGAAACAACATAATAGCAGGGCAGCGCTGGAGAAAGCGACGAGGCAAAACGAGAGGCTGGAATCTACATGACAACCACCCTCGAAGAATTTGAACAGCACCTTCTCGTGCGGCGGGTTCGACCCAGAGTGAGCCTCTTGGCAACAGCGCCAGCAACGCGAAACGAGCCAGAAGCAAGCGGGCTCCCTCGGAGTGAGCCTCCCGCCAAGATCGCTGGTGACGTGATGTGCCGTGGGAACGACCGGTCACGCTGGCGAGGCGTCGGGTGGCGCGCAGACAGCATCGTCATCATCAGCATCGATGCCATAAGCGTGCAGCGCGCAGGTAGCTCTGCCCACAAGGTCCATTGCCTACCCCCGCTGCGTCCAGTGCCCTGGGGGGGAAGCCCGGGGCTGGCGGTTCTGGCCGAGCATTTCAGCAGGCGCGAGATGCAGGAAATCGCGGACACCTGGAAGTTCGAATGCCAGATGGAGTGGAACGAGGCCGCGTCCCTCACATTCCTTTCATCTTTGTCCTCATCCTGACCCCTCCTCCTCCTCGTCCTCCTCCTCCTCCTCCTCCTCCTGTTCCTGCTCCTCCTTCTGCTACGCCTGCGCCTCGTCCTCCTCCTCCTCCTCCCCCTCTTCCTGCTTCTCTTTGCTATCCTCCTTTATCCTCTCTCCTCATTATCATCCTCCTCTTCCTGCCCCCTGCCTCATTGTCACCATCATGGTCACTTTTGCTTGCGGCGAGTCCGCCACCGTACCAGCTCAGAACTCGAGGAGCGCACAGGAGGCCGTCCGAGGCTTGGGACCGTAGCATGTGACACGATTTTACGCGTCGTGTCGGGGCGTCTCTCTTCGCGTCCGTCGTCGTCTTACTCCCTGCCTTTTCGCCCCTCCTTTCGTGGAGTCTTTTGGGGACCTATTGGGGGTCTCTTGGGGCCTCCTCGGGACTGGGCTGTCTTAGGGTGATCTTGGACAGTCTGGCACCCTCGGAGTTCGTATTGGATACCTCTCTGTGCCATCGTGGCGCCCTCTTGAGGCCCTGAAGGGTCGTCTTGGGGGTCTCTTGAGTCGTCTGGCGGCCTCTAGTGGGCCGTCTGGGAGGCCTCTCGGGCCATCTTGAAGGAGGCGCTGACCGTCGTGTGCGCCTCTTGGGGGCCTCCTGGACCGTCTTGGAGCCCTCTTGGGTGTCGCTCGGTCCGTCATTGGGCTGGCAGAACACCTCGAAGGAAGGCGAGAACGCGATACACGTTCGAAACCTTTTTGAGAAATCTATGCTTTGAGTATCTTCGTGCTCTCTTGGAGGTCCTCTTGGAACCCGCTTGGACCATACAGGGGGCGTTCCAAAAAGGGCTTTGCCTTCGAGGAACGAAGGAGTTGTCATCTCATCCGCGGCGGAAGGCGGTGTGTGAGATAGTGCATGTGTCACGCGTGTATATGCGCCACTCGCCGCCGTTTGACCTCTAGGGCCCCTTTCTTTGCCATTGCGCCAACAAAACATCATAATCACACTGGTAGCGGAGCTACCACACGATCCCCGTATCGTACCACTGCGCGCGCGCGACTCGTCAGAGAGTGTCGCACTAACTCTCTTTAGTTTCTGTACTGGCAGTTTCCCTCGCTAGGGGACTGAGCCCTGCGCCATGGCACTTTGTTTTCTTCGCTATCGGCCGAGCGCTGACGCGGTCCGAGACGAAGAGTGTTTCCTACATCTACAACGGCACGGTGAACAACTTTCACGAGTGGAAATTCCGCACGGAGATGCGCATGAATACCGCCTTGGCCTCAGTGGATCAAGAGACAGGTGCTCCACAGCAGCACGTGATCACCGCAGCTGTCAGCAAGGTTGTAGAAGGCCTCATAAGTGACGCATTCGATCGTGCCATGGATCTCGGCAAGGACGTGCTTCTGACTCCGAATGGGATCGATCAGCTGGTGCTGGCGATTCTTACTTCACCCTTCCCCATAGAGGCGCGGGAAGCGAAGATCCTATTCCAGGTGAGGCAGAGACCACATGGACCATTGTTTCGACAGCACGGTGAGTCCCTGGCCCCGCACATCTCCCGAAGGAAGCGCTGGTGGAAACTTGTCTCCAAGTTAGATCCTGAGATCTTGATGGGTGACGATATGCTTGGCTCCCTTCTCTTGGACCATGCAGGCCTCCCGCCTCCGGAGAACCTGATGGTATTGACACCAGCGGGAAATGCGACAACCTTCGACAAGATCAAGGACGCCTTGATCCTCCAGCACGGCCGCATCGACATCCGCCCAAAAAAGCAAGGGTGAGTCTGGTAATGGCTCCAGCTCTTCGACGTGGACGCAGCCCAGACCCAGCTACCAGAGCAGGAGCAAGGGCAAGGGCAAGGTGCGCTTCTCCAGACCACGACGCGCCTTCTACACTGCTGATCCCTGAGGAGCTGAGTCCCTACGGATACTACGCGTCCGGCCATGCGCCAGAGCATGGCTGGGACTACACGGCCTGGGGCGACTACGCCGACGAACGCACCTACGTCGACGAGGAATCGCATGCTCACTGGTCACCTGCCCAGGATAGCAGCGAGCTCGACGTCGAGGTGGTCGGCGAGGTGGTCAAGGCCGGATGCGCGGAGGAAGAAGCCTCTGACGCGATCCAAGAGGACTTGGTTGCCAACCTTGGCACCAAAGGGAGGAGCAAGGGCAAAAGAAAGAGCGGAGGCAAGAGTTACCATTGCACGCCCTGGTCGCCCATGGGAGGCGGCAAGGGGGGACCTTCCCTGGAAGATCGCAAGAAGCGGCTCCAGGAGATCAAGAAACGCTTGAAATGCAAGACCTGCCACGAAACAGGCCACTGGCCCAGGGACCCTGAATGCAAGGGCAAGCCGAGGACGGCGATGGTAGCGCACACTGGAGACACTGGCGAGCGCCATGTCCAGTTGCGCGATGACGATGGCGAATGAAAGTTCACATCCGTCAATTCTGTTGCTGCATCGCCATCAACCCCTTCATCGTATCATTAGGAGCAATGAGGAGTCGATGCGGATGGATCCGGGTGTTTCTCGCTCCTGCTCCCCCTTCTCTTCTCGCGTCTTGCGTCGCAGGGCATGCAGCGTAGCTTGCAGCGCAACCACGTCGAGCATCGCGTCCGTGAGAGTTGCATGCGAATGACCGAAGTCGCTCCGGTTCAGGGACCTCCAGAGCTTCAGGAGAATAGTCTTCATACCTCTGCAGAGGCTGAGGGGGTACTCTATGGTTTATGGCAGTTCGCTCGACTGAATCTCACTCGATGGCTAATGTTTCTGATGGGGATTTTGAGGAGGAGGAATCTGTGTCGGATCCTATCTCTGTCCCTGGTCAGGATACTGCGTTTGCTTCGGGTCAGCGCAATGGGCTTAGTTATCGTCGCGTTCTCAGGGGTGCCCCAAGCCGCGTGGATTGGGGGTCGCGAGGTGAAAAGACCAAGTGAGGATCTGGTTCTGTTCCTAGGATGGGTCGATAGCAACTTGGGTCGGAAGGGGGGCGGGCGGCGCGTGAGAGTTTCGGGGCCGAACGGTTCCAAACACAGAGTTATGTTTTCTTCGGGTTTTTCTTCTGGCCTGAACCAGAAATTCTTTACGCTTCGCGCATCCCCGCCAGCCCATCCCACAGCAGCAGCTCTTGCGAAGCATGCCGACAGTCGTGTTCTTTCAGGCGTGTGTCCGCTTGGCCCCGCATATCTCCCCCGTTCCTCCTTCCTTCCGCCTCCTTGCGCATCCTCCTTGTGGGGGGGGGGGGGGCGGGAGAAGGACGAGGCGGAGGAGGAGGGAGGGAAAGCGCTCCTCGTGTGTGAGTCGTTCGGGCTCCTCGTGGTGTGAGTCGTTCGGGCGCCTCGTCCTGGTGTGAGTCGTTCGGGCCCCTCCTTGTGGTGTGAGTCGTTCGGGCTCTTCGTGGCGTGAGTCGTTCGGGCCCCTCGTCCTGGTGTGAGTCGTTCGGGCTCCTCGTGGGGCCTCTTGGGGGCCTCTTGGGGCCTCTTGGGGCCTCTTGGGGGCCTCTTGGTGGCTTCTTGGGGGCCTCTTGGGGCCTCTTGGGGCCTCTTGGGGGGCCTCTTGGGGGCCTCTTGGGGGCCTGTTGGGGCCGCTTGGGCGCTTCTGGGGGGCCTGTTGGAGGCCTCTTGGGAGCCTCCTGGGGGCCTCTTGGGGCCATCTTGGGGCCTCGTGCGAACTCCGTGGAAGCGCAAATGAGAGCTGCCCCCTGAGAAGGACAAAATGAGCCCACAACTCTCGTAAACTCAATGATTCTGCTATGAAGGAAGATGAGCGCGGCCCCCATCAGAAGGCCAAAATGGAGCCAAAACCGTAGTAAAATCAATGATTTTGGCTTCAAAGACGAGCGGAGGCGCCAAACGCCCCCCCCCCTCCCCCCCCCCCCCCTCGGGGCCAGAATCCTCGTGAGGGTCGTCGTTTTTTTTTTGCCCTCCCAGGCGTCGAAAAAGACCCCCTTGATTGCACTCGGCCCGCCCTCTCCAGGCCCAGGGGTAGGGGGTAGGGGGAGGGGTGAACCCCTCCCCGAAGGGGAAGAAGGGGGGTTGAGGACAGAGCGGGCTCTCTAAACCACTCACGCCCAAAGGGCTGGTGGGATTTCTGAATCCCCCGTTGCTTCATCCATGTGTTCGAGGTTGCAAGGGGTCTCTCGGGAGTCGGTTCTAGCGCTCGTTTCATCGCTCGCACTTGCAAGGATTGCGGGCGCAAGACCAAAGAGGAGAGGTGCACGGCACTGCGCTCTCCGGGCGAGTGCCCGAACGATCTCGTAGATATTCGCGGCAGCACTCCAGATATTGCTATTGCGCATTGTTGTCGCTGCCGGACATGCGTCGACGAGCAGCCCAGGAAGCTGGCCGAAGAAAGTTGAACTCTCCGGCAACGCACCTCATGCAGAAGCAATTGAGAAGGCCAGTGAGGATGGGCACCGCGGCACCTCTGTAGAGATAGAGGTTGCGCTAAAGGCTTCCACTAAACGCGCCGTTGAGATGTGCGATGCTACGGGCGACACTAGCACGGGTGAGCTAACTTCGTTGCTTCGCGACTGTGTCGCAGAAGTCACATATCGCAGTCTTGGCGGTTTTATGGCCCCAGCACAGAACGTTTCGACCGAAGTTTCGGCTCTTTGTAAGCTTCGCACGGTTGACGTCTTCAAGGACGAAGGTGTTTGGGTTCTAGACGAGGGTGGTAATTCTTGTTGTCGCGGTAAAGATTTGGCTCTCAAAGCAGTGGATACATTCGAGAATTTGGGCTTCTACCCTGCATGGGTTCACAGACAGCGCAATGCGCGCAGCGGTATAGGAGGGCAGGTAGGGAGTGAGACGACAGGTAAGAAGAGTTTTTCGTTTCGCATCGTTGCTTCTCGCGGCGCCGCGAACGGGTGTCTCGAGTTGCATCAGTCGAAAGTTTCGGATCATATGTCTTTCTTGTTGTCTCTCTCTGCGCGAGCTTCCCTTAGTGTCGCGGAGAATATCGCTAATGGTCGCGCTCTCTTGAGCCCAGAAGGTGAGGCAGAAATGCGTTGTTGTCCTCGCCCAGGTCTTCTTATCATTCGTCTTGATCAGTTTGGCCCAGAGCACGTTGCGGAGTCCATTCGTCCGTGGCACATTTCGTATCTATGCAGCTGCACGGCCCCCGCTGGCCGCGCCGCGCCGCTTGCTGTCGTCGATCATTCCAGTAACGACGAGGACGTGCGGGTCGCTGCCTCGGCTGCTGGCGCTGGAGCTCGCCCCGCGCCGCATGGCTCGAAGTTCGCTGTGGTCACGCGGGGCTTGGAGAACTTCGAGAACAACCCGAGGTGCTCGCGGTCGTCGGCACCGAGAATGCACATCCGCCGCCCCCATCGCTCCAGTCACGATATGACAACCAGAGGACGCGACGCCAATGCCATCATAGATGCGGTCATTGTTGCAGATGAGAAGATGGCGAAACATCATCGGCACGCGCTGGTGGACATGGGCCCTGAACGACCCGACCCACGCTCGCCGCGTCGGTCGCCATCCGAATATCAATTCAGTTGAGAATGAACATTTTGCTGGCATCGCTGAGTGCGCGGGAGAAGCGCTGGCGAATAGCAAGTCTTCACATTATGTGTGCATTGTTGCCTTCTGTCGTTCTGGTCGGCATCGCTCCGTTGCTGCCAGTTATGGTTTTCAGCAGTTCCTGAAACAGTATGCCATAGCATGCAGTTCTGCGCGCCTGAGCCGTCATGCATGGCCCAAGCGTACTTGCAGCGAAAAATACGATGACTGCTGTCACGTATCCGACTGGGGCCGTGAGCTGGCGAGTTCTGCGGCTGACAACATGGTTTCGCTCTGTATTGACCCCTTCGAGAAGTTCAATGCACCGCCGCCTCCAGTTCCTGAGTTGTCTGCCAAGCGCAGACCCCGTAACGGAGCTGAGCTGGCCAGGAGGGAAGAGAAGAGATCGCGCTTCATAGAGTGTGGTTGGCGGAGTAGATAGTAATGACGTGGCCATTGTCATCCATGAACACTTCGAAACGATCTGGCGTGAACGTCTCGGTGCTGATTATATTGAGGCAGATTTCGAGACCATGATGAGGCGATATGTTGGGCGTGAGCTGCAATTCTATTTGAAGGTCTGCCACGAGGACAACAGTCCGCCTGCATATTATATGCGATTTGTAGGTTATGCTCTTGAATATGCAGAAACCAGTGTGTTTCCCAAATCTGTTGGCGGTTGCGTTCCTGCTGCTGCTTCGCACCGCCCGTCGCCGCATCGTCTTCTGCCGCTGCATCGCCCCCATCATATCAGGCGCGCGATCCGCAGGGCGATGGCGACGACGCGCCGAAGAAGAAGGCTCGCCTGAGCAGCGCCGGCAAGGTGGCGGGTCTGCCACCGGGCGAAGCTGCACCTCTCGGCACGATCGTTCGCCCTCCCGGAATGCCCCCCCTACGACGCCGCCGCCCAAGCGCAAGCCCGCTGCCCGCGCGCCGAGGCAGCCGGACGGACAGCCGCCTGCGCGCATCAGGACTCCCCTGCCGCCTCCGCCACCGGAGCCGTCGCGCTGGGTGGGGCCGCTGCCGCCACCCCCGCCGCCTCCGGCGAGTGCTGTTGCCGCCAGCAGCGATGGCGAATCGAACAGGACTCGTGCGTCTCGTTCAGGATTCCCGATTTCTCCCGTCGAGAGGGACCTGGCCACGGTGGGTGGTGAGCGGGCTGGAGATCCATTCGTGGACTTTGAGCCGATTGCAGTTGGCGCAGATCAGCTGGATTCGCTTTTCGAGCAGGGCAAGAAGCAGGGCAAGGAGAGGAACTTCATCACGTACGTTGATCCCCGGTCGATCCCATCAGAGGGGTCGATGGGCCGCGCGGGAGAGCAGGGCGCAAACATTGGTGCGTGTGAGCTGCAAGATTGATCCGTTCAACACTCGGATCATGTTCCCGCCGGCGTGATCTTTTTGGAAGAAGAGTCCTACGTGTCGCGCCAAGGACGCCCAGTCCTGGAGGCGTATAGAAGATCGTGTGGCCATGAATTCTTCTGTGGATGCTGAGGAGTTCGATCGACTGGCAATATTTGTGCTGCCTCCAAGGATCCGCGTTGACGGAGCATTGTATTTGTGCACGCCTCTGCAGCTGGACCAGCATGATGACGATCATGAATGCTAAAAGTCGTGGCAAATCTTGCTCTGGATTGCGTGACATCAGTGTGCAAGATGAGTTGTTATCTGCGTGTGTTGCCGAGCTGCCCGCGTCAGGCATGCCTGCTACCGACAAGGAGATCGTCGAGAAGGTGACCAGGAACACCGGTCCGCTTCGCGGATTCACGGGGAACAACCTGGCCGGGGTGCTGCTCTACGTCATCGGCATCGCGTTCGCCTGCCTAGTCTCGAGCGACGCAGTGGCGCGCCCAGATTGGGGGCCATCGATGGTTTAAAACGTTGTCGAGCGCAATCCTGATCTCGTTGTCGCCTACACATCATCATCATCACATCATCATGTGATTTGTGTTAGTTTCTGGTTTGGCTGAAGATTATGGTCCTGTAAATGTTGCGCTCGGTTATGAGCTTGGTTGCTCACGCCTTGAGGTCGCTAGTGCGCTGAACTCGTATCTCGAGTCAGACGCAGACATCGCGAGTCAGAAATTCTTTGATTTCCTCTGAGAGGCAGGTCAGAAGTTAGACTGGACATACTTGCGCTCGCAGCTTTTCCCGCTGCTGCCGCAGAGGAGAGACACGACACGATATGGGCACGATCATCGGTGATGACGACGTCGCTGCAGTCGCCAAGGAACGCCTGCGAGATGAAGAACAATATATCATGGATCCAATTTACTTACCTGGCGAGCCGAAACACGAAGGACAGGGAAGGGAAGCGCGGTTGCAACCATGACATCGGCAGCGACTGTCCAGAGGCAAAGGGCAACCGCGAAAATCGGTACACCTTCCTGAACATAGTGTGCCAGGGTGCAACATCTCAGCGCGTGGTCTTTGTCAAGCAGGGAGGTGGTGCGCCATCTTCGCGAGCATGCCTCATTGCACTTCAGCAACATTGGTGCGCATGGGCAGGTAAGCCCAAACGAATGATGTTAGACCGTGGACTGCACAACAGAGGAGTGTTTCTGCAATGGGTTAAGAGTCAAGGGGTCGGCCTCCGCGACGCCGGAGTCGAGTCTCCCGAGCAGATGGGCCGCGCCGAGAGACATGGTGGACTTTGGAGGAAAATCTTCAAGAAGGTGGCACGCGACAAACATGTTTCCGGACTCGATGAAGTCATCTCTACCGCGCCGCATCAGAAGCCGACAACACGAAGAGTGAGATGTCACGAGTCGGCGGATTTGCGCTTGCTCAGTGGGTGCTCGGAAAGATGCCCCGTGTCCAAGGGGGTCAATTCGACGACGAGGAAGTTTTCGACATCGGAGTGATCGCGGATGTTGCAGAGGACGGAGCCGACGAGTTTTCTTGCCAGGCCGCGATCCCGGCATCTGCCAGAAAAAAACATTCTCGGAACGCGACGTCGGGAGCCGGGCGGCATGGGCCGCTCTCCGAATGGCAGCGCCACTAGCTGGAGAATATCAGGTAGGTGGTATAGTATGATTTCGCAAGAGGCCGACGGACGGCTAGGTTACCGCTAAGTAGAGCATTGGTTCTCGTATCGTTCGATTCGATGGCAAGAGCGCATGGGTTATCACAGTGGGTTTACCTGTCTACGTGGCTGTCGACAGTTTTCGTCCGCGTACAGCGGAGGAAGCGTTGGCTTACCAATTCTAAGCACCATGACTGTGGAGTTGAAAGGTATGCACCTCCAGGCGGGCAACAGCAGTCATTCGTGGGCGAACGACGTGAGCTGCCAGAACCACGGGCGCAAGAGCACTCTGTGCAAAAATATCCCATGGCGACGGAAAAGCTGCCGGGGGCCCCAGAAGACCCCGAGTTCACAGGAGAAGCATTTTTCCAAATGGAAGATGAACTGTCTGATCGAATGGTCGTTCCTGCGCCGCCCACGGCGAGACCGCGGCGAGTAATTCGAACGCCTCCTCAGAGGTCTCCACTAGACGACGCCCGGCACTGCATGCAGAGTCGCGGCGAAGTGATGCGCAGAAGAGTCGAGAATGCCGACGGTAGCCCGGGGAGGTTTTTCGATTATGTCTCGGAGCCCTTCCCGAACCAGTGAACCCACTTCTTGAGGCCACGCGCAGGGCCGGAACGTCATGACCGGGCATGGATCTTGTAGCTCGCGGAAAGTCTGTTGCTCGCTGTTAAGCCACGTGAGCCGCTTGTCGCAATGAACGCACCGCTCATTAGCCGCAGTCCAAGAAGAAGATAAAGACTACAATGAATCTGGCATAACAAATGAATATGGGGACGTTCGAAGCGGCTTGCGACTGGCAAGACAAGACGAATGGGGAAAATGGCAGAAGTTCAACGCCGCCGTACCTATTGATTCCGTGGAACTGCAAAATCTCCTCGACCAAGGATACCGCGTGGTACCTACGCAATGGATTTGGGATCCGTAGACCGGTCTGACCTTCGGTTGCACCGCAGTACAAGAGTAGATTTGTCGCACGTGGAGATCTGGAAGAGTCGCTGGGCATCCGCACGGATTCGCCAACATGCGAGCTAGAAGGGCTGAGGTGGATGGCATCATGGGCTGTCGGTACAAAGAAGACGCTCATGTGTGCCGACATTACATCTGCGCACTTCCAGGGGCAGGAACTCGACCGCCTCGCGCCGCTCAAGCCTTCCCCCGACGGACTCGAAGGAGTACCTGGTGGTGGAGCACTGATCGCGCGTATGCCTGTCTATGGCACGCGTGACGCAGGACGTGGTTTGTGGAGGAAAATTCGCAAAATGTTTGAGGCTCATGGTCTGAGGGGGAACCGTGCCGCGCCTGCTTTGTTCAGTATTCACAATGACAAGAACGAGATCACATGCGCGTTAGTTACACATGTGGATGCAATTCTGTGGACTGCAGATGATGAAAGTCGAAGAATCATTGATTCGGTTTTAGCCGGGTTTGATACTCGCGAGATCAAGTCGGACAATTTCAGTAATTGCGGTTTAGACGTTACTCAAGGTGAAGATAGCACGGTGAGTATCACGGCCGAGGACAATATAGAGAACGTCGAAGCTGCATCCTATCCTAGAGACAGTCCCCTCACGAGAAAATGCAGCGGGGCCGAGACAGCGCAGCTTAGATCGGTCGCAGGTGCTTCGTCACGGATTGCACTTCAATGTATACCTGAGCTATTTTATTGTGCGAGCAGACTGCAGACAGCAGTGCGCCGCGCTAAGGTACCCCATCTCAAAGAAGCCAACCGTGTATTAGAAGAAGCAACTCAGTCTGCTGACTGCGGAGTAGTCTTCAAAGGTGGAGCGGTTAAGTGGAATCAAGATCTGCTAGTTCTCATCGTTACTGACCCCAGCTGGGCAGGAGAAGGCGATATAGTCAAGGGTAGAATCGAGCCTCTCAGGCCACAGAGGGCTAGGTTCAATGGGTTCGCAAGGCCTGCGTTCATTCAGGGGATCAGTGATCAGGTTCCCTCTACGTATAATGATTAAAGTTTTCAAATGAGTATGTAAATCTACACTACAAACAGAGACTCTGGCTTGTTTATGGGGTGTAGAATCTGGCGCGCGCATTCGTGCCGCCATCGCAGATGCGCGTGGGATGCTTGGCGCCCGAAAGAAGCCGTCAACCAATTGGGAAAACAACCCAGCCATGTTTATGAGACACTTATGGATAGCGGATTGTAACAACCTTGAAGAGCACCTAGTAGCCCCAATTATGGGTTAAACACCAGATAAGCGCTTGAGTATCGATTTTGGTTAGTTTAAGACAGGATATTTGTACGAATGGAACGGAAGAAGTAGAGATTGCACATCCACGCGTATTTTTTGATGAGATCCGATGGATCGATACAAATGTCACGGTTGTTGCTTGTCTGACGAAGAATCTGCCTACATATGTTCTTGCTCAAATCTTATCCTGGCTGCCTTTGACTTCAGCAATCCCAGCATGGGAGTACTCCTTTTACGGCCCCTAGAGGCTTACTGAGACCAGCGGTACTGCGTGGTCTGCAGGTTAGTTCGTGATAAAGTTTCACGGGTGTGAGATAGTGCATGTGTCACGCGTGTATATGTGCTACTCGCCGCCGTTTGACCTCTAAGGGCCCCTTTTTTGCAATTGCGTTAAAGCGCATCATTATCACACGGTGGAATGTCGGCGGAAGTGAAGCGAAGCCGCCTCCGCCGGCGGAAGTCGGCGGAAGATTTGTGGAAGGCGGCAAGAGTAAAACAATCAACTCCTCGAAGACATGATATTGTTTTTGGGTTCAGGGTTTCCGAAGGCGTTCATCTAGGGCCCTCCGGACCGTCCTGGGGCAATTTTGGGGCCGTCTTGGGCCCAGCTTCGGGCCGTCTTGCAACCATGTTGGGCCCTTTTGGAGGCCGCCAAGGAGGCCTGCCTGGGCCGGCTTGGAAACCACCTTTGGCACCTCGACGCGCTGGTGAGCGCCAGGGACGCGTCGGTGCGTCCAGAAAGGCGTCAGGAGAGAAGGCGATGTACGTGATGACGCGCTGGCTGAGGCGGGGGCTGGGTTTTTGGACGACTCACAGAAGCCCTGCCAGGCAGCACTTGGCATTCGATCGCGCATCAATGTGCCAGGGGACAGGGGGGCGCAACATCGTTGGGGAGTTGTTTGGCTGCGAGGGGATGCGTGCACCAAAACATTTCGAAAACGTTTTCAGCAGTTTCAAGCGGCCTGGCGCAATGCAACTCTCTTTGACAGGTGAGGTGCGTGACCACCAGTGTTCAGATACGGTAAGCACACATGATAAACAGTTGTCGTGCCAACAGATGCCCCGCAGAAAAACAGTACCCCCCGAACGCCCCGTGCATCCGCAGAAGTCATGGGGCTGCTTGGTACAGGTACAGGCGGGCGGCGAATGTGCCCAGACATCTCATATCGCATTACGCCTGATCGCATGTGTCTACGGTGCTGTTATCACCGAATCGCGTCTGGATGTCAACCGCTCAGTCGGATGCGTCTTGTTGGACCTAACCATTTCTGAGGATTACATACGATCAAGGGTGCATCAACAAGCATGTCATAGATGCCGGGCAGCTCAAGAGCCTCACGAAGGAGACTGGTTAGAGGTATGCCGAACGGCAGCGACGGGAATCCAAGTCTCGACGATAGGTGACAACATGGCGGTCGCTCCGATACGTAGGTTGCATCTTTGGGGGGGCCATGGCTGTCCACAAATTAGGTGTTTGAATTTGTGTCCGATGCAGATCCGACGCGGATTCCACTTGAGCTTGACGCACATCAGACGAATTTGACATGGATTCGACGTGGATTCGACGTGCACGGCGGCACGACGGGACAGACAAGGTCCCCCGAAGATGCCATGTGAGCATTGTTCGCGTGACCAAATACGCACCCTACGATCTGTCATGTAGAGCACGTCTCTGGAACTGCCGGAGTAGATGCCAAGATCACGTTTCCATACCACGTTAGTGAAAGCAGCAGTGTTGTGTCAGCGCGGCCATGCTTCGTCTTCGCCGCGCCCATTGGAAGTGTTGCCGCACCCGCCCCGGCGCGGTCCACGTAGTTTTCTCTTCGCCAAATCGTCGGAAGCGGGCCCACGCGCGAGCGCCTTCCTTTTGTAATCCTACTACCAGGTTGTGCCACACATGTGTTATACTTTGTAGAAGGGGGGCTGGAGTAGGCGGGGCCCTGTGACTCGCTCAACTTGGCTAACTTGTCTCATATTCCTTCTCCTCCCTCCTTCTCCTCCTCCTCCACCCCTTCCCTCCTCCCTCCTCCTCCTTTCCTACTCCCTTCTCCTCTTCCTCCTCCTCATCCTCTTCCTCTTCCACTCTCCCTCCGCCCTACTCCTCCATCCTCCCTCCTCCCTCCTCCCTCCTCCTCCTCCCCCTCCTCCTCCTTCTCCTCCTCCTCCTCCTTCATCCCTCCTTTTCATCCTCGTTCCTCCTCCTCGTCCTCCTCTCAAGCAACTTGGGCTCGAGCACCAAGCCCTTGTGCCCCCGTGCGCGAGGCCTGTAGTCAGTCCAGCACTGTACTTTTTCGGAGTGCTTGAGGAGCACCGCTCATCTGCGATTTACAAAGATTCGCAGACAGCGGTTGGCTAGACAGTGCAAAGACACACTCGGCTACGATATGACCCGAGGCCAACAGTCGCAGTGGTCCAAATGCTGTTCCTGTGGCGTGGGACTGGAACAACAGCCTCCAGGGTCGCCAATGTCGCTGCGCCAAGTGCGGGGGTACCGTCACGCTCTACAACAAGGGCGACGGCAACACCTTGCACCAGCATGGTCGTGGATCCCGCGGTCAGCAGTTTTATCAGACGCAGCAGCAGCAACAGCAGACGCAGGCCGTCGTGGAGGGTCTCATCAAGGGTTTGGCCACAACCGTCGCAGCGCCTCATCTCGCCCAGGTGACCGAGGCTTTGCGGGCCCAGCTCGCCCCCCCGTCGACGGCCAGCAAGGCGTCCACAGTTGAAGACGCAGTCAAGCGTGTCTCAGGCCAGTGGAGAAACGCCAATGCTAAACATGATCAAGCAGTCGCCGCCGTCATCCGCTGCCAGGCCAACTTGGAGAAGGCCCAGCAGCGGGAGAACTCTTCGGCGCTGTTACTCGCACAAGTAGACATGGCGCGGAAGCAGGCCACAGCAGTTTTCGCAAAGGAGGTCGGAGGCGGCACAGGAAAAAGGCCAGCAAAGGCAGGCTGATC
Source organism: Prorocentrum cordatum (assembly GCA_963575745.1). Classification (NCBI taxonomy): domain Eukaryota; class Dinophyceae; order Prorocentrales; family Prorocentraceae; genus Prorocentrum; species Prorocentrum cordatum. The sequence goes on along the minus strand of CAUYUJ010019877.1, from coordinate 44,110 downwards.
CTCAGGCAGCCTTCGACATCGCATGGGGCGATAACTTATTCAAAGGTCTTGACCAGCTGGATAGAATCAAGACCGCGGAGAAGGACGATCTGCACAGTATCCACCAGGAGCTCCAGCACTACACGACGCAGTTGGCAGCCAGGTCCGACGAGGCGTAGACTCGCATTGCTCGGGCTAAGGACATACACGAAAATATCAGCACGCGCCCTGGCAAGAAGCGCAAGACTGAGGGAGCCGAGGGAGAACCTGCTGCAGCCACAGGCCAGGAAGGTGAAGACGTCGAAGCAGCAACGGAACAACTACCTGAGGCCAGGTTCCTGCTCCTGCAGCCGACGCTCCTGGTGATGCCACGGGAGCCAACGACCCAGCCATAGAGGCGGTTGCGGCGTCCATCTCGGCGAGCAAGATCGCGGCGGCTCAGACAGCGGCCCGCCTGGAGCAGGAGGCGCTCAAGGCCGTCGGCGGCAGCGGCGGCAGCGAGCCAGGCAGCAAGCCAGGCAAAGGAGCCAAGAACCCCCGTGGCAAGGGGGCAGATGGCATGTGAGTTGCGCAGTCGGGGCCTCCTTTCGATGTGGCGCAGGACGCCCTGGCCCAAAACGGCACCGGCACCGGTGCCAAGGTTTTGAACCTCTTCGACGCATTCTTCTACAAGATCAGCATCGACGAGGCCATCAACGCAGACGCGTCCGTTTCTGTGGCACGCAGTGCACAGTGCTCAACGGCCGCAGTTTCAATTTCGATTTCTACCACGGCAGGTGGCTCGGGATCGCAGGTGGCGGGCGCCTCGAGTTCGGGAACATTGTCGTCAACCACTTCCATGCTGCAGTGGGCCGAGGGGGGGCAGGCTGGCACGCCAGCCTCGGGCGCGGCGCCAGGCGCGGGTTTGCCCCCCTGGCTTCTCGGCCGCGCCCCGCCCTCCTCGGGCCAGGCAGAGGAGGCAGTTCAAGATGCTCCGCCAGTAGCTTGCGATGCTGACGTCTCCCAAGGAGAGGATGAGCAACCGACCGACGAGTGCAGCTTCTTTGCGAATGTAATCAGCATGGGGACGTCCGCCAAGGCGTCGCAGGCATGGCAGCATCTTTCAGTGAACGCCGACAAGCATCAGTTCTGGGCCTTCGCGGAGACCCACGTGTCAGCAGATGCAGTACGGCAAGGGCATAAGGAAGCACAGGCGATCGGCATGAAGCTCATCGCCAACAGTGCACGCCCCCCAGGCCAAGCCCAGTCCCAGGAGATGGAGGCTAGGGCCAACGAGGGCGGCGAGTGGCCCCTCGCGGCTGGGCACAGGGAAGTCCCCGCGCTTGCTGCAGCCCAGCATCGAGGCTTTCGCGCACGCCAGAGCGGTGTCAACGACGGCTTCTGCGCGGCGCCGGTGCACATCAGGGGCCTCAGCCTGGTCATCATAGTGTTTCATTTCTTATCCTCGATAGGACTGACAGGCGACAATATGGTGCGCTTCCACAAGCTCGGAAGCCTCGCTCGAGCGCTGCAGCTACCCTGGCCCATCATCGGGGACTTCAACGTTCCAGCAGCCACACTTGCCAAGACGGGTTCTGTTTCATCAATTGCAGGGGGTGGGCTCTACACAGGATGCCTCGTGACAACGTGCACGGCAGGAGCATCGGGCTCTTTGATTGATTATGCCGCGGCCAGCAATAATTGTCTCCCTTGCATCATCTCCGTCGCACCCGTCGTGCAAGTGCCTTGGAAGACACGCGTAAGATTTCGAGTCCGCATCAGAGGTTCAGGGGCTCAGTTGTTAATTCGGGCACTGGAGCTCCCTGCCCGATTGCCTCAGGTTGGGCGGCCCAAGCGCGATGCCACTCCGGGGCCAAAATCCCCCGAGCCCCGCGAGCAATATTCTGAGGGGAAGCGGGTAGCAGAAGAGCGTAGGATCTCACTTTATACTTCTTGGTTCGGGGAAGAGGCCGAGGCCACGGAGCCCCCAGAGGAACTCCCCGTAGATTTTGACTTGCCGCTGCAGGGTGAGTCGGCCGGAGGATGGGAATCGGACACTGAGGGGGGCCCTCGGTCGAACGAATCGGAGTTCTGGCACGTGCCGTACTCTCCCCCCTCGTCCTCCGCCGGCCCCCCCGCCGCTGCTGTTGCCCCCCCCCCCCCCCCCTCCGCCTTGGGCCGCGCGCTGCAGCGCAACCAATGGTGCAATTCGAGCAGACAAGTAACACTCGGGCCACAGAAATGCAAATTCAAGCCACCCCGACCCCACATTTGGAGAGCCCCCCTGGGAGCGCGGTAGGGACCTCCGCTGTTGGGGGGTCTGGGGGGGGCCCTCATTCTATGTCCCTGAGAGCACGTGGGCCACTGAAGGAGCAGCATTAGTCGGTGCACTTGCTCAGACAGAAGATTGCAAATGGCTTCTCTTGCGCGTTCTCCAGCCGTTTTGGCTGGTGGGCTCGAACCAGTTCTTATTGTTAGTTCCACATTCGCTTCGTGGATTTCGGCAGCAGAGCGGACGATTGCTGCTCGCCACAGGCCAGGCGAGAACGAGCTCCCCAAGTCAGCGGCAGCCTCGCTTGGGAAAGCGAGAGGGCCATCACTTCGCATCGAGGAGGTGCGCGTGCCCAACAAATTTCGAATTGTACCTATCCGAGGCTCTATCGCAGGGTGGTGGCTGCTGGCCCACGCAGTTCTCCAGCAGTTGTTACAGCATCGGCAGAAAGGCATCGGCGAGGTACAGCAACGGCATTTACAGCGCGCCTGTTGGCGACCGGCAACTACATTTCCCGAAGGAGTGGCCCGAGGTCTTCGTGACAACGATCCTTCTTGGGAGACTTGGGTCGGCCCCCTCGCCAACATCAGCAAAGCATCGGTGGATGTTCTAACGCATTTTGAGCAGGCAGCGCTTCGGCTCGCCAAGCGAGCCCGAAGTAGGGCAGTCTGCGAGTCGCTTTCAGAGTTCAGATCTTGGGTGACAGCGGCAGAGGCGAAAGGGGCCATGTTCCGCAGCCTCAAGGAGACGCCGCTCACGGTGGATGAGATGACCACCAAGAGCGGCGGGGCCATGTACCACCCTGTTGACGTGGTGGACCACAAGGCGCAGCACTTGCATCGGTTGTGGGCCCCAGAGCAGGTTGACATATAATGCGCGGTGCAGCTGTTTCAGAAGATCAGAGAGGCATCAGAGACAGCGGCGCTTCCGACGATAGGGGCGAGCCAGCTGGGCAGGGCAGTCAGGCGAATGAAACCCGCGCAGGGCTCGGAGTGGACAGACTCACCCCCGCTGACACCCAGGGGTCCCCGCAGTCAGCGAGGGCCGAGCTGGTCGATTTCTACAGCCAGGTAGAGGAGCATTTGACCTGGCCATGTTAACTCCTTATTGTCGAGGGCCGCCTTCTGCCCAAGAAGGCCCTGGGCGACAGAGTCATTGGATTCGTTTGTGCGATCTGTAGAATATGGTCTCTTATACGCAACGACATCATGAAACCACGGATTGTTGAACCCAGTGAAAATTGGGATGCAGCGTTGGCGGGCAACTCAGCACTCCGCGAAGCTTTCCTCAAGACTGTCTACGAGGAGATCTACGGAGTGCTCGGCGCGTCCTATGCACATGCGATCTCGAATATATAGTCTTTCCACGACGCAGCGACATGGGCATGCTTAGTTTATGCAGCACTGAAGCTGGACTTCCCGCCAGTCGTTTCATTTCTAGAGCTACAGCTCTGCGCGGCCCACAGAACGATGGCTCACTTAGGATCGACATGCTGCCCTTTTCAGGTGGCGAGGTCGATCACCCAGGGCCTTCGGAACGGGGTGCGCTTCGGTAAGTGCGCGACGAATTTTGTTTTGAAGCGGATCGCTGGGGGCAGTCCAGGCCTCCAAGCGCGGATCTGGATCGACGTCCTGCGTGAATCAGTTGTGGGATCAGAGCGGCATGTGTGTTTTTTCTCCACAAAAAAATATGTCAAAGGCGTGGCAGACGCGATTGAATTTCTGGCAGTAGAGAAGTTGTCCGCGGCGTCGAAGAGCGTCTCGATCGCGGCTAGACATCAGCAGGCCAAGACGACTGCATCAGCTCATAGACGACATGGGCATCGCCGACGGCCAGTGCTACAGGCAGCGCGCCTAGGAGTGGATCTCGTAGCTGGCCGCAGGGCAGCACGGGCGACGAGGCGAGGCCATCTCGTCAGAGCAACAGGGCGTCATCGGAAGATTTCGAGATGGGCGAGGGCCAGTAGACACCATGCAGTGACAGCCACTTTAGAAAAGGTTGCAGGGCAGACGGCGGCACATTATGGTAATCAGATCCACGGGATGTTCGGCGCAGAACTTCTCAACCTGCGACGCCGCTTGGGGACAGTTTGCGGATCCAATCGTAGGGGGCGTTGCTTGACCACGACGTTCGACCTGAGAGCACCGCAGCAGGACCCCGCAGCTCGCTTGAGCAAGGAATGCGTGAGTGGCTAAGGCTTTGGACGTCCAATAGTTGTATCAGATCGTCAGTCTCCAAAGTTTGGCCAACCATAGTTTGGCAAGGTGTAAGCGCTCACCAGCATTGAGAGGGCTCGCCACGTCCGTGGGTCAGTCAGTGCAGTGATCGCTATGCTGTTACATCACAAGTGGGAAGCGATCTCGCCATCGCACTAGCAACTCCAGCGCGGTGGGGGCACGAGTGAGCATATCGAGTGGCGTTTCAACAAAGCGGAGCTGATGGGTTCGGAAGATTTCAGCGATGTCATGGCAGATATGGCGACATCTGTGATGGAATGTCGATGGCAGCAAGCGGCGTATCATTACTGCGGCGGGGGCATGTCGAATGGCATCGGCAACGAGCCCCTTCGCGCATTATTGAGCCGTCTGGGGCAAGCCCCCAAGGGGGCACAATAGGCCGAGACGACGCTGGCTGTGGCGAGGACGAGGTTCGAGACTGACGACCCAGCGTTCAAGTTGCGCCCGAGGTGCTTCCGGAAACAGGCGAGCGCCGCCCAGAGACGCCGCTCCGCAGAAGTTGGGCTTGTCCTCGGAACACTGGGCATCAGGCTTATCGTGACTCAGACCAGTACGTACCCCGAGCAGTTAGTCAGCACGAACGGTACGAGTGTTTCTGGTTCTCAGGGCTGCTACCCAGTTCGTGGACGGAGGTCCCTTCGCCGTCCAGAGTTGAGAAATGGTGCTTCGAGTCAGAGCAGCCCGACGGCGATCACATTATTGTTGTGGGCACCGATGATCATCCGGTACAAGTGGCACGTGTGTGCCCAGGCTCATACAACAAGCTGAAGGGGCGTTTGAAGCAGGAGTGACATGCAACAGCGAAGTCGCACTCGAGCGCAAGTGAGGTTGCCACACCTTGCGATGTGTGTACCAGGGCCCCCCAGGAAGCCTCAGGAGGCCCGACTTGGATACCAGAAGAGGCTCCAGGAGGCCCCAGGATTGTGAGTGTGTGTGTGTGTGATGTGTGCTTTGTGTGGTGCGTGCTTTTTGTGTGTTGTCGTGTGTGTGTGTGTGTATGTTATGTTTGTCTAGCGTGTGATGTGTTGGGCGTGATTTGTGTCTCTGTGTGTGCATGTAGTTCTGCCCCAGGAGCCCCAGGAGGCCCCAGGCGGCCTCAGCAGGCCCAGGAGAACTCCAGGAGGCTCCGAGGCGGGGTCTGGGGTACCAGGAGGCCCCCAGGAGGCTCCGAGGAGGGGTCTGGGGCTCGATTTTGGGAGGATGTCTCAGGCGAAACCGCCATTCTCTGAGAATCGGGGTCAAAATTATTGAAATTACCATGTGTTTTTGAAGGTTTTATGTTAAAATGTTGAAATTCCTATGTGTTTTTGGACCTCTCCTTCACGATCTGCGTGAGGGGTGCCACCGATTTTCAGAATTTCGAGGATGTCCCGAGCGAAACGGCCGGGAAAATCGAAGACGCACGCACGCACGGACGCACGGACGCATTAATCCCCTCTGAGCTCTACTCCCTCGGAGAGGTGCGTATGAGAATATGATTATATATATATATATATATATATATATATATATATAATATAATATATAGATATGTGGATATGCAAGTGGAGACGCAGATGCTCACCCAAGTTGAGGAGAGTCGGCCTTGGTTTCGCGATCGCGGAGCAGTGCTATCCAGTTCGGCTGGGCCTCCAGGCTCATGGGCCGTTAGACGGGAGACGCCAAACTGTGTACAGCGGCGAATTGGCTGTTCTACAATCTGTGCTCAGATTCACTCGAGGAGAAGTCATCTATCTCGAGGAGAAAGGCTGGATATCCTGAATGTATCTTCATCCTCGTGAGGCCAGATGAATTTGCACTTGTCGGGATTTGAAGCTGCAGAAAAAAGATATGCGCCGTGGATGCGGCACGGCAATCATCGAGCTGATGAATTGGCGGGCCGAGCAGCACAGGGGCACATATTGCCAGCAACTGTTCGGGCCCGAGTTGCACAGCAGGAAAAAAGAGCGGAGTTGGTGCGGCGCCGGCTCGTCGGAGCCACGATGGACGCCAGGGTTGCTGACCCCACGCCGAAGAGAGAGTCTGAAAAAACTTCGCTTGATCCCGCTTGCCCCGACAACTGTTTTTCGTTTCTGTACCACGCATATTCTTGAGGACAGTGGCCGACGATGTCACTGGTCCGCGACCAAAAAAAGTTTCGCTGACTGGTTGACGACGCCATGTTTTTCCTTGCAGTCTGTGGACGGTGTTGTATCACGAATATTTCCAGGGTGTAAAGTCCATCGGGCGGGGGGGTGGCTGCATTCCTCACATAAGCTACGGTTCCACGCTTATTTGAAGTACTGGTTTTGCGGGGCGTGTACTCATAGAACCAACAAGCCCGACAATAACATTTAAACAGGATTGAGGATGGGCTCTGGCCAAAGTTTTTGTCATTGTCGGAACAACGAGCCAGAGGCCGCATCCCTCCTTAGTTGATAGTTTTCTCGCTGCGCGAATTGACTATTCCCATTCCCATTCCCATTCCTCCTCGTCCTCCTTCTCCTCCTTCCCCTCTCTCCTTATCCCTTGTATCCCCGCTCGAGGCCCACAGCCTGCTGGCGCCAGGGGACCGGCCCGCGGAGGCGCCCCCGAAGGAATGACCGGCTCGGCGCGCGCGCGCTGGGCTGCCAAAAGGTGCCCACGCCGTCGCTCCGGGTACCACAGATTGGATGTCCGTTCCTTGGCACCTCCGTACGATGCTATCGTACGGAGGCATGTCTAAGACATGGGTACCCATGTCTAAGACACGGGTACTATATTTCGGTATCCATGTCTAAGACATGGGTACCGAAAGAATGGGCACGAAGACCGACAGTCGTTCTAGCCCATTTTCAAGAGGAGTCGGTTTCGGCGTCGCCGCGGACTTCGTCCGTTTGAGACAGAAGGTCGCCTGCCCAAAAGCGACAGCTATCGATTTTGGATAATAATTGTTGTTGGGCATTGTGCGCATTTTCCGTATCAGTTTCTGGCGTCCAAACATTGCTCGGACGCGATAATTTTTCGCCGAGGCCAACGCTTCAACATGTGAACCGTCTTGGAGCATTTGGGATCATCTTGAAGAACAATGATGCACGGAACCAGACAATGTACGGGGAATGGATGTCCGAGCGGTGGCAATGATCATTGGAGCGTTGAGCGGCGACATTGAAGTCAGTTGTTTCTGCACTTGGGTCGCATTTGGACCGTATTTGGCTCTTCCCCGTTCTTCTCGACTCCCTGGTGAAATGGCGAGTGCGGTCCAGGTCCAGTCCAGAGTGTGTTCCAAATTTGAGCCAAATGAGACCCAAATCGGACAGCGCCAGGGGCCACGAAGGCTCCCATGGAACGGACTCCAAAAAGAACCACGGCCACGACAAACTGGACTTTACGGGATGGCCCCTCGGGGAAGAATCCACCGACCCCGACATGAACACTTGAGTTATGGTTGTGGTCGGTGTGGCCGCCCTGCGACGCCACAGCGACCACACCAGCACTGAGCTGGCTTCGGTGCTCTGACGATCGTTGGCATGCGCAGGACGCCCCCCAGGGTGTGTCTTCGATGTGGCTGGGGTCCACTGTCCCCGCTGTTGCGCGCGCGCGCTCCATGCGCGCCGTCCGCTGCGCGCGGCGCCTCCGAAGCCTTCGCTGTTCGGGGTCGAGTAAGAACGGGTCACCATTCTCTGTGGACCACAGAGGAAATCGGGCCGCGGGTCGCACTCCCAGGTGGGGATGGGTGATCGGGGTGATCTAAGTGCTGTTTGGGCTGGGGGGCCGCGGGTCGCACTCCCAGGTGGACCATGGGGGTGTTTTAAGTGCTGTTCGGGGTCGATTAATAACCGATCAGCCCCCCCAGCCCGCACTCCCAGGTGGGGATAGGCCCCGCGAGACCCGAAGAGAACAGACTGCATCCCCATCCTAAGGGCGTAAATCAGCCAGCGAGGGTGGGGATAGGTCAAACGGTGTTCAGGTTTCGTCTTCGTCGTCGCCGTTGTCCCCCCCCCCTCCTCCCCATCGGGCGGACTCAGGCACGCTTGTCTGTGTGCGTCGTTTCCACAAGGGCGTTCCGCACACTTACCACACGCAGGAGCTGTCTGCCAGACGGCCTGGGTAACGATACGATCTCAGATAGTTGTTTGGATCGGACGTGCGCCTCCAGCAGGAGTGCGCACGTAATCGGTACTAGTGCGCCTTTCTGCGTCCCATCCCAGACCGCCTCGCGCCGTGACCCAAACCGCGACGAGCGTTCTTGACAAGTCGTCGGCCTCTGGGGGGGCAGGGGGCCCCTGCCGGGGGCCCTTGGGCTTCGAGAACAGACCTGCCTGGGACGACTGAAAGCGGTCTTGGGGAAGGGGCCGAGACCTCCAGGGGTCCACGTCGGCCAGAGATAACGCGAGGGGGGGTACGCGGCCCAGGGGGGAGATACATCGACCCATAATCGTCCACTGATCGGCCGATAGGGCTCTGATTGCCTTCCTCCGCCCAGGCACGTGCGGATGCGCTAAGTATCGCGGCCCTGTCGCTGATCTATCGGCGATGCGTCGCCAGTTCCGGGGCGATGCCTCCCCCCCGTGGGCTGGTCCTCTCTGTCGTTGCCCCTCGGTCGTGAGCAGGGCACGACGTCCACGTCCCGGCTGGAACCTTCGGCGGCCCACCGGCTGCCCAGCCGCGGCCAGCCGGCGGCTGACCGGCGGCCTATCGTCGGCCCATCGGCGCCCCATCTGATGGGCCTACCAACACCATAAGTTGGAGGGGGGAAGGAGCATTTGATGGGCCCGTTTTCCACCACCACCACCACCACCACCATAAGTCGGAGGGGGGAAGGAGGGGGAGGGGGAGGGGGAGGGGGGGAGGAGATGGAGGAGTACACTGGAAGGACGGATGGTTTCAGGAGGAAGCAGGTTTCCGTGGACACGGTCTTGAAAGGTAAGTGGTTTGCGCATAGTATTCCGCGTCTTCGTGCCTGGCGAACTCTAGATGCGCTTCTTGTCAAGGCTACAGAGTGTGCAGGAGACCTGGAGGGTTCTGCGATGTGGCCTTCGCTGCGTGCTACAATTCTCGGCCTGAGCTTGGACAATCTAGGTGCCAAGTTCCAACGTCTGGCTCCTAGCCTTCCTGGTTTGATCAGAAAGATCGAGGACTCCCATGGGATCGAGATCGGCTACCTGGGGCCAGCCTGCAAGATGATGTACGATAAGAGTTTCAAAGATCAATCTGCTAAAAGATGGGCGGATTGGAAGGCCTGGGCCCAAGATGCTGCTTCTACTAAGGCTGGTAAGGCCGCGCACGCCTACTCTAAGGTCAAGGCTCCTGCTCAGGGGCCTCTTGCTGCTGAGGGGTGGGCGCTCCGAGGTGACAGTGCAATTTCTGCTCTGCAGGAGGAGTGGGGGAGGTACTGGCTTACGCATGAGTGTGCTCTCTCGCCTGTGCAGCATGACGAAGCAGATGCTGAGCCTCCTCTTGATAGGCCCGATAGGACAACAGGTTAGGTGGGCCCTCAGTAAGGTCAAGCACGACACTGGTTTGGGAGCTGACTGTATGAATCCTAGGAACTGGTTATTGCTGCCTGATGATTATGTGGATCGGTTCACGGACCTTCTGATGCTTTGGGACAGGTGCCCCAAGTTGCCCGATAAGCATGCCACCCTCATTGTGCTCCAGGGTAAACCTGACGGTGCTGGATTGCGCCCGCTAGCTCTTATTGTGAGTGTGCTCAGGGTCTGGGCTAGAGTTCGTCAGCAGGTGGTCAGGTCTTGGGAGCGTTCACACTCTGCTCAGTTCTTCTGGGGTGAAAGGTACAAAGAGTGTGACAGGGCAGGGTGGAATCATGCCACGATGTGTGAGTTTGCTAGCATAAAGTGCCTCCATTCTGGGACCCCGAGCGAGTGGCACCTTCGATACTCTTTGAGGAAGCCAAGACCACAGGTCTCAGTCTCCGTCTTACGCGTGCTGCTATCCAGTTGTATGTTGGCGCTCGTGCCCTCACGCTTCAGGGTGCGATCTCGGCAATCTTACACGCGACAGGGACTATCTTGACAGGCTGTAGTCTGGCCACATCTTTCGCGCGAGTTGTAGTGAAAATATTTCCCTCGGCGATCACGGCAGCCTACCCTTCTCTCACGATCAGAAATGTGATTGGCGATGTTTCGACACAACCCAATGGTACGGTACCGTTTGTGGGGGAGCAATTGGGAGGAGCTGGGGTGATGTTTAAGGAGGGTTTTGACAAGCTCAGGCTTGTTTTGTCTGGCAAGAAGACCAAGTGCATTGCATCGTGCAGGGGGTTAGATGTTGTGCCCGGTGGGCTCTGGAGTAAGTACGGTTTTAAGTCTCAGCTGGTGGTGCGGTCGTTGGGTTGTGACGCAGTTGCGAGACGTATTCGGCGCAACCTTACTGCCCGCGCTCGCCTTTTGAAGGCCTCCAAGCGGTCCAGAATGTTACTGAGACTGAAGAATGCGGGGGCTTTCGTGGGCAACGCACAGCGAGCTGGACCCCGAGCGGCAGGCCTCTGGGGTTCAGCTGTGGCAGGGTTCAGCCCCAAGCAGTTGCACGCGATGATGCTTGCAGCAGCGCGCAGTTTGAGCAAAGACAGGTCTGGGGCCCTCATGTCGTCCAGACTCAGGTCTCACCCTATTGGAGCCCGTATGGGCCCATATGGTTACTACCGTACTAACGTGGTGTTACAATGGTGTCGGGCTATCTGGGATGGTGATGCTGGGCTTGATGTCATGCAAGTGGTGTTTGAGCGTGCTGTGGATGACCTCTGGCAGGTCCGAAGACCGTCGGATGCATGTACCAGTCCAGCTGACATGTATACTTACTCACGCTGCGCGGTTTAGGCTGGATGCCTGCTTCGGCCAGACAGGTGTCTACTGCTCAAGGTGAAGTGTTGGACCTGTTTTCGCTATCGCCTGTTATGGTCAGCAGTCTTGCGCAGCGCGGTGCAGGACACTGGGCTGATAAAAGGGCCGTCCTCCTCAGACCTAAGCATAGCGGGGTCTGGTGCAGGCCTGTTCTGTGGGAGGGGATCAGAAAGCTTCTGAGAGACGGGCGCAGTCAGGTCTGGTGTCCTCATCACAAAGCGTGCGTGAGAAATGCGTTTGCTTTCGGTTCCTGGACTCAGGCTCGCCTTAAGGAACACGGGCTGGCCGAGGGCGACTTCTGCCAGCTGAGCCAGGCATGCAAGGGCACCCTGTACCATGGGAGATTCGAGTGTGAGGCCTTCGACGGAGACAGACGTCAATATCTATATGTTGCCTGTTTGAAGGCGGCGAGAAGAGTGAAGGGCTGGGGGCGGGATCTTGAGAAGTATGCTGCTGGGGTGCTTCCTCATCCTCGCGAGCTGATTTCCCCTCCTCTCCCTCGTTCCTCCTACAAGGCGCTGTGGTTCAACAGGCCGACCTGTGGTGGGCTGAGCGGCAGAATTTTCACTGGTGGTTCGGCTATTAACCCACAGTGCGTTGACATTCGCAGGGTTGGTTGAATAATGGGGTGATTTGATTTCTGCTGCCTATGGGCCTGTGCCTAGTGCAGAAGCCCCGTGGCAGCAGGCTAGAGATGGTGAGGACTACGCCTACAGAATGGCGTCAGAGCTTGTTCAACCGTTTTCCGACAACACGTTTATATATTTACGGTTTGCCAGGGGACCTTGGGTTGTGTGTGGGACAGGGCCAGCAGCTGCTCTTCCCAGAATCCTAGGGCGCACCTCTGGTCCAGGGTTTGGCATGTTTTTTTTTTGTTTTTTTTTTTGTTTTTGAAAACGGGGTGTTTGCGTCCAAGGTCAAAGGCCATGCGACTGTGTCCGATGTTTGAAGCGGCAGATGTTCGGAGGCAGAGCGCCTCGGTAATAAGCCTGCAGACAGGTTTGCTAGACTAGGTGCTGCGCGCCACCCTCTGCCTGAGCAGTGTTTGGAGCTCCGTTCCCTGTTGGCTGAGCACCAGAAGGAGCTGCTAAGGTGGGGTGGCATGCAAGATGTAACGATGGCTGCGCGAGGTTGGGTGGACTCGTCGGGCTTCTTTGGGCTCGTGGAGGTGGACGGCAACACGGCGAACACCCCCAAACCTAGGCCATCCATGTGTGTAGCTGTCAGGCAGATGCAACGTCTCTCCGAGGTAGGTCGTCGACGTTGGGCACCGCGTATTGATTTCAAGGTGCCGGTTCTGTCTGACACGCCCGATGATGTACCTGCGGAGGTTCTAAGTGAAACCGCCCTCCTGTCCAGACTGCAGGGCCATAGCCTTTGCAAAGCAAAGGTTTTATCAGGGACGATGGGATGGCTGGTGGGAACGGGTGGGTGATATGCTGCTTGAAGTGTGGTGGATGTGCCTGGTCTGGCGTCATGTCTTTGGCTACCAGGTGTCAGGGTACGTCTTGGACTAAGGACCTCAGGCAACAAAGATCTAGGTTTCTGCGAGGTGCGTTCCCCTCCTGGGCGAAGCAATATGCAGGTTGGACTGTTTCAGGACATGGATCCCCGTCTCCCTTTGACTTGCTGGCCTTTGATCAGGTCGGCTCACAAAAGGGTCCATGTCAAGCACACTGATGACAATGATCAGGCAAATTGTGCTCCAGGCCTGTGGAAGGAACGGCGGGGCCCTGCCCAGTTACTCTCACGGCTTGGTTTTGTGATGCCCGCTCCGAAGTCGTATGTTGCTGAGTGAGGGAATGTTGTTGCTTGGGGCGGCTGGCACCGACGGCCGCTTCCATTGAGCACAGTACAGTACAGGAGGAGGAGGAGGAAGAAGAAGAGGAGGACGCCCTCCCCCTCCAACTTATGATGGTGGTGGTGGAGCCCCATCACCATCGGCTGCTTTCGGCGGCGCCAAGGCGGCGCCAGCGAAGACGGCGCGCGCCGGGCTCCAAGACGTGCCCACGGTGTCGCCTTTTCCCGCGGCGCGGCGGCCAGCGCCCTTTGAGGGCCTCGCTTTCGCCTTCGTGGCCGTCTTCCTCATGCGGGCAGCGGGAGCAAGAGGAGCAAGAGGAGGAGGAGGAGGAGGAGGAGGAGGAGGAGGAGGAGGAGGAGGAAAAACATTCGAGAAGGACGACAGGAGGAGGAGGAGGAGGAGGAGGAGGAGGAGGAGGAGGAGGAGGAGGAGGAGGAGGAGGAGGAGGAGGAGAGGAGGAGATGAGGAGGAGGAGAGAGGAGGAGGAAGGAGGAGGAGGAGGAGGGAGGGGGAGTAGAGGATGAGGGAGGAGGAGGAGGAGGAGCAGGAGGAGGAGGCGGGGGACGAGGAGTAGGAGGAGGAGGAGGAGGAGGAGGAGGAGGAGCAGGAGGAGGAGAGGAGGTGGAGGGGGAGGAGGGAGGAGGAGGAGGAGGAGGAGGAGGAGGGGAGGAGGAGGAGGAGGAGGAGGAGGAGGAGGAGGAGGAGGAGGAGGAGGAGGAGGAGGAGGAGGAGGAGGAGGAGGAGGAGGAGGAGGAGGAGGAGGAGGGGGAGGGGGAGGGGGAGGAGGAGGAGGGAGGAGAGGTGAGGAGGAGGAGGAGGATGAGGAGAGGAGGAGGAGGAGGAGGAGGAATGGGGCCTGGGAGCTCGGTAGCAAATCATGGGAGCCTTGTATGTCCTGGAATTCCGCTTTCAGAGTGCACAAGCGAGCTCTAGCGTCTGGTAATCGATGTAGCGTCGATTAGCGTCGATTTAGCGTCGATTAGCGTCGAGTCGCGTCGGTTAGCGTCGATTTGTATTGCCAGCAAGGTGGCATAGGAGGCTCGCATAAGTTGCCACCGAAGGGGGAGGGGGGGGAGGGGCAGGTTGTGCACGAGAGAGGACGGGGGGTGGAGGGGGCAAGCGGCGAAAGAGGACCGAGGAGGGACAGAGAGCAGACGGAGGAGCATGAGGCGGATGAGGGGATGGCGCAGGGGGAGGAGATGGCGAAGAGAATGGAGGAGGAAAGTGAGGACGGAGTGTAGACGGATAGGGGAGAAGGAGGTCGCGGTGAAGCAGGATAATGAGGAGTCGGACGAGGAGGTCGACGTTGTCGGGGAGGGGGAGAAAATCAGGAGGCTGACGGAGGTGGCGAGCGACGGAAGGGCGGGATCACGCGTCATCTTCTCTCTCCTCCTCCCCCACTTGTCTCCGGAGGTCCATGGGGTCTCCACCTCTCTGGAGGCATCAGAAGTTACCGGAAGGCCCAGAGACGCGTCAAGCAATGCACATATCCAATATCCTCGACCCTCGGCCCCTGGAGGAGGAGGAGGAGGAGCCGCAGCAGCAGCAGCAGCAGCAGCAGCAGCAGCAGCAGCCCGGGAAGGAGGGGTGCTCCCCTTGACCTCCGCGCCCGCGCCGCGCCGATCCGCTCGCGCCCGCGCGCGGCGCAGGCCAAGGGCCCCAAGGCCGCCGCGGCGGCGGCACTCGCCGAGGCGTCCGGTCCGGCCACCGACACCCCTGGCGGGGCAGGAGAGCCAGCAGAAGCAGCAGCAGCAGCGGCAGCAACAGCAGCGGCAGCAGCAGGCCCAAAGGAACGAGGCGAGGACGTAAGCCAGCAGCTGGATTCCAAGCTCCAGCAGTTCCAGGCCTAGGAACAGGGGGGGAGCGAGAGGCGTGGGACGGTGTGTGCAGGGCATACGCGATCCCTTTTCCCTCTTCTTGCCTCGTCATTCATCTCAGCAGTAATCAGCTATCAGACCAGCAGCAGCAACAGCAGCATCAACAGCAGCAGCAAAACATCGCCACGCTCAAAGGGGGCGCAGGCGATCCTCCTCACGACGGGGCGCTCCAGAAATAGCCTAGCCCACGAGTGACCGGAGGAGATGCCGTCTCCTCTCCGGCGGGCAGCGACGGGAGTAATACAGGGGGTGGCTCCGCTTTTGTCATTGGCCATCGTATAGCACTTGCTATGATTTGTGTTTTCGCGCTGGCATCTCGGAAGAGCAGTCCTATGAACAAGTTTGCAATGTTTTGGTAGATGGTTGCACAAACGTCTCGTCGTCAATTGTTGGGCATGAGTTTACGCAGGAACAACAACTGCACATTGAGAGTAAGATTCGCGAGTTGGCCCCCGGTGAGTTTAGCGATTGGAAACGCTTTGCGCGCTCTCTCTCTCAGTGCATATTCCCAGGGCCTTGGCGGCACTCCCGCGCCCAGTGCGAACGCACCGGCGCGCATCCAGGGCATCACAAAGCGTGGTATGAATCAGCCCGGCAGTGGAAGGAAGAAGAAGCGATAGTCTGGTGGATTGAGAGGAAAAATAATACAGGGGGTGGCTCCGCGCGCGGGAAGCCAGCGGAAGTAGTGATCGCCACCCAAAAGGTGTCAAGCTTCTATGGGTTTGGGTTCCAGGAGTTGGCCACGTGTGCGTATGGTGTTGCATGTTTGGGGCCATTTCCAGGGATCTGAACATTGCTTCAGAGATTCCTAGGCTTATAGTTGCGCTCGTATGGAAAACGCACATCATGTTGATTTCGCCAAAGATGTTCGAAATATGTTCGCGGCGTCTGTTTTGATATGTTCGAAATATGTTCTGCCGATGGTTCTGTTTGATATGTATTTTAAGTATGGTTGTGTTGCGAACAGAGTTAAATATCGTATTTTGCACATATATTATACACTTGCGCCACTGATGTTTATGAGTGCCTAACGTAGCCTGCGCTCGCAAACGCCATGGTTTGCATGACGCAATGATAAAAGTGCCACTCATCATATCCAGCGCACGCAGTTCCGACAGTCCCAGTGCACTTTAATCATGTAATACAGCGTTCCCAGCTTCCCACGAAACCCCTGCATAAGTCGGCGTTGTCCAACTTTGGGTATGTCTGTCCAGGTTCATTGCTGACCCAGCTCATTTGATTTTGTTTAGCCCATCTCGACCCAGCGCAGCCCATCCCAGCATGGGTCAGGGGGCCAGCTCAACGCAGCTCAGCGCAGTTCAGCGCAGCTCAACTCAGCCCAGACAGTCCCAGCATAGCGCCTGGTCCTCCCGTTCTGCCGCCCTGCGCAGTTTTGGGGAGGAGGAAGAGGAAGGGGGCAGCGGAGGATGAGGAGGGGGGAGGAACAGGAGGAGGAGGAGGGGGAGGAGGAGGAGGAGGAGGAATTGCTGACGCTTCGCGGATCCCCACCAGCCAACCCAGAAACGCTGCCCAAATGAATTGCCTCGATCAGGGAAGTGAGCAGCACGCAGAGGAAGCCGCCATGGAGACATCTTGTAGTGTTTTGAGCCATACTGGAGGTCATCTTGGGATTTTGGGCTCTCAAACGCGCTCTTGGAGTCATCTTTCTTAAATCAGTCTCCCCCCGCCCCCCAAGAGGCCAACATGCGGCGTGGCCTCCGCCAGTGCTGCTGATCCGCGGCGATTCCGCTGCTGTCGGGGGCAGCCCAACGCGTCTCTGTTCCTCCTCCTCCCCCATCCTCCCCCTCCTCCTCCTTCTCCTGTTCCCTCGTCATCGTCATCTTTTCCTTCCTGGTAGTCCTCGCCCCCATTTTGCCCCTCCCTCCGCGGGTGCCTGGGGGGGAGGGCGGTTCCAAAAAGGGACATGAATTCGGTATTTTTTCAAAACGATTTTTCAAATAAAAAAACAGGACGCAGGCTTCCTCGCCGAGGCCGTTTTCGACGTTTCGACGATTCGCGGAACCCCTTGTCATGGCCCAGGGGAGGGGGTCGGGGGAGGGTTAAGGTTAAAGGTTAAACCGAAACCCCTCCCCGAAGGGGAAGGCGGAGGGGTGGAAGAGGAAACTCCGGGGCACGCTCCGATGACAAATGTTGACATGCGTTGCAACCATCACAGTCCAGAGGAGGGAACGGGGCTTCCTCCCGAGGGGTGGGATCAACAGTTGGGCCCGGCCAGGGCCCAGGCCACAGTCGTGGTAACATCCGAACCCCGACCAATGCAGTCCGAAATTCAATTCAAATTATTGTAGCCAGTGCCCCCCCCCCCACTTCCGCAGCAGACCCCCCCTTTTTCCATCAAGACAATTGTTGTCAGCAAGAGTGTCGCAGGCAAAAACGCGCGCCTGGGCGCTGGGGGAAAGGGGGCCGTCGAGGGGCCGATGCCGGGTTCGCTCCGAAGTCTTGGCGCTGCAGCCCCTTAGGCCCTAGCCCCTGGCCCTAGGCCCTCGGAGGCCCTAGGCCCTAGGCCCAACAACCAGTGGGGGAGGGGTTCCCGGGGGCAGGGGGGCGGAGCTCTTGGGATCGAGCTGTTTTGCAGCATGCTGCCTCCCAGTCCTCGGGCATGGACTGGCGGGGCAAGCGGGGACTCGAGTCCTGATCCGTGGGCGCCCGCGTCCCCGCCAGTCTCAGTTGCGCGATGTTCAGATTGCGCAGGCAGCGAGTTGGCTGATTGTCCGACGCCCCTCGGTTCACCGCGATCAAATGTGCCATTTTCTTCACCTGAAGGTTCTGCGGGGCGCGACCCTTCGCCCGAGCTTGCTGACAGGGATGTTTTGCCTTGGGAGCCCCCTCTGAGTCCTGAGAGCCCCCGCAGTAATTTACCGCCACTGGCGCATTACATGCAGAGAGATTCGACTGGCTTCACAAGCCCGCGGTTACCTCTTGCAGACGACGCACAGCTGCAACCATTGTCAGATCCTGGTTCTGGGAGTTTGTGGGAATTGTTGAGGCCGACAGGCCAGGCAGTTCATAAAACTGCAGTCGCCCTCATCTTAGATCGCGAGTTGGAGCCATCTGAAGAAATTTATAAATGCATGGACTTTCTCTTCGGTGGTGTTCCTCGTCCGGCCACCTCCGTTGCAACTGAGTCGAGACTCCTCGACCTGCCGCCGAGAGATGCAGCGCTGTTGCCACTCCAGGTTGCTGCAGTCAGCCATTATGCGTTACGGTCATTTCTAAGTTCTTTATGTTCGCATTTGACGTTTCTGCACGACCAGAAGCACATTCGATTAATTTGCGCTGGAACGTTCCTGGCTTACGATGAGACTCCCCTATCTTTCGCCGTCTCGGATGCGCCATTAAATCGGGTGTTCTTGGAATCAGCTCTTGAAGCGCGCAACAGGCCCGACGATTCCAAAAAAAGAAGGAGGTTTGAAAAACAGACATGCAAGGTATTGCAATCGGATTTCAAGATATGCTTCATCTTTGAGGATTTCAGAGCTCGTCGCATTTTCAATATTGTCGCTGCGCGGTTCGCATCTGGAAACAGCGGGGTTGGTCTGAAAAGTGCTCCAGTGACTCCGTTGGACTCCAGCGTGTCTTGGGGGTTGGGGCTGTCTGGGCATTGGCTGTCCGGGGGCCCCCAGGTCTCGGGGGCATCTCGGGCTCGCGGGGTTCTCACCATTCTTGGGATCTTGGGGGTCTTTGTGGGGGGGGGGAGTGGGTGGAGGGGCACCGGGCTTGGGGGGTTCTGCACGCCGCAGCGGGCTCGCGGCTCAAACGAGGAGGAGGGGGGGAGGGGGGGGGGGAGGGCAGTGACATGCCTGACATGCGGCACCCCAGTTTTTTCTCTTGCGACTGAGGAGTGCGAGTTTCGGGTGGGCCGCTTGCTCTCTTGGGGCCCAGCCCCGTCGCGGTGGGCTCTGACTCGGGGCCTCCTGGAGGCCATCTGGGTCTCCAGCCGCCCCAGGCCATCTTGGGGCTTCGGGGCCCAATCGATCAGAGCAAAAAAAAATTAGGAGGCGAGCGCCACTGAGTTCCCAGCTGTCTTTGACAGGTCTGGGCCTTTAGCGAGAGATCGAAGACAGGGGCGCGGGCCCGGCCCTCGGCGTCTGGGAGGCACGTCGGCGCGTCGGAGACCATCTTGAACCGTTTTCGCTTATCTTGGGCCATCTTGGATGCCGTCTCAGTGGAGGGCAATCTTGGGCCGTCGGGCGTGCTTGGGCTGGGGCCTTGGGCAGCCGCGCCGGACCTCTCGGCGCCATCTGAGGCCTTCTTGGGCGCTGCGCCGCGCCCCACATTGCCTGGCCCAGGCTGGGGCGGGGGGCAGGGGCAGGGGCCGCCCCCCGAGAGCAGGGGCGGGCGGGGGGGAGAGACAGCGGATGTAATAAACCATGCCATGCACGCTCAGACGGGCTGGTGGGATTTGGTCGCCCCATGCCCGTGCCCGTTGCAGCAGACAGACAGCGCGACTGGAGAGGTTATCATGCGTTTTGTTCGTGAGCAGATGGAGGTGCCCATGCTGGACACACTGCAGAAAAAATGTTCGTTTGCATTTCACTGTTCCACGTGCGACCGCGGGGCGGCCAATTTAAAAGCTGAGAACATCATGGCATCAGATTCTGTTTTAGCGAGCAGGTTTACTATGGTGTGCGACCTGCACATTGGCAGCACCGTGCAGTGCCGGCAGTACCAGCCAGTGTCGAAGTTCATATCTGGGATGGTTGCGTTCTCTCTTGCTCAGCGGGCCCCCCAAGCCCTGATCAAATTCCGACAAGCACTCGAATATGTATTGCTTGACAGAGTGCGCCCAATTGCAATGCAGCCGCCTCCAGATGACCACCCGCGAGTTGTTTACAGACATCGGGTGCTCGATCTTTTTTTGCGTAGTTCAGGTGAGGACCAGGTGAGGAAAGCGAAACTGAACATATTGTTGACAGGGGACTTGCAGGATCGTCGTATCGAGTGGTGCACTGGAAGCGAGATTTTCGATATTCAGAAATGGGCAGAGGAACTGAGCATGGCATTATTTCCATTTGCAACTCCGCTGTTTCCTCGGACGCGATGGTTGCTGAGCCATGCAACGTTGAACAGTGTGGGGTTGCTTTCATCGTGCCATTGTATTTTGACCCAGGCTGTGCCTGCGTGGGTGGCCCTCCTGGCGGGGAAGCCCGCTCCGCCGTTGGACAGTATTGACGCAGAGTTCATGGGCGATGGAGATGTCAACGACGCCAGACCAGAATCATATATGAGAGATGGCGTGATGGACTGGCAGGCGTTCAACGAGGCGCAGCGAGGCTGCGCGAAGCAGTTCGCCAGGGATCGACCAGGGCCTTTGGCGATGCTTACTCGCTTGTGCGTTGAACCCATGGTAACATTGTTTGATAGATTGTTGAAGCGTTCAGGGCATGAGACAGTCCTTGATGCCAAATACGAGGCAGCGTCAACAGGCCGATTGAGGGGCAGGCTTCTCGACGCTTACAACAGTACGCTCAGCGTGCCGCTGTTCAAGGATATTCTTCGATTGCTTTCTGACCCCGACCCGTGGACGCTCTTGCCTCAAGGGGCTCTAACTTACGAGTTTCACAGTTTGGCATGGGCAATGTTGATCCGCGCAGCTGCAGGTGTGCGACACCTCATGCATCGGCCTCAGCGCGGGTATCCGTTTCGCTTGTTCTCGATATTGCAGGATTCGAGCGCAGCAGATGGAGTCGTCGCAGACATGGTGGGCGGGTGTTTGATGGACAGCTGGTCCAAGGCAGTGTGGGCGTTTGAAAGCCGTGGCATTCTTCCTTGGCCCAGGGTAGGTGTCAGCCCCAGGGTAGCGCAGGCACAGGGGGCAGCGTGGTGTCCAGGATCGCGAGCGCCCCAGCGGAATATCCGAAATCCGAGGCAAGTTGATCGCCCCCCCGTAGGAATTCCGAGCTTCGAAGAGTCGGCCTTGAGCTCCCCAGTCCCCAGTGATTCCCAGTGCCCCCAGTTGCTCGTTGCGCAGGGATTTTTTTTTAACGTGGCCTGCGCGCGCGGGAGTGATCGGCCTACTTGGGCCTAGCCTAGTCCCTTGTCTAGTGAAGTGACTAGTGGTGACTACAGTGTAGTAGTAGTGACTACTAGTGTTACTAGTAGTGGCTAGTGACTAGTGTGAGTGTTAGTCAAGTCGCGTCACTAGAGTCACAGTCCCTAGCCATATCCATTATCTAATGTTTTAATGATTGATTAATGTTTTACTCATATTCCCATGTATTCATGTATTCCTGCGCGCGCGACGGGGCAGGGTTTCCTGACTTTTACGACTCTACGACCGTGTTCTTTTCTGGAATTTTAGTTCTAGACGTTACGCGTTTCCCCGCCAGCCCATCCGCACAAAGTGGACGCGGACGTTGTCCGGGCGCCCCGGGAGCCCCAAGAGGGCCCCGAGAGTCTCTCTGGACACACTGGACATGGATGATGTCCAAATTGTCCAGGCGCCGCAAGCGGGCCCCGAGATGGCCCGGGCCCAGGTCATCTCCAGACAAATTGGACATGGATGTCCAGATTGTCCGAGCGCCGCGGGCGCCCCAAGAGGGCCCCAAGAGTCCAAGAGCCGGAAGGGCCCCAAGAGAGGCCAAGGCGCCAAGGCCGCCCCCGGACAAACTGGACATGGACGTCCAAATTGTCAGGGCGCCGCGCGCCCCCCAAGAGGGCCCCGAGCTTCCGAGAGGGCCCCAAGAGAGGCCGAGGCGCCGTCTCCAGACAAACTAGACGTGGATGCCCAAATTGCTTGGGCGCCGTTGGCGCTCCAAGAGGGCCCCGAGAGCCCAAGGGCCCAAGAGCCCCGAGAAGGCCCTGGCCGTCCCCAGACAAACTGGACATGGATGTCCAAATTGTCCGGGCGCCGTGGGCGCCCCAAGAAGTCCCGAGAGGGCCCAGGCCGTCACCAGACAAACTGGACATGGATGTCCAAATTGCCCGGGCGCCGTGGGCGCCCCAAGGGCCCAAGAGGGCCCCAAGCAAGAGGGGCCGAGGCCAGGCGCCGTCTCTGGACAAATTGGACATGGATGTTCAAATTGTCCAGGCGCCGTGGGCGCCCCGAGAAGGCCCCGAGAGTCCCGAGAGGGCCTTCTTGGGGCCGTTTGGCCGTCTCTTGGGAGCTTCATGGAAGCTGGGAGTCTCGGTCTCCTGGGCCTTTGGGGTCTCAGGAGATCGATCAACAAAAAGGGAGGGGGTTTCATTGGCAGCAGCACCGCCCCTCGGGAGCCTCTAACAGAACATCGCCTCTTGGACCACTCTTGGAGCGCTCTTGGGCGCTCTTGGGCCCATCTTGGGGCTCTCTTGGCCTGGCCCCTCTTGGAACTTTCTTGGGCCATTTTGGAGCCACCTTGAGGCCTCGGATGGCCATCGGAAACGAAACAGCGAGAAAGCAACAATCATTTGACTCCCTAAGGAGTTCAATGGATGTTTGCCTCTTGGAGGCCTCCTTGGAAAGCTAGTAGTTGGCCTCTTGGAGCCGTCTTAGAGTCTTGGGACGGTCTTGGAGCCTCTTGGAGTCTTGGAGCATATTCGGAGCCATCTTGAGGTATCTTACGCTATTTGGATCAATACTGATATCGGAGGTCATCTGTCTTAGGCCCGGCTTTCCGAAGCGCTCTTGGAGCCATCTTGGGCGACAAAGTACCCCCTGACCGCTCGCGAAACGCCCCGCCCAGGTCAAGGGGGGGGGTAGGGCCTAGGGGCCCAGGGGGAGGGGTAAACCCCTCCCCGAAGGGGAAGAAGGAGGGGTGGAAGAAGAAACTCTCTAAACCACCCACGCCGTCTTGGACCCAACTTGCACGTTTTGGAGCGTTCTGGAGCCGTCTTGAGGCCATAGTCTTTCGCGACTGGAGGAACAGGCCGCGCTTCCAAAGGGCCCAACATTAAGAAGCTACCTTTGTTCAAGTGCGGTGCCTGTTCGTTCCATATGTAAAGAACTTTTATTTTTCTCAAAAAACCGCCACGACAAACATATGCATTGTTGCTTTTTGCTCCGGATACTTTTGCTAAAACATATTCCAACAGATGAACCCCGCATGACAACCGAATTTTGTATGGAATATGTACACTATCAGAATGATGCTGCTCCTGCTGATGCTGCTGCTGCTTCTCCTCCACCTCTTCCTCCTCCTCCGCCTTGAGCAGCGTCCATTGAGTCCATTTCAACAGCGTCCTCCTGACAGCACCGTGGTTGAAATCACCGCCTCCTCCTCCTGTTTCTCCTCCTCCTCCTCCTCCTCCTCCTCGTCCAACTTGGGCGTTTTGGATATCTTGGAGCTTGAGGCGCATGGTGCGAGATAATCGTGCGAGAGAGCTGGGGGCGCGAAGGCCGCGAAGGCACCGCCTCCCCACTGCGGCATCCATCAGCGAGAACACCTGCGCCAGGGCAAGGCGCCACGCTGTCCGCAGATATTGCTCAGCGTGGCTAACCGCCCTGGCACAGCGTCCCTTGGCGGCGGAGGGGCCCCTCATTCGGGCGGTCGAAGGCCTACGGGTCGAAGGCTGTTTCCGAGCGCTGCGGGGCGCCTGGCAAGGCCCGTTGCGGGGTTGCCATTCTGGGCCTACGGGGCGGGGCGGCCACTTGAGGCCCGTGCCCCGCCCCGTGCGAAGTCCAGGCGCACATGCTCAGCATGTGCCAAGATATCCAAGACGCCTAAGGTCCCAAGGCGCCTAGCCTTAGAGCTTAGAGTGGGCCTGAGAGCCTGGGAAGGCCTAAGGCTTACTAAGGGCCTGGAGTCTAGAGTCTAGAGTCTAGAAGGTCGTCTCTGCACGCCCCTCGCGCGGATCGTTTCGGCGCGCTCATCGCGCAGATCGCGCCGGCGCATCCCTTTCGCAAGCCCGCCAATTTTTTGCGTTAACGTCGCAACGCGCAAACGGCATGGGCACGAGGTACCAATTCGTCTTAAGATGGCGACTCTGGCCTCTGGCCCATCCTCATCAGTGCCCCCCCAAGAGGCCAACATGTGGTTAAAACCTTCGTAATAGCAATGATTGCAGTGGCCTCCGGCCAGTGCCGCCGATCCGGGGCGATGCCGTCTCTGGACAAACTGGAAATGTATGTCAAAATTGCCCAGGCGCCGTAAGCGCCGCAAGAAGGCCCCAAGAGAGCCCGGGCCGTCTCCAGACAAATTGGACATGGATGTCCAAATTGTCCAAGCGCTGTGAGCGCCCCAAGGGCCCAAGAGGGCCCCAAGGGAGGCCGAGGCCCGAGGCCGTCTCCGGACAAACTGGACATCGATGCCCAAATTGTCCGGGCGCCGTGGGCCTCTGGCACTAACTTGGCAACTATGGCACGGGGCTCTCCGCCCCCTCTGGGGCTTTAAGCTTTAAGGGCTTCCGCCCCCTCCGCCCCCCGCCGCTGGCCCAGGGTTTCCGCACCCCCCTCCTTTTCGCTGGCCCAAGTAGGGCTTCCGCCCTTTTCCGCCCCCTCGCTGGCCCGCCCTGGAGGGGCTGGGCTTCCGCCCCTCCGCGCCCCGCCGCTGGCGATTTCTGTGTTGCCCGCAATGGGACAGTCGCCAAGTTGGCTTGGGAAGTAAAGTGTAAAGTGAACCCATACCATACCAGTGGCGCTTTGGATTTCCAACTTAACTTGGGTTTTTTTGCACGCCCGCCCGTTGTTGCAGCGAGCAACGCTCCGACGCGCGCGCTCGCGCTCGCGCGTGGTGGCTTCTGTTTTTCCCGTAATAAGACAGTCGCCAAGTTGGCCAGGGAACGTACCTAAAGTTTAAAGTTACTAAAGTGAGCATTAACCGATCCATTAATCATTAATCGGTGACTGGTTGGATTTCGAAGTGCGCATGGCTTGTCGCGCATCCATCCAACGCCATCGGACATAGGACCTAGGACCTAGCTATAGTAAGACCTAGGACCTAGGACTAGGACCAGGAGCAGCGCGCGACGCGCGTACGCGCGCGCACGCGGCTGCGCGTGGTGAGCCTTGTACCATTGTGTTCTGTATTGTCCGCAATGGGGCAGTTGTCGTGTTGGTGTGGAAACTAAAGTAAACCCAGCCTTTTAGCGGCTATAGACTATAGACTATGGTTGCCGATTGGATTTCGAAGTGAACATGGGTCCACCTGTTCACCCATAGGACATAGGAGCAGCGTGCGACGCTTTTACGCGCGCGCGGCCGCGCATGATGAGTCTTGTCCTACCACTTTGAGAAGGACGCCACGCTGGTTTGGCAGTTTGGCTTGGCAATCAAAGCGAACCCTTCGCCATTAGCCCTTAGCCTTAGCCTTAGCCCTTAGCGCCTTAGCGGCGGTAGCGGTGGCCGATTGAATTTCGAAGTTAACGTGGCTTTTCCTACATGTTCATCTATAGGACTATAGTACTATAGTATCGGACCTATAGGAGGAGCAGCGTGCGACGCGCGCACGCGCGCCCGCGGCCGCGGGTGGTGAGTATTGTGTTGTCCACAGTGGCAATGGGAAGGTCGCCATGTTGGCTTGGGAATTAATTTGAATCGTTAGCGGGCGACCGATTCGAACTGGAAGTGAACATAACATAGCGGCATCGCATGTCCTACATGTTCACTCATAGTACCAGCGCGCGACGCGCGTACGCGCGCGCGGTGATTCTTGTGTTGTCCACTACGGGAAAGTCGCCATATTGGTTTGGAAACTAAAAGTGACCCCCGCGGTGCCCGATGATTGAATTTCGAAGTTACCATGGCTTCTCCTACATGTAGCAGCGTGCGACGCGCGCGCGCGCGGCCGCGCGTGGTGGGTCTTGCATTGTCCATCATGGGAAAGTAGCAATGGTGGCTTGGAAATTAAAGTGAACCCTTAGCGGTGGCCGATTGGATTTCGAAGTTAACATAGTTTTGTTTGTTCCTACATGTTTCTCAATCGGGGCAGCGTGCGACGCGCGTGCGCGCCCGCGCGTGCGGCCGCGCGTGGTGAGTGAGTCTTGGGTTGTCCGCAGTGTGAAAGGCGCCATGTTGGCTTGGAAACCAACGTGTGCACTAGCACTAGCTGCTAGCTAGCTCTAGCTAGCTGTAGCTGCACTGTAGCTACTAGCCCACCAGCTACTACCTGGCAGCCAGGGCCTAGCGCCTAGGCCTGGGCACCTGGCGGCTATAGCGGTGACCGATTGCATGTCGAAGTTAGCATGGCTTTTCTTACAGTCTTACACGTTCATCCACCGGACGCAGGGGCAGCGTGCGACGCGCGTGCACGCGCGCGGCCGCGCACGGTTAACGGTTAAGCAGTGCCCGATTGGATTTCCAAGTTAACATGGCTTTCTGACATGCTCATCGCCTTGAAGCAGCGCGCGACGCGCGTACGCGCGCGCGCGGCCGCGCGTGGTGGGCCTCGTAGTCCGTAGTAACAGTAGTATTGTTATCCACAGTGGGAAAGTCGCCATGTTGGTTTGGGAACTAAAGTGAACCCTTAGCGGCGACCGATTGGATTTCGAAATTAACATGGCTTTGCTACATGGTTGCCCGTAGGCGCAGCGTGTGACGCGCGTACACGCGCGCGGGCGCGCGTG
Organism: Prorocentrum cordatum; assembly: GCA_963575745.1. NCBI lineage: Eukaryota > Dinophyceae > Prorocentrales > Prorocentraceae > Prorocentrum > Prorocentrum cordatum. Next base: position 17,645 of record CAUYUJ010019877.1, on the reverse strand, counting down.
GTGACTCTTGCATTGTGCACTATGGGAAAGTCGTCATTTTGGCTGGGCAAGTAAAGTGAACCCGATTGGATCTCGGAGCGAGCATGGCATAGCATAGCTTTTCCTGCATGCTCATGCATAGGCATAGGGCATAGGAGCAGCGTGCGACGCGCGTGCGCGCGCGCAGCCGCGCGTGGTGGGTACTATATATTGTCCACAATGGACTATGGGAAAGTCCCCAGGTTGGCTTGGGAACTGAGGTCAAACCTTAGCGCTGACCGATTGGATTTCGAAGTCAACATGGCTGTTCATACATTCTCACCACACTCAATTCAATGCGAGCAGCGTGCGACGCGCGTGCGCGCGCGGCCGCGCGCAATGAGTCTTGAGTTGCCCGCAGTGGGAAAGTCGCCATGTTGGCTTGGAAACTAAAGTGAACCCTTAGCGGAGCCTTAGCGCCTTAGCGGCCTTAGCGGCGGCCGATTGGATTTCGAAGTTAACATGTCTTCTCTCCCATAGTGGAGCCGTTTTTGAACCCTTAGTGGAGCCTTAGCGCGGCGTGCGACGCGCGTGCGCCGCGCGCGCGCTCGCGACCGCGCGCGGTGAGTCTTGCAGTGTCCACAATAGGAAAGGCGCGCGCCATGTTGGCTTGGAAGCCAAAGCCGGCCCGCAGCGGCTAAGCGCCTTACCTTGCCTTAGCTTAAGCCTAGGCTTAGCGGCTTAGCGGCTAGCGGCTTAGCGCTGTAGCGGTTGCATCTCGAAGTTAATCTGGCTTTTCGTACATGTGCATCAATCAGAGCAGCGTGCGACGCGCGTGCTCGCGCGCGGCCGCGCGTGGTGGGTCTTGCGTTGTCCACGATGGGAAAGTCGCCATGTTGGCTTGGGAACTAAAGTGGACCCTTAGCGGCGACCGATTCGATTTCGAATTTAACATGGCTTTTCCTACATGTTCAGCCATAAGAGCAGCGTGCGACGCGCGTGCGCGCGGGGCTGCGTGTGGTGGGTCGTGTCAGTAGCCATGTTGGCCTGGAAAGTGAGGCGGAACCTTAGCGGCGGCGACCGATTGGATTTCGAAGTTCAACGCGGATTTCCCATAGGTTCATCCATAGGAGCAGCGTGCGACGCGCGTACGCGCGCGCGCGCGCGCGCGGCCGTGCGTGGTGGGTCTTGTATTGCATTTATTGAGAAAGTCGCCATGTTGGCTTGGGACCTCTATAGTCTATAGGTGGGCCCTTAGCCACATTAGCCTTAGGCTCCTGGTCCTAAGCCTAAGCCTTAGCCGCCATAGCGGTGGCCGATTGGACTTCGAAATTGGCATGGCGTTCGCTACTCGATCAAGCGGAGCAGCGTGTTTTGCCCACAGTGGGAACATGGCCCTTTTAGCGTGGGAACTAACCCGAACCTTAGCCGCTATTAGCCGCTTAGCCTTTGCGGTGACCGATTGGGTGTCGGAGTTCGCATGGCCTTCCTACGTGGTCATCAACGGGAGCAGCGTGCGACGCGCGTATGTATGATGTATGCGCGCGCGTGGTGGGCCATTGTATGTTGGCTGGGAAAATCGGTATGTGGGCTTTGACACTAACACTAACGGTAACGTGAACCCTTCGCGGTTACCGATTGGACTTCGAAATTAGCACGGTTTGTCCTACATTGACTAGGAGCAGAGTGCGACGCGCGTACGCGCGCGCGGTATGTCTGGCATTGTTTACAATGGGAACGGCGCGCGCCATGTTGGCTTGAAAACCAAAGTGGGCCCTAAGCCTAGGCCTTAACGCTTAGCGGCTTAGCGGTGACCGATTGGATTTCGAAGTTAAGATGGCTTTTCGTACATGTTCATCAACAGGAGCAGCGTGCGACGCGCGTGCGCGCGGCCGCGTGTGGTGACTCTTGTACTGTGTATTGTGTATTGTTGTCCACAATGGGAAAGTCGTTCATTTGGCTGGGCAACTGGCGGTTGTGCTGGTGGTTGTGCTGGTGGTGATTGTGGATTGTGCTGGTGGTTGAGCTGGTGGTTGAGCTGGCGGCGCTGGTGGTGGTTGTGCAAGTGGTTGTGCTGGTGGTTGTGCTGGTGGTGGTTGTGCTGGTGGTTGCGCTGCTGCTACTGTAGCTTAATAGTAGTAGTCACTGCTGTTATCACTATACTAATACAGTATAGTATAAGTATAGTGGTTGTGCTGGTGGTTGTGCTGGCGGCGATGGTGGTGGTTGTGCTGCTGGTGGTTGTGCTGGCGGTTGTGCTGGTGAGCTGGTGGTGACTGGTGGTGGTTGTTCTGGTGATTGGTGGTTGTGCTGGCGCCGCTGGTGGTGGTTGTGCTGCTTGTCGTTGCGCTGGTGTCTTGAAGCTGTCTTGAGGATCGTTCGGAGGCAACCTGTGATAATTGAGGTTATCTGGGCGCTCTGGTGGAGCTTTTTTGAAAGCCTTGGTGGGGCTCTCTTGTTTGTTTCAGTGTAATCTTACTGGCCGCCACCTCCAATCCCCATCGCGTCGCATTCTGTTTGCTGCTTGAGCGCGCTGGCTGGGGCAGCGGCTGGGGGGCGGGAAGCGCGCGTGAACGCCTCTGAAGTAACGGCCGCGACCCAGACATTCCACATCGTCCGCGCATGGGCCCGTTTTGATTATGATTAGTAGACTCGAACTTGGCCATGCTTTTAGAACCTGGGCCGGCATTGAAACGGAAAGAGCGTTTCAGCAATTTGACCGACATTGCTCACACCACCGTTCGCATTGGGAGCCTTGGCGTTGAGAGCTTGTCACGTACGTCACGTTGCCCCGTTTTCTTGGGAGCCGTCGTGTTCAGAGATTGTTGCGTTGCCGCCCGTTCCTGAGCCTTGGCTGGGCCTTGGTGTCAGGAACTTGTCGCGTCATCGTTCCCTGCTGGGAGCCTTGGTCACCTGACCTTGGTCTGTCTTATAATTCTTATAAGTTTTATGAGTTTATCAGCTTGTTTACGTCACCGTGCGCTCTTGGGAGCCTTGGTGACCCCTTGGTGTGAAGAGCACTTTGATTTTGCGTTGCCGATCGCTCTTTCTCTGAGCCTTCTTGGGGTTCAATTGCGGCCCTTTTTTTAGCCCCCTTTTGAGGCTCTTGGGGGCCGGGGCTTCTACGGGGTCTGTGGGGGCCTCCCAGGAGCGTTTTGGGGCGAAAGGCTCTTTCGGGTTCGTGGTCCCCCTTCTGGGGCGGGGCCCTCTTGGGCGGTCTTGGGCGCCTCTGGGGCCGTCTTGTCTTGGCGCCCTCTTGGGCCCTTTTGGGGCTCTCGCGGGGCCCCATGGCCCCGGCCAGTCTTGGGGTCTTGGGTCTTGGGGCCCTCTCGGGACCTCTTGTGACTCTTGTGGGCTCTTGGGCCATTGGGCCATTGGGGACTCTTGGGCCTCTCGGGGCATCTCCCGGGCAGCCGCGGCAATGTTTTTGTGGGGCCCTCTCAAAAAAACAGTTGCTGGGCAGCATTCGCGAGCTCTCTTGGGGTTCTTTTTGGCTTTTGGGCCGTCTCGGGCGCCTCGACTCTTGGGCCGTCTGGGGCCCCCCTTTGGGCAGGGCCTCTCGGGGGCCTCTTGGGCCGTCTTTTGGGGCGGTCTTGGGGGCCTCTTGACTCTTGGGCCGTCGTCTACGCTAAAATCTACGTTTTCCTCGTGGGGAATCAAAGATTTTGGCATCTTGGGGCCCTCTTGGGACGCCCCTTGGGCGCCTCTTGGGACTCTTGGGCTCTTGGGGGCTTCTTTTTTGGGCCTCTCGGGGGCCTCTTGGGCAGTCTTGGGCGGCCTTGGGCTGTGTTGGAACGCTCTTGGGCTGTTTTGAAAGAGAACTTCGGCCGTCTGGAGAGAAAATCAGAAAACAAAAACATACAACAACCCTAGGGCCTAAGGGCCTAGGGCCTAGGGTAGGGCCTAGGGCCTAGGGCCCAGGGCCCAGGGCCTAGGGCCTAGGGCCTAGGGCCTAGGACCTACCCCCGATTAGCACCAATTCCCGCGCGCCCCCCCCCCCTCCCCTGGGGCCCCTCCCTGTAAGGCTTCGCCCCGCCTGAACGTCATCGCTCCACCTCGCTCTTTCCGTTATCCTATGTATTCGGGCGCGCGCGCGCGATATGCCAATTATGCAATTTGTCCTACTCTACGTTACATATTCATATTGCATAATTGTAGCTATTACACATCAGTCCCGTGTATTAACCATACAACCATACCACGTCACTAACCACTCTAACCCAACCAAACACCAAACCGCTAACTAACTAAACTAATCCCATGCATTGAACATTACATTAATTTGGTCCCTGAAGCTTCGGCCGGGGAAAGGGGCGGGGTTCTGTCGGGGAGGGCATTGATGGCATTGCAGCTTTCGGATTGCACCGCCAGGCTGTGGTCACCACATGGCCGACAGCGGCCAAGCTGACCAGTTCCGATTGCATGGCGACGTTGACAGCGGTCAACCAGGAGGCTGCCCTAGACATCGGTTCAATCGAGTGCCGCAACGCTCAGATCAGGCGCCTTTGCCGGAAGGCCCAGACGAACGCCATTCCGTTCAGCAGGGCTTCAGCAGATTTCTTGATCCTCAGGCTTCCCATGTCAAATATTAAGTTAAGACTTGATGCCCCCCCCCCCCCTTCCTGCGCGCCCGAGGGCAGAAGGGCCCCAGCCCCCGGGGGGGGCCCCTTTCAAAGTCGAGGCACCCATGAAGTTGAGTGCATGGGCTGGAGAGTCAGAGTGGCGCCCTGGCGAGTTCCGAACGAGCATTCTGAGTCGTTTCAACGATCCTCCGATCCCTTCCTTCAAGTCACCCAGTGAACCAGCAAAATGCCGCACTGGAATTCGCCAGGCAGGCCCAGGGACCATTGCAACACATATATTATGACATATATATGGTTTCGCCTCCCATGGACCGTCAGAGTCTGTCTGTCAGTCGTGCTTCGGGGGGGAGGTCTAGGAGAGTCTAGAGAGTCTAGGAGTTTGGGCGTCAGAGGACAGCTGTCCTGCGAAGTTTTTTGCTAGGGCCAGCTGCTAGGGGCGTGGGGATTTTGGCGCCGAGATTTGCGCGTCGTCGCATGGGGCCAACGCCCGCCCCCCCCCCTCCCGCCGCCCCCCCCCCCCCGGCGTCGCGGTGATTTGGCGCCCAGTCAGGGGGGTGGGGCGGGGGTCGAAGCCGAGGGCGCACCTTCTGAAATCTGAGCCAGAGGTTGCGCCGCGAGTTGCAGCTCTCGCGGTCGACGCGCGCCCGCCCGGAGGGCAGCTCGAGGGGCCAGAGACGGAGGCGGAGGCTCCAGAGGGGCGCGCCTGCAGACCCAGCGAAGGCAGCTCGCCTCGCGCGCAGGCAGGGCCGCCCAGGAGCGATGAGGAAGTCCAAGCGGCCCCGGAGAGGTCCCAGGGCGGCCTTTCCCCAAATGTCCACAGACCCCCCCTCCTCGCCCTAACCTTAATTATTGTTACTAGTTGTTACTTGCTAAGTGCGTAAGTCCTAGGTCCTAGGTCCTACCCAAATCCTAAGTCCCACGCCGTATCAGCAAGCATAAGTAACAGTGCCGCTGCCAGGGCTCAGTTCGCATTGATTCGCCCATTCATTCCAAGGGGGTGAGTTGCATTGCGTTGCGTTGCGCAGAAATTGCAAGTTGTGGGTTTGATTGGTTCGCTGGCGCTCTAAATTTAAATGCTCGTTCGATCTAAATCTAGCGAGGTAACGAGTGCGACAGCCCCATGGTAGCGCCAAGATTTCAGGTCATCCAGGATCAGCTCCGAGGCAGGAGGAGGAGGAGGAGGAGGAGGAGGAGGAGAAGGAGGTTGAGGAGGAGGAGGCAGAGGAGGAGGAGGATGAGGAGGAGGAGGTGGAGGGGGGGGGGGGGGGTAGGAGGAGCACGAGGAGGGGGAGGAGGAGGAGGAGGAGGAGGAGGAGGAGGAGGAGGAGGAGAAGGGGAGGGAAGGGGGAGGAGACGGGGGAGGAGGAGGAGGGAGGGAGGAGGAGGAGGAGGAGGAGGAGGAGGAGGAGGAGGAGGGGTTTAGGAGGAGGAGGAGGAGGAGGAGGAGGAGGAGGGGGAGGAGGAGGAGGAGGAGGAGGAACCCAGCAGAGAAGGGTTACGAAATTGGCCAGGGTGGCTCAGAGCAGGAGGAGGAAAAGGAGGAGGAGGAGGAGGAGGAGGGGGGGGAGGAGGTGGAGGAGGCCTCGAGGAACCTAGTCTTAGAGTCTTAGAGTCTTAGAGTCACAACTGATTTCGCATGCAGGCCCTGCGGCGTAAAGGCGAACGGCTAACGTAACGGGCCGAACGGTTGGTAAATCGAGTTCTAGATTCTAGTTTCCAACAGTGGCCCCGCGGCAGAAAGATTGGTACATCGTGCGAATATAGCAGATAGCATATACTATGGCATCAGATAAATAGCGGCAGCTTGATTTTCTTTATGCCTTATGTCCCTAGGCCCTATGGCAGGCCCTATGGCCCTAGGCCCTATGTCCCTGTGTCCTATGCCTATGCTATGCCATGCCATGCCGCCCTCCTCCTCCTACTCTTCCCCCACCGGACCTATCCTGCCGGGGCCCTGCCCTCAACGCGACCCCCCCTGGGGGGGGGGAGCCGCCCTTAGCGTTCCAGCATCTCGAGGGCCAGGATCATTGTACAAGCGCTGTTTGGGCGCAGCCGTGTTCCCGTGCATTTGCAGTGTTCCCGAGGTTATGGCGGCCTCGAGCGCGCTTGCATACGAGATTACCTTCGCGGCAGGACATGGACCAAACATGAGAGGAAAGCCGTATTCCGAGCAGCTCATGCCCACAGGCGCGACGTGATTGCACGCCGGGGGCATGATTTTTACCGACTCGAGTGGCAGGGGCGGATGGGCCAGGTATCTTCATCCGTGGGCGCCCCTGCGTTCGGCATATTTGCAGCGCCTCGTTCAGCTCTTCCAGATATCACAGATGACTCTCACGCGTTGGCCATCCAGGCAGGCTTGGGGGGGTTGGAGGTCGCGACCCGAAGCGCGCGGACACGATCGAGACATGCAGTGCAGACAGCCCGCGAGGAGAGGCTGGCCAATGCCCAGCAGTACGCGCAGTGGTCATCATCTCAGAGCTACAAAGTTCCTGCAGACATTCCCGCGTGCAGTGCTGATCACGGCGCACGGGTATCTTTTATCGACCAGACATTGCCATATGTTGTCTTGGAGTGGCTTCCCCCTCTTGATCGGATGGCGTGCAGGGCTCTTTCTCATTCCAACTCTGCGTTGCAAGTGCTCGTCGATGCTTGGGAGCAGCGGCATCTTCCGCTACTGGCAGCTGACCAGCCCAAGCGAACGTCTTCGAGGGGCGTTCGCCATTGTTTCATCGCTGGCTTCTGCTTGTGCGGCCTCATGGGGCAGTCCCGCATCGCCATGGCCAGCGCATTCAGCCAGCTCACTAGGCGGGTCCTTGCCAAGGATTCAGAGCTCCGGCGCTTGTATGACTTGGGAGCGCTGGTTGTGAAGTTTTTCTCGCCAGAGGTGGATTCGATTGCGTGGTGGCACATTAGCTACATAAATTTTAATACGATGCACATGGATATGGCCCCTTTATGTCAGTCCAAAGATGATGGGGCTGTGGAGTATGCAGCAGAATTCGGCAGAGTTTCATTAGATTTTGATGGTTGCGAGTCTGACCACTTGGGAATATCTAATGCGTGGAGAGTTTGTGCCATTCTTAATTCTGAGGTTGCTTGGTCTTGTTCTTTTTTTCGAATATTCGCTGGGGATTCCGAGAGACTCAATTTCGTCCCAGGCTTCGGGCTGGAGGTCTATGCAGTCGGTGTAACAGGAGACGACGACGAGTTCAATTTCTGGAGTGGCCCCAAGAGGCGCCTTCGCCAAGCGAGAGCCAAGGGGGGTTCTTCGAAAGGAGAAGCCAAGCCAGTCCTCGCGCCCATCGTTGATGTGGACCTCGGCGGTGATGGCGGCGATGGCGGAGACCATGCAGGAGACGTCGTGCTGGCTGGCCCTGACGCAGACCTCGCAGCAGTCCAAGATAATGACCCATGGGACGATGATCTTTTCGGCGTCGATGGGGATGCCAGTGGCTGCGAAGGCGGCGACGAGGGCGGCGGCCCCGGGGGCGGCGACGGCGGCGGACATGGAGATCCAGGTGGCGACATGCCGCCCCCGCTGCCGCCGCCGCACCCAGCCGCTCCAGCGGCGCCAGCAGCTGGCAGAGGCCGCGGCGGTGGAGCCCGAGGCCGCGGAGTTCCTCGGAGTTTCAACTGGCGCGGTTGGGATGTTGCCGGCGTCTTTTCCCGGGGGGTCCAGATCGGTTGGGGCGCAGTGTGCGGTTGCCACAGGAACACATACGACACGCTCGAGTGCAAGAAGCAGGTGACGTTTGGCAAGCCCCCAAACGAGTTGCCATCCGATTATTGTTTACGGTTGGTCAAACAGTGGCTCATCAGGGGCCGCGACATACCGCCAGACGACCCAGAGGGCAGATTGCGCCACGTGATGTACGAGAGGCCTCGCACATACGTGGACATGACCGACGCGGAGTTGGACGCAGCGTGACCGTCGTCCAGGCGCGGAGCAGAGCGTCCTTGCGGATGTCTTTGCAAGCTTGGCCAAGAGAAAAACATTCAAGCAACGCAGTTTTTTTCGGGAGTGCTGTGCAGGCCTCCCCGCTGGCCATCTCATCTGCTCTGCGAGGGCATGTCTTGGGGAAGTGGGGCATGTCTTGGGTCTTGGGTCTTGGGAAAGTGGGGCATGTCTTGGGAAAGTAGGTCCTAAGTAGGTAGTGGGGCATGTCTTGGGCCGTTTCTAAGTAGGTCGTGGGGCATGTCTTGGCCTTGGGTCTTGGGAAAGTGGGGCATGTCTTGGAAAAGTAGGTCCTAAGTAAGTAATGGGGCATGTCTTGGGAAAGTAGGTCCTAAGTAGGTAGTCGGGCATGTCTTGGCTTCGGGTCTTGGGAAAGTAGGTCCTAAGTAGGTAGTGGGGCATGTCTTGGGAAAGTAGGTCCTAAGTAGGTACTGGGGCATGTCTTGGGAAAGTAGGTCCTAAGTTAAGTAGGCCAGTGGGGCATGTTTTGGGAAAGTAGGTCCTAAGTAGGTAGTGGGACATGCCTTGGGGAAGTAGGTCCTAAGTAGGTAGTGAGGCATGTCTTAGTCTTAGGTCCTAAGGTCTTAGGAAAGTAGGCTAGCGGCTAGGACCGGCGGCTAGGACCAGGACGCGCAGACATTGTATGAACGCAGGCTATCCTCATCCAGCTGGTCCAGGTATGGTGGGGGCGAATGGCTATTATTCAAGCCCCAATCTGAGTGGGCCCCTGTGGCCCTGCCCGCTGATGCAAGACAGGTCAGACGGGGCACCCTTGAGCCTCAACCATAATTATTGGGTTTGTTCGCGTTCGAGATGACCAGGTCTCGCATCTCCCCGCAGGCGTCGCTTTGAAGGTCGCATTGCGTTGCGTTGCATTATCTTCCTTGATCAGCTCTTCCATTATCAGATTTGCGATGTGCCTCTTTGGTCGACGCAGTCTTGTGGACGCAGTTTTGTGGTTCAGGCGTTCAGGTCCGTCTTCCGATGTGCGCATGCCCTAGTTGGTTCTTCATATTCTATGTCTTAGTATTGTGCGGACACGCTCCCTCTGCTGCGATGGGAAGCCAGGGTGGGCCTGACAGCTGGGATCTTGAGGCCATGCTATTCGACATCCAGGCATCGGGCGCTGAAGCGCCCCAGTCAGGCGATTCAGATTTCAAGCCTGAGGTCATTCCACCTTCGCCAGAGGCAGCGCCCCGCCAGCGCTCACAGTCGCCAGGGCCTGGTTCCGCGAGATCCAGGTCGAGATCCAGGCCCAGGTCGAGCGGCAGGTCGCATGGGGCACCATCATCATTATTGAGCAAGGCCACATATAGGTTTGTCAAGGCAGGTTCTGAGTGCGGTTTCGAGCAGGGCCCAGACGCCAGCAGGGAAGCGCACGGATCAGATTGGCATGCAGTTTCCAGTCCTGGTGGGTCGCCCCAGGCGTTGCATCCTCAGGCGAGCCCCAGTCACAGTCCCAGCCTCAGCCTTTCAGGACTTATGCCGGAGAAGTCGCCATCTGCGGGAGGGGGCAGGTCGAGGTCGAGGTCGAGGTCGCCGGCTGCAAGTGGTGCTGGCAGCGTCAGCAGTTGCCCCCGCAGCGCGGCGGCAGCGCCGCCTCACGGTAAGATGCCAGCGGCTTGGCTTCGCAGCCACCCGCCAATTCCAATTCCTCGCGGCGCTGAGTGGTGGATGCAACCTATAATTGTGGCAATGGAGTCAGACCGGGCGAGATTGCCACTGAGGCCTATCAAGCCAATGATCCACGAAAGTTGTTGCTCAGGGACCGGCGCAGAGTGCGCAGTGTTCAAGGCTTTCATGATGGACACCACCACGCAGAGCTTCAATGATACAAAACCTCTGGCGCGTCGTTTCTTGAAGCAGGTGTTCAGGGCAGACTTGCAGGACGGGCATCTGTACCAGAGCATGGCAGACGCAACGAACCCAGAGTATTCTACTTGCGAGGCCCATGGCATTTGCTGCCCACCTCGCCAGAGGCCGCACATGACAACTGTGGGCCTTCCATGCCAGCCATTCTCCAACTACTTCAACAGCCAGTCGGGCATTAGGCCCGAGCAGCACGGCAAATTCAGTACTGTCTTTGAGGATTGATTTTCTCATCTTCGCAACGATAGACCGCGCGCCTTTTGCGTGGGGGAGATTGAGGAGTTCAGGACGAGGAAGACAAAGGCCGGCCAGACTGGCGGCCAGAGCTACTTGGAGTGTTTCTGCCAGATGTGCGCGGACTTGGGCTACAGCATCCAAGCGCCCCTCACGGGCGCTTCCGTTTGGAGCGAGATGGATCGCAAGAGGCCCGCCGCTCCCCAATCGGGATCGAACGTAGTTCGGACAACCTCACTGACCCCCATCCAGTAAAAATCGTCGTTGGCCATTCCGGAGGCCATGGCCATATGCCATAGCCATAGCAGCTATAGCAGCTATAAGCATAGCCGTTTAGCCGCTAGCCGCTAGCCGCTAGCCACATGCCAAATAGGCCTTTCAGGCCTGAGCATGGGCCCTGGTCCTTCAACGCCCAGGAGTCGGTTGAATAGAGTACGAGTCTCTGAGGTTTGGCTTCTTGAATGAAGTCCCTGGCGGTTCAGAGCTTGCGCGGCCAAGGCCGCCTGATGTTTTTTGTGCCGCTCAGTTTCGGTTGTTCTCAGATTCGGTCCGCCCCCCCCCCCCTTGCGATGTTTTCAGCCGCGGGTTTTTGTTTGTGGCTTTCGTTCAGTGTTCAGTTCTATCTCCTTGATGCCGATGTCCAGCTCAGAGCCCCCCCGCCCGAGACATCAGCACTTGAGACGAGGAGGCAGGCGAGGGGGAGGGGGGGGGGGCGAGGGCCCGGAGGAAGAGGATAGGAGGAAGGAGGACAGAGGATAAGCAGGGAGGGAGGGATGAGGGGGGTGGATGAGGAGGGAGAGGCTGGAGGAGGCAGGTGAGCAGGAGGAGGAGGAAGTGACGTAGGGCCTAGGGGGGCCTGGGGAGTGGCCCGATTGGATATGATGCCAAAACGGAGAGTAAACAGGACAGAGCAGGACCAGGACCAGGATTGGTCACCGCCGGCTCCCACCCGCCTCCGCGCAAGGCTGTACATCTTGGGCATAGACGACATGCTGGGCGGCGAGAGGTCGCTGCAGTGGATCTCGCAGAGGGTCGACAGCATCATCAACCTTCGCACGCTGCAGCCGCCGACCTCCGTGTCCAACATTCTCCCCGCGAGGTTGCGGGAGGAGGACGTTGCAGCCCGGCAGGACGTTGCTCGCAGCTTTGCGTTCAGGTTTGTTTCTAGATTCTAGAGTTTAGAGCACATGCGAAAGTCGAGCCGCCCTCGGAGATAATTGGAGCTCTGGATTCCTGACCTTGTCCCCCTCCCATGTGATGTCGATCATCCGCCTTGCCCATGTTGGCTCACTGTTCGCGTGCCAGACCTTCCCAGTGAAGCGCGCCCCCCCCATCCGCGTGGTGTCAGATCCCTCCGCCTTCGCCGTTGGCCCTGTCAGATGGGCGATGGGGTGCGTGTGGCAGGGGTCAGGGTGGGGCCGCATCTTCATCGCAGTGGCCATCGATGTAGCAGGCGTCGCATGGGTTGTTGAAGGCGTTGAGCATTGAAGGCCCCCCCATTGTCGCCGCCGCACTCACCGTGGCCCGTGCGTCGTACGTTGGGCTTGCTGCTCGAGAACTCTTGAGCAGCTCGGCGGCCAGGGGCGAGGGGGGCGTGTGGCCCAGGCCCAGGCAACCACCAGGTACCAGGTAAGTCTTCTAAGAAGTCTCAGTCGAAAGTAGAAGTAGAGTAGAAGGCGGGGGGGGGCACTTGCGCCAGAAGGTTTCCCGGCTCAAGATGGGAACCAGTGCCTCAGTTTTGGCGCGCCCTGGGGCCTGGCAAATCTGGTCATTTCCCAGGGGTGCCCCACCGCGCGCGCACGCAGGGGTGCGGGGGGGAAACGATGCAAGAGTAGTGCGTTGGTGTCGTATGTCATATGGCATACGGCGTAATGGCGTGATGCCATGGATGTTGGTTAACAGTTAACAAGTAGCTACGGCTTTCAGCTATCATCCGAATCGTTGCAATCGTTCCCCCCCCCCCGTTGATGACACCCCCAGCGAGCTGCAGCAATGGGACACCGAAAGTAGTTATTCCAACTCCAGTGCCGCCAGTGCACCATCGACGATCTTCTATGATGAAAATGCGTTTCTGGCCGTCGACAGCGATCATGGGGGACTTTGAACAGGAGATCGGGGCAATAATATCTCATGATAGGCTTGCGGCCAGCCCGTCCGTCGAGTCTTGCTTGCAGGTCGGAGTCTTTGGGCTGTGGGCATTGGGAGACTCTTGAACCACTTGGAACATATTATCAGAGCTCCGCATTGGCATGATCTGTCTATCGGGGATGGGTTTCGCAAGAGATGGGGGTGGGGGAGGCGGTGAGAACCTCTCATGGAGCTCACGGGCCCGCATCGAGCGCCCGCGTGAGGGGTGCGGCCAAGGGGCTGCATGGGACATGCGTGCGAGGGTCTAGCCTATAGCCTAGGCTTATAGTATAGGGCACCGGTGGGCCACATTGTTTGTGCGCGTACAGTCTTGAACACACGCATGGCTTAACTGATAAAGTTTACCCTGGTATCAAACATCCCGTTTCGCAGTTTCAATAGCAGCTACCATGCAAACCAGCTGTCTCGCAGAACGACCCCCCAAAACCAAAACGAAACTCACGTCATTTTCACAGGACATTTGCCAGTATTAAAGTATTAAAATGTTCAATATATTAATACCTGAATCGCACGCGCAATTATCATCGATGTTTTGAGTCACTCGCGCCGCGTATGTTCAGCACCTGCACCGCTAGCGCAACTACAGTAACTACAGATTATGATATGCAAGTTGGAAATCATGTTGCGCCAGTTTTTTTTTGTAATCTCAACTTTACGTTTCACGCGTTGTAATTTTAGCGATGCGCTTCCGAACGCGCGTTTTCTGTGGCGGGCTTTTTTGCGCCATGCATCTTATCAGAGTTACATCATGGCATGTAAACATGTAAACCATAGCAGCTATAGCAGTAGCATGGGAAGGGGCAGCAGCAGGAACTCGATGCTGCCCGCAGGTGCGAGGTCACGGCGCAGCTGCAGGCGCGCTGGCGCCACCCAGCCGTGCCTATGCCTATGCCAACAGCCGCTCTTTTGTGATTTGTTTCTTGCACATTGTTCGCAACAGCGTGACCCACCAGGGGGCCCATCGTTGAGTCAACGATGGGCGTGGCCCATCGGGTGGGCCACGCCCATTGTTCCTGCTCTCTCTCGCCCTCCGCTGCTGAAGTCTCTGCGTTCACCAGGGAGGCCAAGACCGTTGGCCTCAGCGCCCATGGCTTGGTGCTGGTGGCTCGCAGAGGCTTTTGGCGGCGCGCCGCAGGGCGCGCAGCCCTGGGGCGCGCCGCAACGCGCGGCCCCCGGCCGCGCGGCCCCGGGCGCGCGGCCTGCTGCGCGCCGCGCAGACGACTCGTCCCGGCGAGCCGACCCGTTCCGAACATTTTCGGCGGCGAGCGTTTGCCCCCGAACATTTTTCAAACATTTTTCGAACATTTTCCGATCATGGTTCCGAACATGTTTCGAACATTTTTCGAACATTTTCAAAGGCCCGAACATTTTTCGAACATTTTTCGAACATTTTTCTAACATTTTTCGAACATTTTCAAGCAACCGAACATTTTCTCCGAACATTTTCCAGGGTCACGCGCAGCGAGCGAGTAAGTTGCCCGGGGAGAAACGCGCCGCCGAACATTTCCGGCGAACATTTTCCAGGCCGCGCGCGCCGCCGAACATTTTCTGCGACCGGGCTTGGGGGGCTGTGGCCTGGGGCACCGGGCCAGCGCCCTGGGGCCTGGCCTAGGGCCTAGGGCCTAGGGCCTAAGGCCTAAGGCCTTCGGGCCAGGTCTGGGGCCTGGAGCCAAGCCCCAGGCCCTGCGACCTGGGGCGGCGGGATTAGGCTTGCAGGGCTTCGGCCTAGGGACCAGGGCTCAGGGCTTGGGACCTAGGACCCAGGGCCGATAGGGCCTGGGCCAGGGGCCCTTGGGCTCTAGGCCGAGGCCATGGCCTCAGGCCGAGGGCCTAGGCCTGGGGCCTAGGGCCTAAGCCATAGTACATTAGGGCCTTAGGGCCTAGGCCTAGTGCCTAGTGACTCTAGTGGCCTAGGGCCTAGGACCTACTTAGCTTGGCCTGAGGCCGCCTTGGGCCTTGGGCTCGCCCCAAGCGTGGCCAGCTGCTTGATCCTGGCCTGGCCTGCGGCTTGGGGCGTCGGCTTAGGCTCGCAGGGCTGCGGCGCAGGGCGCAGGGCTGAGGGCTTAGGGCCTGGACTCTCGACGAGAGCCTGGAGGAGCCTGGGACCCAGGGCCCCGAGCTCGGCGCCTTAGGGCCTTAGGGCCTTAAGCCTTAGGGCCTTCGGGCCTAAACTTACGTCCTCGGTGCTCAAGGCCACAGACCAAGGCCATGGTCTCAGGCCCAGGCTTGGGGCCGAGGGCGTGAGGGCCTAGGCCTAGGCCCTATAGGGCCCTAGGGCCTAGGCACAGGGCCTAGGCCCAGGGCCTAGGGCCTAGGGCCTATTGAGCTTGGCCTGAGGTCGCCTTGGGCTTTCCCCGAGCGTGGCCAGTTGCTTGAGCCTGGCCTGGCCAGCTTGGCCTCGGCTTGTACCCAGGGTAAGTTCTGGGCGCCGCGCCTGCCTTGACAGTCGCCTCGCTGCCTTGCTAGCTTGAGGTAAGCAGCCCAGCCCTAGCCGCGGCCTAGCATGAGACAGCTAGCCGCTAGCCGCTAGCCGCTAGCCTGCCTGGGCTGAGGCTGTGCCACAACCCAGCGCAGCTCTCAAAGGGGGGGGGGGGGGTGGCCGTTTTCGCATGGCGGATTTGGGGGTGAGGCCCCATTGGTTTGGGGCGCAGGCCCACGCCCTGCGGCCTTCGGCCTCGTTAGGGCCTCGGGCCCAGGGCCCAGGGCCGCGGCACCAGGCCCCAGACCCTGGGGTCTAGCCTAGGGCCCCTAGGGCCTAGGGCCTAGGACCAGGACCTTGCCTGGGACCAATCTTGTGCCTTACGCCCTCATCCATTGGCCCCAGGGCCAGCGGCTTGGGGCGTCGGGGTCAGGCTTGCAGGGCTTCGGCCTGGGGCAGAGGGCCTAGGGCCAAGGGCCTGGGCTCATGGCCTAGGGCCGATAGGATAGGACCTGGGGCCCATGGCCCATGGCCTGCCCTTGGGGCCATAGGGCCCTAGGCCCTAGGCCCTAGGCCCTAGGGCCCTAGGCCATGCCATAGGCCTAGGTCCTAGGTCGGCCTTAGGCCCTGCCTGGGCCGAGGCCGTGACATCAGGCCTTGGCCGGGCATGAGGGCTTGGGGCCTCGTGGCCTAGGGCCTTTAAGCTTGGCCTGGGATCGCCTTGGGCCAGGGCCTTGGGCCTCGGGCTCACGCCGAGCACGGCCAGTTGCTTGAGCTTGGCTTGGCCTGCGGCCTGGGGCATCATAGATAGATAGTCGTAGTCATATTAGGCTTGCAGGGCTGCAGCCCAGGATCTAGCGCTTAGGCTTGGGGCTTAAGCCTAGGGCCTAGGGCCTAGAGCCTAAGTCTAGAGTCTAGAGAGGAGAGCCTAGGGCCTAGGGGGCCTAGGGCCATAGGGCCTGGAACCCAGGGCCTTGGGCGCAGGGCCATAGGGCCATAGGGCCTAAACTTAGGTCCTTGGTGTCATATAGCCTAGGCTCTATAGGCCCTAGGCCCTCTAGACTCTATGCCGAGGCCATGGCATGAGGCCTGGGCCGAGGGCCGAGGGCCGAGGGCGTGGGGGATTGGGCCTAGTGGCCTGGGGCCTTCTAAGATTCTAAGCTTGGCCTGGGATCGCTCTGGGCGTTGGGTTCCCCAGAGCGTGGCCAGCTGCTGGGGCCTGGCCTGGCCAGCTTGGCTTCAGCTTGCGCCCGGAGTAAGGTTTTGGGCACCGCGCCTACCTTGACAGTCTCTTAGGTCCTAGCATCCTAGCAGTCCTGGCTGCCCAGATTGAGGTAAGCCAGGTAAGCAGCCCAGCCCGAGTCTCAGCCTTGCATGACAGGAGCCAGCTTGCCTGGGCTGAGGCTGGGCCACAGCCACAGCCACCCGCGTTCGCCCCCTCTCCCCTCTTCCCTTCCTCCCTCCCCTTCCTCCACCGACCCCTGCCTCTGGCCTCCGAACCAGTCAACCATTTTCGCCCACCCCTCGCGCGTTTCGTGGCCCCATACGGCCATAGGGCATAGGGGCCATAGGGGGGAGCCCCGCCGAAGGCCCAAGTGTCAGCGTTCGCATGCAGCCATTTCATTTATTTTGGCGCACCCCTCACGCGTTTCGTTGCCCCGCAGGGAGTTCCACCGAAGGCCCGCATGCCAGCGTTCGCATGCGGCTACCGCACCAATTTTGGCACGCCCCTCGCACGCGGCCAAGAGGGCCTGGGGTCCAAGGCCCGCTCGGCCCCGGCAGCATCACCCCCCCCCCGTCGGGGCGCCGAGCAACGGTAGGAAGGGCTTGCGGCGTGCGTCTCCACCAGTTACCGGTTGACACTGGCCGCCCATCAGCAGGCACCGCACTGCATTCACCCCCACCTTGGCATGGCGCAGGCGGTGCGCCGAGATGCTTGTAGGTAGTAACTCGCGCTGGTCGTGTTGCTGGTGGCGCTGGTGCTATCTGCTATTCGTGGTGTAGGTCGTGGTGGTAGGTATGTATGTATGTCATGTGTCAGTGTGCAGGCTGGTATGTTGGGCGTCGGGCTGGCGCTGGTCGTGCTGGGGCCAGGCCGTTACCGTTGCAGGCGCCGTCCCCCCTCTGGGTTGGCGCCCCCGCGCGCGTTCGGGAATCGGGAAAAAGCGTTGCACGTACCCCCCCTTTTGGGTGCAACATCCCTGGGGGGCGCAGTTGCCCTCGTTGTGATAGTGGTAGTGCGTAGGTAGTAACTACACTGCACATCGTAACCGTTCCAGCGCAGCCCCAGACGCCCGAAAACCACCCGAAGACAACCCAAAACAGGCTCCATCGCGATGTTGCACTTGTACAATGATTACCAAACACCCCCTCCCTTAATTATCTTTGGGCTTCGCCGGGCCAATGCAGCGCACATGGGGGATATTGGTGATGGATGCTGAGGCCATGATTAGCAGGGGGTGGGGCCAGGCTGCGG
>CAUYUJ010019876.1:155000-169118 GCA_963575745.1 Prorocentrum cordatum | reverse complement strand
ATCATCATCATCATCATCATCATCATCATCATCATCATCATCATCATCATCATCATGAGAAATAGCATCATCATCATCATCATCATCATCATCATCATCATCAACAGCAGCAGCAGCATCATCGTCATCATCATTATCATCAGCAGCATCATCATCAGCATCATCATCAGCATCAGCATCATCAGCATCATCAGCCTCATCATCAACAACAGCATCATCATCAACATCATCATCAGCAGCATCATCATCATCAGCATCATCATCATCATCCTCATCATCAGCATCATCACCATCATCAGCATCATCATCAGCACCATCATCAGCGTCAG
Source organism: Prorocentrum cordatum (assembly GCA_963575745.1). Lineage (NCBI taxonomy): Eukaryota > Dinophyceae > Prorocentrales > Prorocentraceae > Prorocentrum > Prorocentrum cordatum. The sequence goes on along the minus strand of CAUYUJ010019876.1, from coordinate 168,789 downwards.
CATCATCATCATCAGCAGCAGCAGCAGCAGCGGCATCAGCATCCTCATCATCAGCATCATCGTCGTCATCATTATCATCACCAGCACCTGCATATGCATCTGCATCATCATCATCATCAGCAGCACCATCATCATCATCATCATCATCATCATCATCATCATCATCATCAGCGTCAGCATCATCATCATCATCAGCATCATCATCATCATCAGCAGCATCATGATCATCATCGTCCGCATCAGCAGCATCATCATCAGCAGCATCATGAGTATCTTCAGCATCATCATCAGCATCAGCATCAGCATCACCATCAGCATCATCATCAGCAGCAGCATCATCACCGTCATCAGCATCGTCATCATCATAAGCATCATCAGCAGCATCAGCATCATCATCAGCATCAGCGTCAGCATCAGCATCAACATCATCCTCAGCATCAGCAGCATCATCAGCATCAGCGACAGCAGCATCAGCATCAGTATCATCATCACCATCAGCATCATCAGCATCATCATCAGCAGCATCATCAGCATCATCAGCATCAGCAGCATCATCATCATTATCCCCATCAACATCATCATCAGCAGCAGCAGCAGCAGCATCAGCATCATCGTCATCATCATCAGCATCATCATCATCAGCATCATCCTCATCCTCGTCCTCATCCGCATCCTCGTCTTTATCCTTATCCTGATCCTCATCCTCACCTTCCCCCTTCACTCCTCCAAGGGCACTGCGATTGGATCCCACCTCTTCGTGGGATCCACCCCGCCAGACGCATCCTTCCTCGTCCTCTTCCCACCTCCTCTCAGCGGGCGAAGAACGGTATAAAATAGGCTTTTTCGCTGTCGGGGGCGCCTGTCCCTGGGCGGCTGGAAAGTTTATACCCCTACGGTGCCACCGTAAGGGTATCAACTTTCCAGCCGCCCTGGGACAGGCGCCCCCGACAGCGAAAAAGTTTATTTTATACTGTTCTTCGCCCGTCAATCCTCCCTCCTCCCTCTTCCCTCCTCTCCCTCCCCCAAGGGCTGTGCCAGCGAATTGCGCCGCGTCGTGGCATCCATCCCGCCAGATCCCTCCCTCCTCGCCCTCCTCCTTCGTCCTGCCTCCCTCCATCCCTCCATCCTCCTCCTCCTCATCCCTTCCTCCCTCCTCCCTCCATCCCTCCCTCCATCCCTCCTCCTCATCCCTTCGCCGCCGAATTACACCTCGTCGTGGCGTACATCCCGCCAGATTCCACCTTTCTCGCCCTCCTCCCTCCTCCTCCATTCCTCCTACTCCCCTCCCCAAGAGGCTCTGCCAGCGCTGCGTCGTGGCATCCACCCCGCCAGATCCCTCCCTCTTCGCCCTCCTCCCTCCTCCTCCCTCCTCCTCCCTCCTCCCTCACTCGCTCCCTCTCCCCCAAGGGCCCAAAGACTTCGCCATCGAAGTACAGCTCGTCGTGGCATCCATTCCGCCTGATTCCTCCTTCCTCATACTCTTACCTCCTCCTCCCTCTGCCTCCCCACTCCCCCCCAAAGGCACTGCCAGCGAACTACACCTCGTCGCCGCGTCCATCCCGCCGGGTTCCTTCCTCGTCCTCCTCCCTCCTCCTCATCTCGTCCTCCTCCACCCACCCCCCTCCCCGAAAAGCTTCGCCAGCGAACTGCACAGAAAATTCGGACCAGCGAAGGGTGTCGTCGGGCGCGAGTCATCCGTGAAACTGGACTGCACCTCGACCTCACTTCTCGGAGAAGGGCCAGCGGATGCGACGGCGGCAGTCCCTTGCTGAAGGGGCCCCAGGACACACAAGTAGATACACACAAATAAAAAGATTCCCCATGTTTTCCCATATTTTCTGGGTTTCCGTCCCCCCCCCTCCTTCCCATATTTTCCCGTATTTTCTAAGGAATCGAAGATCAATTGTGTCTGTGTGTGTTTTTCCCCCCCTGACTTGCGTGCGCAACTCCTTCTGGGGCCCCTCGTGGGGCTCCTCGCCGCCACGGCCGGGCCCGCTCCGCGAAGCGCGCGTCGGCAGGGGCCGCGGGAGCTGTGCGGGGACCGACGTCGAGCGGACTCGGGCCCGGGCGGGAGAGCCGCCGTTGTCGCAACCTCCCAGGCATCGGGCGTCTCGAAAAAATCGAGGCAAAGGTTTTGCATAGTTTTTGGCCTCTCGGGGCCCTCGCCGGGCCTCGGGACCGTCAAAAAACGACTCGGGATGAAAAACCTGCCCCGGGGAAGTGGTCGGGAGGTCGGGGGCCCGCGTCTCAAAAAAATCGAGACGTCGGATGTCTGGGCTTTTGGACGCCCGAAATGGGTACGGAAAGAATGGGTACAATGCCCAACAACAAATGTTGTCCCAAACCAACCGCGGCCGCTGTTGGGCAAGCGGCCTTCTGTCTCGGATGGACGCAGGCCGCGGCGGCGCAGACAGCGAGCCCTGTTCAAAATGAACAGGAACTGCTATTGGGCTCCGTACCCATTCTTTCCGTACCCATTTCGGGCGTCCAGAAACCTGGCATCCTCCGAACTTCTCGGCTTCATCTGCCGAGCCATGCTGGAGCTCGTCGCCGTCAGCGGGGAAGGGCTCGAGTGGCGCGAAGGGGCCCTACTTCGCATCGAAGAGGAGGGCAGAAGGAAGAGGGGGGGAGGGCAGAGAGTGGGGCAGAAAAGCGGAGCGTGGCTTTGGCCGGTGTAGACTCCTGGCCAAAAGCTGCACGGCAAAATTGAGAAGGCTGACCATCTAAGCATAGAACAGAAGATACAATGTGCATAAATATACAGCGCTGTGTTCACAAGCGACCGTGGAACTGGGAACCGCGATTACGGCACTGATAAACTCCGCCACCGTGCCACTGGGCACGGAGTGGGCGTGTCCTCAGGTCAGGTCATTTGCCTGATCCTCTCAGCCTCAGTCATCACTGCTGAAGATTCTTTCGAGGACCCCGACCCAAAATTGCCCAAATCTCCCGGGGTTAGCGCCGCTTATCTGGGGGGTCCCGCGTCTTGTCGCATGACTTGCTCGAGCCCAAGACCGCCCCAAGACGAGCCAAAAGGGCCCTGAGAGGCCCCGAAAAAGGTCCAAGAGGGCCTCGAATCACCGAGCGATCGCTCCAAGACGTTCCAAATGGCCTCAAGACGGCCCCAGAAGCCTCTAAAACGCCACAAGAGGCCCCCCAAGAGGCCTCCCAAGATGATCCCAAGGTGCAGAGATGCTTGATTTCCCTCAGGTGTTTGAAAGATGCTGGCCTTCTCGCCTTTTCGTCTTCTAGACGCTCAAAGGCTGCCCAGGAGGCCCCCAAGATCGCCCCAGGACGGCCCCAGCGGCCCCTAAGAGGGCCCCAAGGCGGCCCAACAGGGCCCCAAGACGGCCCAAGAGGGCTCAAAGACGGCTCCTAAATGGGTCCCAGATGGGGAGCCCGAGCGGACGTTTCGAACCCTCGGCCCCGAGAGGCCTACAGGAGGCCCCAAGGGGCCCACAAGAGGCCCCAAAAGGCTCCTAAGAGGCCCCAAGAGGCCCCTCAAGAGGCCCCGCAAGAGGCCCCTAAGCAAATCCTGGGCAGAAGGGTTCAATCCCCAGCAGCGGGGTCCAACCACCAGAAGCCACTTTCAATGTCTGTCGAAGCATTCCAACACGTCCTCAGAGCTTATATGAAGAATTGCTGTGGTTCGTTCTTGGGCATCCCGAGAGGCCTCTTGGGACTCCAGAGAGGCCTCTTGATCCCGAGACGCCTCTTGGAGGTCCCTTGGACCGTCTTGGGCGGTCGGAAACCCAAATAGGCGAGCGCCTCAAAATCCCTCAAGAACCTTTTATATGCATGGTTTGGGCATCCTCGGGCTCTTCGGGAAGGCCTCTTAAAGCCTTCTTGAGCCGTCTTGGGGGCCTCTTGGGACCCTCTTGGGAGCCTCTTGGGAGCCTCTTGGGGTCATCTTGGGCCAAGTCGGAGCCCTCTTTGAGACCTCATTGGCCGTGTTGGAGCTATCTTGGAGGCCACTTTGGCAGTCTTCGGTTTTCGGAAATCTAAATCGGCGAGAACCTCAAAATCCTTCAATTACTCAAGGCAAATCAGTTGTGTTGGCCTCCACGGGCCCTCTTGGAAAGTTTATCGGTGCCCTCTTGGAGCGCTTTAGCGCCGTCTTGGAACCCTCTTGGAGCCTCTTAGGCGATGTTGGGGTCCTCTTGGGCCGACTCGGGACCCTCTCGGAAGCCTCATGACCTGTCTGGAAGCCATCTTGGAAGCCCCTTGGACCGTCTCGTGCGACCGGAAACCCAAGCAGGCAAAAACCTCATGGCCTCCTCGGGTTCTTTTGGAGAGCCTCTGAGAGTCCTCTTGGGCCGTCTTGGAAGCCTCCTGAATTGTCTCAAGGACGTCTGGGGGGCCTTTACATCGTATTGGGCTACATTGGACCGTCTTGGTGTCATCTTGACTGACTTGGAAGCCGTCTTGGAGACCATCGTGAGGTCACGGGACTGGGACGACATTTGCTTCTCGCAATACTGTAAAAGTCCAGCGGACATACCGCGGTCGTACCTCGGACGAGCGCCAATGGACGGGATACATACTTCTCTCTCTCTCTCTCTCTCTCTCTCTATATATATATGTAATATGTTTACACCTATATATATACACATACATATATATACATATATATATATATATACACATCGGAGGTGAGGGGGTGAGATCGAAGTGGAACGGAGAGCCCCCCTACCGGGAAATCGGTTTCGGTTTCGTGCTCGTGCGTGCCGTGCGTGCGGGCGAGGCGAAGCTGCGTGGGCGGGCGAGAAATAAGTCTCCTGTAGCTGAGGCGCGGCCGGACCAAAAGTCTCCGTTCCGACAGCCGGTGCCCCGCGGTGTCCCGCCGGTGTCCCGCTCGGGGGCCGGTGGCGCGCGGTGTCCCGCCGGTGTCCCGCCGGTGTCCCGTCGGTGTCCCGATGATGATGATGATGATGATGATGATGATGATGATGATGATGATGATGTTGATGATGATGTTGACGATGATGATGATTATGATGATTATGATGATGCTGATGATGATGGTGATGGTGGTGATGATGATGGTGTCCCGATGATGATGATGATGATGATGATGATGTTGAAGATGTTGATGATGATGGCGATGGTGGTGATGATGATGGTGCCCCGATGATGATGGTGTTGATGACAATGATGATGTTGCTGATGATGATGGTGCCCCGATGATGATGATGATGATGATGATGATGATGATGATGATGATGATGATGTAAATCATCCTGATGATGTTGATGATGATCAGATGATTTGATGATGATGATGATGAAGATGATGATGATGGTGTCCCGATGATGATGTTGATGATGATGCTGTTGATGATGATGATGATGGTGATGATGATGATGGTGTCCCGATGATGCTGACATTGACGATGATGATGACGATAATGGTGTCCCGATGATGAAGATGTTGATGATGAGGATGATGACGTGATGATGATGATTTTGATGATGGTGGCCCAATGATGGTGATGATGATGCTGATGTTGATGATGATGGTGTCCCGATGATGTTGATGATGATGATGATGGTGATGATGATGATGATGATGGTGACGATGATGATGGTGTTCCGATGATGATGATGATGAAGATGATGATGATGCTGCTAATGATGATGATGATGATGGTGTCCCGATGATGATGGTGCTGATGTTGATGATGTTGTTCATGATCATGATGATGAGATGACGATGATGGTGTTCCGATAATGATGATGGTGTCCCGATGATGATGATGATGTTGATGATGATGGTGTCCCGATGATGATGATGATGATGATGATGATGATGATGATGATGATGATGTTGATGATGATGGTGATGATGATGGTGATGATGATGATGATGGTGTCCCGATGATGCTGATGATGATCATGTTGATGACGTTGATGACGATGATGTTGATTATGATGATGATGATGATGATGATGGTGATGATGATGATGATGATGATGATGACGTTGATTGTGATATCGATTGTGATATCGATAGTGAGATCGATAGTTAGACCGAATGTGAGATCGATTTTGAGATCGATAGTGAGATCGATTGAGAGATCGATTGTGAGATCGATAATCAGATCGATAATCAGATCGATCGAATGAAATAGATCGAGTGAGATCGATTGTGAGATCGATCGAGTGAGATCGATCGAGCGAGACCGATAGTGAGATCGATAGTAAGATCGATAGTGAGCCCGATCGAGTGAGACGTTGGTTCCTCCCCCCCCCGAACCTTCTTATCACCCGAAGGGTGGTCGTATAGGTATATATGTAAACATGCATACATATTTACAATACATGCATATACATGTGCACATATACATCTGCAAGTATGCACTAGAACCATCGCGCGCTTCGCGCGCGCTCAAGTTCTAGCTAGGCTGGATGGTCGAACTCTTGGGGGTCTCTATTCCATGACACTTCTTATCTGGGGCTTCCAAGAAACACGAAGACGACCCAAGCGGCTTCCAAGATTTCTTACGGTCCACCCACGACGGATTAAGACAGGCCCAAGATGCACTTCTGGGGCCCTTTTATTCGCCGCGGCTGGACGTAGCCAGAGGAAGAGGGAGGAGAAGGGGAGGTGAAGGGGTTCCCTGGGGGGAGAAAGAGGAAAAGGATGAGGAGGAGTTGGAGAGGGTGGAGGAGGCCGCGGAGGAGGAGGAACCGGAGGAGGACGAGGAGGAAAAATGATGTTTCCTTTTTTGCAAGCGTAGCAAAGCTGCCAGGCGAACTTGCACGAAGTTCAAGAACAAATGTTGGAATTCCCGTTTGTCTCAAGTGCCCTCGGAGTCTATCTCGGGGCTCTTTTGGGCCTCTCTGAGGCTTCTTGGGGACCTCTTGAAGACTCCTGGGGGTCTCCTGGGGCGGAGATCTCGGGTTCTCGGCTCACGTTCCCAATCCTGGGCCGCGGTTGGGGCCCTCTCGGGCCGTCTTGGACGTCTCCTCGGCGCTTTTGAAGCCTGTTGGGCCGTCTTGGGACGCTTTTAAAGCCTATTGGATCGTCTTGGGCGATCCTCGGAGCCTCTTGGGGCGTTTTGCAGCATCGGGAAGCGGAACAGGCGGAAACGCCAAGATTGTTCAAACCCATGAGGAAAATACATGTTTTGGGGCCTCTTCGAGCTCTGTTGGGAGACCTCTTGGAACACTCTTGGGTATCTTGGGGGCCTCTTGGGCCGTCTGGAGGCCGTCTTGGGCGTCTTGGACCATCTAGCGGCCTTCGGCCCATCCCGCCACCGTGCCGAGGCCTCCCGGGGGCCTCTTGAAGACAGCTTTGGAGGCCTCCTGGGGGTCGTTTGGGGTTCTCTTGGGGCCTCTCTTTGGGCCTCTTTAGGGCCTCGTGAGGCTTCTAGGGGGCCTCCAGGGGGCCTCTTGGGCTCTCTTGGGCTCTCTTTGGGGCCTCTTGGGGCGGAAGGCTAGAATTGTCGGTTCGTGCTCCCCCTCTTGGGCCCCTCTTGGGGCCGCCTTGGGGCCCTCTTGGGCGATCTTGGGCGCCTCTGGGGCCGGCTCGGGGCACTCTTGGGCCGTCTCTTGCGCCGTCCTGGCGCCCTCTTTGGGTGCTTCTTGGGCCGTCTTGAGCTGTTTTCTGGGGCCTCGTGGGCTGTCTAGGACCGTCGGAAGCACGAAAAAGCAGAAACACGAAAAACCTTCAAACACCTTGGCACAAAAAAAACTTGATGCGCCTCCTGAGGGGAGTCCTTTTGAAGGCATCTTGGCCGTCTTGAGGCCCTGTTGGGCTGTCTTCAAGCCATGTTGGACCAACATTGAGGCGCTCTTGTGCGGTCTTGGGCTCTCTTGGAGCGCTCTTGGGCCATCTTGGCGCCCTCTTGGACGTCTACAGGGCCCTCTCGTCGCCCCCCTCCCCCTCCCTTCCCATTCTTCCCCGACTGGTCCCCAACGGCCAGGTACTGAATCGGTGAACTCCGGGCCGCCCGGGACCCAATACCCATAATATATATATATATATATATATATACTAGAACCATCGCGCGCGCTTCGCGCGCGCTCAAGTTCTAGCTAGGCTCGACAGGCTAACGCATGGAAAATCAATGTTCGAAGTGCCTTGTGCATCTAACGACCTCGTCGGAGTCCCTGCGCAAGCCTCGGAAACGTGTAGAAGGGGAAATGCGGAAACCACTAAATCACACATTCCCTTTAGGTGTTCGATGTAGTTGGGCCCTCGATGGCTTCCTGAGATCTTTCTTCGGTGGTGACGGGGGCCTTAAAGATGGCCCGTTGTGCAAGAACAAGCCGAGGGTAAGTTTGAAAAAAAAGGACTTCCTGGAATCCCTTTGAAGAAAGATTGCCATGCCTGGGCTGTGGGTCAGAAGTTGACTGGACCGTGGACTGTTGAGACGCCTCTCGGGGCCCTTGGCGGCGTCTTGGGAGTCTTTCGGGGCCTCTTGGGAAGCGCTACGGCGTGTTGGTGGAACGAACAAGGGCTCCCAACTTCGCGTTTCGCGCTGCGCGAAGTGCGAATAACCTCGCGCTCTCGCGCCGCCTCCCAGGGCAGAAAAGGGAGGATGAGGAGGAATCAGAGCCGAACCGAGAAGCGCGAATCACCTCGCGCCCTCGAGCCCTTGAGAATGAAGCATGCTCGCAGTGGAAGGGCAAGACGCGTGGCGGTGCCGGCGTGCCCGGGCCACCACGGCCTCAGCTCCGCTTCCCCCGGGCCCCGCGGCCTCTGGAGACCGACGCGGGAGGAGGAGGAGGAGGAGGAGGAGGAGGAGAAGCAGGAAGAGGACGAGGAGGACGAGGAGGAGGACGAGGAGGAGAACGAGGAGGACGAGGAGGAGGACGAGGAGGAGGACGAGGAGGAGGACGAGGAGGAGGACGAGGAGGAGGACGAGGAGGAGGAGGAGGAAAGGGAGGAGGAAGAGGAGGCACGGCTTCGACCTCGAGTGCCCGCCCCGGACACTCGCCCCTGGACCGCGTCTCGCGGCCGGGGGGGCGCCCAGGACCCCACCGCTGCACCTCGAGCGTCCCCTCCGGGGTCGATCTTCGAAGGTCCCGCGGCCTCCGACGACGAGGGCGAGGAGGAGAAGCAGGAAGAGGAGGCACAGCTTCCCCCTGGACCGCGTCTCGCGGCCGGGGGGCGCCCAGGACACCACAGCTTCAACCGCGAGCGCCCCCTCGGGATCGATGTTCGAAGGTCCCGCGGCCTCCGGAGGCCAAAACAGGAGGAGGAGGACGAGGAGGACGAGGAAAGGAAGGAGGAGGCACCGCTTCAACCTCAAGCGCTTCCTGGGGGCCTCTCGAGGCCTCTTGCGGACTCCTGGGGGCCTCTTGGGAGCTTCTGGTGGGCGAGGGCTCGAAATGTCAGTTCGTGTTCCCCATCTGGGGCTCCTCTTGGAGTGTTCTGGGAGCTCTTTTGGGCCGTCTTGGAAGCTTCCTGGGCCGTCTTGGGGCCCTCTTGGGCTGTCTCGGTGGTCTCTTGGGAGCCTCTGGGCTCGTCTTGAGGCGGTCTTTCGGGCCTCTTGGGCCGCCTTGGAGCGTCTGGAAGCCGAACTGGGGAGAACGCCAAAACCTTTCAAAACCCACAAAAAATCAGTGACAATTTCCTATTGGGCCCCTCCCGAGAGTGCTGTCGGAGATCTGCTGGGACGCTTTGGCAGCTTTTAAACAGTCTTGGAGTGTTCCCGGGCCGCTTCGGACCTCTCTTGGGCTGTCCTGAGGGCGTCCTGGAGCCATTTTAGAGGTTCCTGGGAGCGTCCTGGCGTCTCCGGCGGGGGGTGACCACAGCCACTGGGCAAAGTGAGGCCCCCCCCTGGTCCAGGACCCCCTTCCCCTATATATATATATATATATATATACATATATATGTGTATATATTTATATATATATATATATACACACGCATATACATATGCATATACATATATATGAATGTATATGTATATATATTTATATACATTCATATATATACACATATATATATAGAGAGAGAGAGAGAGAGAAACATACGTAAACCATGTAGGATTGTGCACATAGGAGAAGGACAATATATAGAAACATACGTACGTCGTCCAAGGCGCCTCGGAAAGCGCAGAATACTCCTCCAAGGCGCGGAATCATGTTCCCGGACCGCCTTCTGGGAACATGATGGGGACGACCTCCTGAGGACCTCCAGTGGGCCTCTTGGGGGCCTCTCGGAGGCCTGTTGGGCTCTCCTGGAGGCGTCTTGGGGCGCGCTCAGGGCCATTTTTGGGCATCTTCGGGGCCTCTTGGGGGCCTCCGGGGAGGCTCTTGGGGGCCTCTCTGGGGCCTCTTGGGGCCTCGCGGGGCCCTCTCGGGGCCCGCTGGGCTCGCTTAGGCAATCTTGAGCCCTGTCGGGGCTGGAACCGTCTTGGGCGGCTCCTGGGCCATCTTGGGGCTCTCCTGAGCCGTCTTGGGGCGATTTTGGAGGTCTCTTGGGCCGTCTTGGGGCGGTTTTGGGGGCCTCTTCGGCCGTCTTGGAGCGGTTTTGGGAGACTTTTGGACGGTCTTGGAGCGTCGGAACCCCGAAAAAGCGAGAAGGCCAACAACCTAAAAATATGAAAATCAGCGATTTTAGTTTGTCGGCGCTCTCTTGGGAGGCCTCTTGGGATGCCTTCGGGGCCTCATGGAGCTCTCTTGGAACGTCTTCGGGCCTTCCTGGCCATTCCTGAGGCTATCTACGCGCGTCTTGGAGCGCTCGCGGGCCGTCTTGGGCGGTCTCGAACTGTTCCTGGCGGTCCCAGGGGCCCTCCGGGACGCTCCGGACGCTCCCGGGGGCGCCCTGCACCCCCCATGGAGATTACAGGCATCGCCCCGGGCCGCCCCCGGGCCCTACTCCGATGAACCACGCGCGCGCTGCGCGCGCGCTTTGGTTCTAGCAAGATGCGGCGACGGTCTAGGGTTCGCAGCATCGGAGAGCAGAAAGACTTCTATCAATCATGATCAATCAGCAAACCGCACCATCCCTCTATGCCCCCACGGATGCACGCCATGAGCCGCAGTCGACCTTAATCCTGCATTCTCCTCTCAGCAAACCCTCTCAATCCCTTCCCTTTCCACACCCATTTTGGCGGACCAATGGAATCACATTCCACGCGGCAGAGGAGCTGTTGCGGGCGCGGTGGACGAATTCCACTTGGCATGCAACGCGAAAAAGTATGTTCGTTGTCGACGCGGTGGACGTGTTCCACTCGGCGTGCAACCACATGAAACATACAGAGGGCCGCAGGTCGAAATAAGATTCCGCATGATCCCACTTCAGCTGCCTACATACCCTTTGTTTCATTCCCAGGGGGGCGCCTCGAGAAAACAACTCACACACGTACAGCAGCAGCTCGTGTGTCCACCGGGGGAGGAGGGGGGGCGGGCCCCAGTGCTTAATCAACCCGGTTGAAGCAACCGCTTTAAGCAGCCAAGATCTGGTCTTTGGGGAGGAGGGAGCGGGGGCCCGCGCCGATCGGCGAAACAAGACATAAGAAACAGCTACGTACCTCTCAAGACGGCTCAATGGGCCCGATTTCGGCACACCCCTCACGCACTCTACGCCTATCCAAGGCCTAGACGACCCAGAGCGTCCAAGGCCCACCTCGAGCAAACCCAATGTCTCGGCATTCCCACAAATTATGGCAATGGAGCGAAGCTTCCGCGCGTTGAGCGGAAGTTCAAGCTCAAGCTAAAAGAGAACTATAAAATGGAGCGAAGCTTCCGCGGCGTTGAGCGGAAGTTCAAGCTCAAGCGCATACAGCTGGACTTCAAATAATTTGGATCGAAAATGGAGCGACGCTCACAGCGAAGGCAGAACATCAAGCTCAAGCTAATGTGAAGGGGAGCCCCAGGTTGCCGTGGGCCTGCAGAAGGTGGGTCTCCTTTCTGCGGTCCAGGCGGCGCCAGAGCACCGCTCCCCTCGGATCCTGCCCAATGCCTGCCCACGAACCCCCAGGCCTGTCCAAGCTCAGCCCGACGGCCTATCCAATGCCTGCCTCAGGCTTACCTGGCGGCCTTTCAAGAGCTGATACATGGCCTACCCAGAACCCAGTGAAGGCCCGCACACGACCTAGCCAAGGCTCATCACAGATTTGTCACGTCCAAGATCCTTACAAATTTTACGTCTAGCGAACCACATGCGAGCGCCATAACGAATGTGAACACCCAAATGCGCGCGATCACCGTGCCCGCGCTCGTCTTACAACCGCGACGAAAATCTTTACAACGATGGGCTGTCGTGAAGGGTTCTATGGTGCGCCCACCTTCGTCGTGCAACCACCGCGCAAAATTTGCCAACACTGGGCCACCCTGAAGGTTTGAACGGTACGCGCCAAAAAAAATCGACAACGAAATAATCGATCCGACGGTCTTCCCAGTACCGCGGCGACTGCCGGGACTGATCCGAGTATTCGCTTCCTTCGTGGCGGCCCTGAAAAAAAGCACACCCACCTCAAAAAGCCAACGTCTCGCGTGAGATATCCCCGAATGCTGACCGCAAGTGGGCAAATGTCCCACCCCGTGGTCGCTCCCCATTGTGGCGCCCAACAACGTTTGTTGCGACATCGCGAACACCACGCGGCCCTGAAAAAGACGCGCCTACATCCGTGAAACAAGCGAACCGCTGGAGACATCCCCACAATCTGGGCACGAACCGGTAAGTGTCCTAATTATCCCCTGGCGGCACCCCCTTGTGTTGCCCAAGTGCGAGGCCTGTCACATCGCGAAAATTCTGATCGTGATATGGAAAAGGAGGGAGAAGGAGGAGGAGGGAGGGAGTAGACGGAAGCGCGACACGGATAACAAGAATTCACGACGCAAAACACGGAAATAAACGCCGCAACATATTCCACGAGACGTGCAACTGCCTGCACAATGATCCGTTATCACCGTCGCACCCTTGATCCGCACGCGTTCGACGGAAACTGGCGGCAATCAAACTGGCCCAATCTGCCAGGGCATCGCTCGTGGGGGGAGGGCCTCCTCGCCTCGGGCTGCTCTCCCGCAGCCGCGCCCCGCCGTCGACGGCGAGCGCGCGCCTTGTGGGTGCCCTGACCGTCCCGGGCGGCCGCCGCAGGCCCGAACGTGCGTTTGATTCGCCCATGTCGTCCAGCCCGCCCATCTGAACCAAGAAAGCCGGTTTCTGCTGAGACATCCTCACGATTCGCTCTTAAACTTAAGCTGGCCACGGCGTGCAGGTGACGCTGGCGGTGTGCTGCCCGCGCCGAGGCGAGAGCGCCGTTTGGACGGACTTTCGGCCATTGTACGGTTCGGCCCGCATAGTACGCTATGTTATCAATGCGAGGCTAAGCTATGCGGTGTGATGCGATGCGATACTATGCTGTGCGGTGCGATGCTATGCTATGCTATGCTACGCCATACTGTGCCATGCGATGATATGCTAGTATATGCGACGCGATGCGATGCGATGCTATGACATGCTATGCTATGCTATGCTATGCTATGCGATGCTCGTCTATGCTGTGGTGTGCGATGCTATGCGATGCTATGCTATGATCTGCTGTGCGATGCAATGCTATGTTGTAGCTCCAGTTGGTTCCCCTTCCTCACCCCCACCACCACACGCACAACCTCTTTATCACCCGAAGGGTGGTCGTACATGTAGGTATACACTGGCAGGATCTCGCGGCCAGAGATACAACCGCCTCGCGCACACTTGCCTGGAGCGGGGAGGGATGGGGAGGAATCTGGGAGGAGCGGGGAGGGGTGCAGAGTGAGGTGTCTTGTGGGCCTCTTGGACTGTCTCAGAGCGCTCTGGGATCCACAGGCGCCTACGGAGGTCGTCTTGG
>CAUYUJ010019876.1:65000-150000 GCA_963575745.1 Prorocentrum cordatum | reverse complement strand
GCGTTGTATTTTGGGGAGACGAAACAGTAGGAGGCAATCCACTACGTCCAGATAATAGGACCAAGTTTCTTGCTGTATATTGGAGTTTCCTCGAGCTGCCCGATTGGTACAGGGTCCTGGACCATGGGTGGATCCCAATCGGGTTCATTAAGGCCGACACTTTGAAGGATGTCGTGTCCGGCTATTCTGGAGTGTTGAAGCACGTTCGCGCGCCTTTGGCTCCGACCGCCGACCCTTCTCCCTGGTTAAACAGCAGCTAAAATACTCACTGCGTGGAGCTCCCCATATGTGCATCTCATGTTTTATGTCATGTCGTGGTGAGCGTCTGTTCATGAGCGGTCGACTACAATGGCGCGTCCACGTGGGCGACAGGGCCGACGAAGACAAAGGACCCCGAATGCGAGTGATTGCGCATGGGTCAGAGTGAGCTTTGAGTGTGGTTGAATGCGAGCCTCTTCCTCTTCATCCCCCCTCCTCAGCTGCCAGGCCTTCCCCTTTTCAGCCCGTGGTAGCTTTGGAGCTTCCCACATGTGCATATGTTGTAGGATAGTTGGCAGTGGGGTATGTACGACGAGCGTTTAGCCACACAAAACCATACGTGCATGTCATGTTGGAGGATAATGCCACGGTGAGCATTTCCAACGATCCCCGCACACAACCACAGCCCCCCCCCTCGCAGTCACCCCCTATGAATATATATATATATATATATATATATATATATATATGTGTCCTGGACTTCGGAACACACGTTCTGCTCGCGTCAAGGACCTTCGAGCAAAGCGCCCTCCTCCTCCTCCTCCTCCTCCTGTTCCTCCGCCCCCTCCCTTCTCCTGCTCCTGCTCCTCCTCATTCATCCTCCTGCTCCCCCTCCCCCTCCGCACCCCCATGCCCTTCCTCGCGATCCCCCGCCCTCCTCCTCCTCCTCCTGTTCCTCCTCCTCATCCTCGTTCCTGTCATTTCCCTCCCTGTTGAGCCCAGAAACATGCGAACCGCCTGAGACATCCCACAATATGGCCGCGAGCGTGCCCGTGCAACCACCCCTGGCGGCTCCCTATAGGGGCGTTGCAACCAGCGCACCGCTTGAGACATCGTCACAATCTGCTCTCCAAACGAAGGACGTTGAGCCCAGAAACAAGCAAACCGCCTGAGACATCCCCGCAAAATGGCCGCGAACGTGCCCGTGCAACCACCCCTGGCGGCTCCCTTTAGGGGTGCTGAAACCAGCGCACCGCCTGAGACATCCTCACAATCTGCTCTCCAAGCGAAGGATGTTGAGCCAAGAAACAAGCAAACCGCTTGAGACATCACCACAAAATGGCAGCGAACGAGCCCGTGCAACCACCCCTGGCGGCTCCCCTTAGGGGTGCTGAAACCAGCGCACCGCCTGAGACATCCTCACAATCTGCTCTCCAAGCGAAGGATGTTGAGCCCAGAAACAAGCAAACCGCTTGAGACATCCCCACAAAATGGCAACGAACGAGCCCGTGCAACCACCCCTGGTGGCTCCCCTTAGGGGTGTTGAAACCAGCGCACCGCCTGAGACATCCTCACAATCTGCTCTCCAAGCGAAGGATGTTGAGCCCAGAACCAAGCAAACCGTTTGAGACATCACCACACAATGGCCGCGAACGAGCCCGTGCAACCACCCCTGGCGGCTCCCCTTAGGGGTGCTGAAACCAGCGCACCGCCTGAGACATCCTCGCAATCTGCTCCCCAAGCGAAGGATGTTGAGCCCAGAAGCAAGCAAACCGCCTGAGACATCCCCACAACATGGCCGCGAACGAGCCCGTGCAACCACCCCTGGCGTCTCCCCTGAGGGGTGCTGAAAATGAGTATGCCTGAGTATGAGTAAGTCTGTGTATGAGTAAATCTGGGTATGAGTAGGTCTGTGCATGAGAAAGTCTGTGTATGTGTACGCCTGGGTATGAGTAAGTCTGAGTATGACTAATACTGTGTATGAGTAAGTCTGGGTATGGGTGAGTCTGTGTTTGAGTACGTCTGGGTGTGAGTAAGTCTGTGTATGAGTAAGTCTGTGTATGAGTATGTCTGAGTGTGAGTAAGTCTGAGTATGAGTAGGTCTGAGTATGAGTCAGTCTGAGTATGAGTAAGTCTGTGTAGGAGTAAGTCTGAGCATGAGCAAGTCTGAGTATGAGTAAGTCCGACAGGCGGGGAGGAGGAAAGAGGAGGAGGGAGAAGGAGGGAGTATGAAGTGTCCAAATAATAACAATAACCCCATCTTATGATATGGGGAATTAATGTATAAACGATTTACAACGAATACAAAAACAAGCCTGTCCGCTTCTCGACCCGCACTCTGGGTAGTTGGATCTTCCACATGTGTTTCACTGATATGTCAAACTTCTGTACGGGCATACGGTTCTGCACTGGTGGCGTCGCGCCTTTCCACGTGAGGGGCCGTTTGGCGTGCTTGATCCAAGACGAGAAAGCGCACAAGGAAGCCAAGGCCCTTCCTCCTCCTCCTCCTCCTCCTCATTATCCTTCTCCTCCTCCTCCTCCTCCTCCTCCTCCTTCTCCTCCTCCTCCTCCTCCTCCCCCTCTCCCTTGTCCTACTCTTCCTCCCCCTTCCTCGCCAGGGCGCCTTCGGAGCTGGCGGGCTGGCTTGCTGTCAATGTTGCAAGAACATAATTTCTTGTGACGTGGAGAGGATTCAATCGGACGGGTATCTTCGCCATTACAAGACGGCGATGCCAAGCGAATTCGACCGCCGCACGGACGAATCTTATTGGGCAATGGTTGACCGATTGACACCTTTGAAAGACACGTTGAACAAATGGGAGTTCAAACAGAAACAACAAAGTTTCGGTTTGCATTACGATCCGTCATCGTTGGTGTTCGACAGCACATTGCGCGAACATTTTTTCCTGTTTCGAGCTGTTACTGGGATTGGATGCACGTGATCCTTACCACGGGCGGTGTTTTGCAGTTTCAGGTGAACGAGTTCTTGCTGGACATGGTGGACTACGGGATCGACGTGGCCGACCTGGACCGAACGTTGCAGTCGTTCGTCGCCGAGAACAACACTCGCTGCAGGTCCCTCGGAACTCGTTTCTTCGCGACAAGAATGTCGAAAACCCGAGGGCATCACATCAAGGCGTTTGCTGGGGAGATGTTGACGGTCGTCTGCTTTTTGTCCTAGCCACTTGGCCCGCCGCCTGCCCGTCGAAACCCCCAAGCCGTGGTATGAAGTTTGTAGTGTTTTGGGGTTGCCAGGTCGGAGGCGCCTTGGCCCGCAGGCGCGGGCAGCGGATTATTGTAAATATATTTTGGATCCGAGGAATGTCTTGCCACGGCAGAGTGAGCGCATGCAGTTCGCTGGTCGGATTTGCCATATATTGGAAAGTGGTGAAATTGCCGTAGCTCGCGTAGGTACGTTGAAAGTTTTGTTCGAGCAACACCACAGATTGATGTTGGAGCTGTGGAGTTTGGATTGCGTGAAGGTGAAGGGCCATCTACAACATCATATACCAGACTGTCTGGAATTATTCGGGCACAACCTCAGTTGTTTCAACAATGAGCGCAGGAACAGATTGGTCAAGAAAATGTGTGTGTTTTATGTAAAGATGGAGAATCCGTCTCTGCCGATTTTGGTCCGCATTTTAATCGATTTGGAAGCCCGCGCGAAGGGGGGGCCCTTCACCGCGAACCGATTGGCGTCGGCGGTCAAGCATGCACCTGAATTGCTGCATCCTTTAACTGAGCTGGGCTTTGGGCAGCCCGCTAATGTTTTCATGGCGAAGCGCATGGAAGTGGGCATGCAGAAGTTGTCCCCGTCAGATTTGGCGCATGTGCAATATCCGACAGGGCAGCGCAAACACGGCCTAGTGGTGGCATTCGTGGACGCTCATTGGTTGGAAGGCCCTATTCGTCAAGCGTATTTTGCTGTTTTGCGTGTGCTTGCCGCAGACGGCGAGTTGCTGGCGCCAACCGCGGTGCATGAGCTGGTGCAGGTGTCTTGGATTACAAGTGTTCACTGGAAGAGGAGGGTCGGTGATAAATACCGCTTGGTTGTCCGCCCGAGCTGATGCAAAACATACCTTCTCCTCCTCCCCCTCCTCCTCCCTCCCCCCTCCTCAGTAGCTCCTCCTCCCTCCGCAGGCGAGCCTCGCGGGGCCTCGATGGGCGCGTGTTGATTTTTTGAATTTCGAAGCGAATCCAGCCGAGGCGACGACGGAATCCGAGAAAGTAGATCGGCCCCCCCCCCCAGGTAGGACCCCGCCGGAATCGCAGGGCGCGTTCTGATTCTCTGGAATTTCGAAGCGAATCCAGCCGAGGCGGCGATGGAACCCCAGAGTAGGTCGGCCTTGACGTCCAGCTCGGCCTCCACAGTCCTGCGGGGCAGGCCGCGCGCGGCGGCGGCGCGGTTCGGGGGGGGTGGACGCGGGGGGGCGAACGGAGGATGGGTTAAGGGAGGGCGAAGAGGAGGAGGGGGAGGAGGAGGAGAAGAAGGAGGAGGAGCATTTTTGTGGTTTTTGATTTTTTGTTTTCTTTGCTCCCAGTGGCCGCTTGGCCCCTGGGAGGTTCGCCCTGGGGGCCGAACCGTAGGAGGGGGCGGAGGAAAGAGAATGAGGAGGGGCGGAGAAACGAGGAGGGGGAGGAGGGGGGGTCGGCAGAGAAGCTGCAGCATTTTGAGGTTCAAAAATGCATCCTCAAAGGGAGTTTGATTTTGGGCCAGAGTCCCTTGGCCCCGTCGCTGTGACGAAGGGGCCTCTTCCATGCGGCACGCTAACGAGCGCGCAGGCGGCGAAGATCTTGGCGGACCACAAGGTGAAGGTCACCGTGCGCGATCGTGGGCGTTGCGGCGGCAGGGACTTGCAGTGCGTCGGCCGCTCGGGGAACCTGGCGTCGGCGAGGTTGGCGGCGCTCGAGGTCATCGAAGCCAGCGGCCGAGCTGGTGGCAGGAAGGCGCCCTTGGACCAGCACGCGCAGCGGGTGGCGGACAGGGCGTACCAGGCGTCGCCCAAGCGGCAGAAATCACCGCAGGCACAGCTGCAGGTGGACGTGCCGCCCTGGGATAGCTGGGCCGAGGAGTGCGGGGCGCCGCCGCGGGCGTACGCGCAGGTGGAGGCGTCGCCCTTGGACAACTGGGCCGAGCGCAAGCAGTGCGAGCAGCGTGCGCACGAGGTGGTGGGCTCCGACGCGATATGGGCTTCAGGACCGCCCGCCACCTGCCATTGCGGGGCGGGGGGGGGGGGGGGGGGGGGAGCGAGGAAAGGGAGAGGGGGAGAGGGGGGGGGGGGGAGGAGGAAAGGGGATGAGGAAAAGCAGGAGGTTCCTCACTCTTCCTCCTCCTCCTCCTCCTCCTCCTCCTCCCTCCTCCTCCTTGGGGTAGTCTTGAGGTCCGATGAACAGCGGCGGGGCACGTCTAGCACCAAGACGGGCCATGAGTGCCCCAAGAGACCCCCAAGGAAGCCCAAGAGGGCTCCGAATCACCGAACGATCGGCATCCAGGGCGCCCCCTCTCCCCACGGACCCCCCACGGACAACGTAAAACATGGCAACCCCACACGAAAAACATGTGGCCGAAATGGGGCGGCGCGAGGAAACAGCAACATTATTTTCATGTGTTTTCAAGGAGGAATGCAGCAGCAAGGGGAGGGGGAGCGGCAGCGTCAGGGAGGCGATTGCGCGCCGTCCTCCGCCCTCGCAGGACGGGTTCCCCTGGCAGACGAACAACACGGAGCTCACTGCCAGGCGGGCGGGAAGGCGCGCCGCTCGCCGCCGCTGCCTGCCCTCTCGCAACATCTCATCCTCGCCCTCCCCCCCCCTCCTCTCGTCCCTGACCCTCCTCCCTCCTCCCTGACCCTCCTCCCTCCATACAGCTCCTGACCCTCCTCCCTCCCCCCTCCCTCCTCCCTCCTCCATTTCCCCCCCCCCTCCTCTCTCCCTGACCCTCCCCCCTCCTCGCTGACCCTCCTCCCTCCATGCAGCCCCTGACCCTCCTCCTCCTCCACTCTCCGACTCCACCCTTTCTCCGCCTCCACTTCCGCCCTTTTCCATCCTCCGACTCCGACCTCCCGACCTCCGCGTTCCGAAGCAATTTAGGCCTTGCGATTTCAGCGGCTCTGCCCTCTTGCTTCCAGTGGCTCTGCCCTGGATTTCGCTTGGATGTCTTGCTCGCCCGCGGCGAGCGCGAACGGCGCGCCGTCGCCGCCAGGTGGGTCACCGCTTCCAGGAGACACGGCCGCGGAGACGGCCACGGCGGAGCAGCTGGTCACCTGCGACACCTGCGGTGACGACCTCAGCGCTGTGGACGAGGAGGACTACATCACGGTGAAGGAGGGCACAGATACGCGCAAGGCCATATGCCGCTGCAAGCCCTGCAACAACGCTCGCAAAAGGGTGAATTCCATGAAGGTGGGGAACCCGTCCGACTTCCAGACGTGGGATGAGGTGGAGGACAAGAAGGCCTTCCTCGCGGAGGCCAAGTACCTCTACGGCGAGGACCTGAAGAAGAAGATGATCGAGCAGTGCAGGCAGACGAAGACGGAGAGCGACAAGCAGACCTTCCACCAGGGGGGGAAGTACATGACTTTGTTGGAGGCCGCGGAGTTGCCCCGTTTCAAGACATATCCAGCGAGCTTCGAGACCTTGAAGAAGCGGGCGCCGCAGTTCGAGTGCGAGCTGACTGGAGCGCTGATGATCGTCGTGCCGGAGTACGCTTTCAGTCATGATAAGTCCGTGGAAAAAAACACGGGAGCAGTCGCGCACCATCGGCGGCGAGAGGATCGTGCCGAAGGGAAAGGCGTTGGCCAACAAGGTGAAGCAGGAGAAGAAGGACAAGCCCGCCAGGCCGTTGCCGCAAGGGCTCGTCAACAGGGCCAACTTGTTGCGGGACAGCTTGCTCGAGAGCGTGACGCAGTTGACTCGCATCCAGATGGTGCTTTCAGACGAGTCGGCGAAGCAGTATGTGCCTGAGGCCTTGCAGGGTAAAGCAGACGACCTGATTAAGGGCTTGGACGCCGCCTACGAGAGCGGCAGGGACGTGCTCGCGAGGAACCACATCGACGATAAGGGCCAGCTCGCGCAGATCATCGAGGAGATGAAGAAGGCGCAGGCGGCGGCTACCACGTACTACGACAAGATTTCAGGTTCGCGACGACGACGAGGACGAGAAAGGAGGAGGGGTGGGGGAGGAGGAGCAGGAGTTGGACATGCACGGGAATAAGGAAGATGGAGGAGGACGAGGAGGAGAAGGAGGAGGAGGATAAGGAGGAGGGATGAGGGAGAGGAGGGCCGCCACAGGTCTGCTGGAGGAGGCCCCCGAGCATCAGAGGGCGGCTTGGCACATCGAGCTGGAGAACGGCGAAGAGGAGGCCGCGGCAGAGGACGAGACGGAGCCCGCGGATCTTGGCCAGGGAAGCCCTTTGAAGCGAGCCCTAAGTGGGGTCGAAGCGAGCCCTTCGAAGCGCAGGGTTCCGCTCGGGACGAAGTGCATCGTGGGCGCCGCGGCCGCGAGCCAGGACAAGGACAAGAACGCGGACAAGGGCAAGGCCGCGACGAGCAAGAGCAAGGGCGATAGCGGTGCGAGGCGCGCCGCTGCGCCGAAGACCAAGGGCCGCGGGAAAGGCAAGGGCAGGGGCCGCGGGAAGGGCAAGGCGAAGGCCCAGGCGAAGCCCAAGATGTGAGAGCCTGAGGCAGTAGGGGGCGCGTCCCCCTCCCATCCTCTTCCACATTCCTCGTTCTCCTCCACAACCATAGTCCTCCCGATGCTCCTTATCTTCCTCCTCCTTGTTCGGAGAAGGAGGAGGGCCGTTTTTAGCTCCCCAGGGGGGTCAGGGCCTAAATCGGTTTCGTTTTAGCGTCTGCCCCCCCCCCAGCGGGCTAAATTCTGCAACGATCCGTGACGCGGATCCTCCTCCTCCTCCTCCTCCTCCTCCTCCTCCTCATCTTTCCTTTTCTGTTTCAGGTGCCCGAATCACTTGCCCCTCGGCGCACCTCCGCGCGGAGGTGCGCGCTCATGTGCCTCCGGATGACAGAGGCGTAGGCGAGTCGAAGATAGAGGAGGAGGGATGGGAGAGGGGACGAGGGCGAGGAGGAGGAGGAGAGTGAGGATGAGGAGGAGACGGAGGAAGAGAAGGATGATGAGGAGGGTGGTACCTGGTGGTACCTCGGGTGGTACCTGGTGGTACCTCGGGTACCTCCAGGTGCGTGTGGGGTGATACCTGGTGGTACCTCGGGTGGTACCTCCAGGGGCGTGTGGGGTGATACCCTCCACGCCGAGGGTGGTACCTGTTTTTCGTGTGGGTGGTACCTCCAGGTGCGTGTGGGGTGGTACCTCCAGGGCGTGTGGGTGATACCTCCAGGGCGCGTTGGGGTGATACCTCGGGTGGTACCCCCAGGGGCGTGTGGGGTGACAACTGAGGTGGTATCGTCGTCGTCGTCGGTCGTCGGTCGTAGGTCGTCGGTCGTCGGTCGTCAGTCGTCGGTCGTCGTCGATCGTCGGTCGTCGGCCGTCGGTCGTCGGTCGTCGGTCGTCGGTCGTCGGTCGTCGGTCGTCGTCGTCAGTCGTCAGTCGGCGGTCGTCGATCGTCGGTCGTCGGTCGTCGGTCATCGCCGACGCCGCCGCCGTCGTCATCGCCGCCGCCGTCGCCGTCGCGGCCGCCGTCGGTCGTCGCCGACGTTGTCGCTGCCGCCGTCGCCTTGGCCGTCGCCTCCGATGCTGCCGCCGCCGTCTCCGTCGCCGTCGTCGCGCCACCCTTGCCAATCCCCGCGCGCCCCCCCCCCTCCCCCCTCGCGCCCGCAGGCCAGGCTGCACAAGCAGATTGGCAACAACTGCGGCGACAGCAGGGACCATGGCGATGAAGGCGCGCGCCGCCCAGATGATGGAGGGCGGGCGCGGAGGATGAGGGGGGGGGGGAAGAGGAGGAGGAGGAGCGGTAGGGAGGCAGATGCCTCTCTACCATTAACCTTTTTTTTTCGTAAACTCCCAGGGGAAGGTTGGCCCCTGGGAGGTTCGCCCTGGGGCCTGGGGACCAAACCATAGGAGGGGGAGTAGGAAAGAGGAGGAGAAGGAAGAAGAGGAAGAGGCCTGCTCCGCCCCTCCTCCCGTCCCTGACCCTCCCCCCTCCTCCCTGACCTTCCTCCCTCCATGCAGATCCTGACCCTCGTCCTTCCTCCCTCCCTCCACCCTACTCCCTCGTTCCTCCTCGTCTCTCCCTGACCCTTCTCCCTCCATGCCACTCCAGACCCTCCTCCCTCCTTCCTCCCTCCTCCCTCGCCCCTCGCCCGTCCTCGTCGCGGCCGCCGTCGCCTTGGCCGTCGCCTGTGGACGTCGCCGCTGCCGCTGCTGTCGCCGTCGCCTTGGCCGTCGTCGCGCCACCCTCCTGCCGCCCCTGACCCTCCGCACTCCTCCCTGACCCTCTTCCCTTTATACAGCTCGTCGTCGCGCCTCCTGTTCCTCCTCGTTCTCCTCCACCGCCGTCGTTTTGGCTCGTCTGACCAGCCATCGAGGTGAGGCTCGCCCACCCTCTCATACGTGAGGCTCGCCCAACATCGCCCCCCTCGTCTCCAGCGATGGCGGCGCCCGCATCGCCCACCGTCGCGAAGGCGGCGCCCGCGTCGCCCGCGTCGCTTGACCAGAGGCTCGGGAGGGCCTGAATCGGCGCTGAATGGTTCAGGCCACAATCGCTTTGAACGGCCAAAGTCGACGTCGTAGATGTCGTGGCCGCCGTCGTCGCCGTTCGTCGTCGCCGCCGTCGTCGTCGTCGTCGTTCGTCGTCGCCGTCGTCGTCGTCGTCGTTCGTCGTCGCCGTCGTCGTCGCCATTTTTTGTTCAGTTATCGTGGCCTGAACCACTCAGCGCCGAGTCAAGCCCTCTCTCCCAGGGAGTGGTGCCCCAGCACGCCGCCGTCTCTCAAGGGCCCCCCTGGAGGCACGGCCAGGCCGATTCCGCCGACTCCAGGCAGCCCGTCGCCGCGGACGCCTGCGCTCTCGCCGCGGACGCCGCTCGGCGCCAGGCCGTTCAGCCCGCGGACGCCGCTCGGCATCATGACGGCGTTCTCGCCGCGAACGCCGCTTGGCGCCAGGCCGTTCAGCCCGCGGACGCCGCTCGGCACCATGCGGTTCGCGCCGCGGACGCCCTGGTTGCTCTTGGCTGGCACGCCGCCAGGGCCGCCGCCGCCGACGCCGCGCGGCACGCCGCCAGGCACGCCGCCGCCGACGCCCCAGGCCGAGCTCACGCCGCCGCAGCGGCGCCGCCTGCGCCGCAGCGATACGACCTCTGGTCCCCCGACCACCCCGCCCGCCAAGGTCGCCGCCGCCGCGCCCGCGAGCAGCGCGAAGATCGTGGACAAGACCAAGGCCTTCAAGGGCAAGAGCAAGAACAAGGGCAAGGACCAGAGCTCCAAGGACAAGAGCAAAGCCTTCAAGGGCAAGGGCGCGAGCAAGGGCAAGGCCTTCAAGGGCAAGGGCACGAACAACAAGGCCTTCAAGGGCAAGGGCAGCACGGAGAAGAAGCGGAAGGCCGAGAGCAAGTGCGCCAAAGGCAAGGCCAAGAGCACGCACTTCAAGGTCACGAAGGCGGCGACATTCGCGCGCTGCACCTAGACGGGGGCGCTCGCTCGAGCGCCAGGGGCGACTGGGAAGCGCCAGTCCGAGGTTTGAAAAAATGAGGGGGGGGGGGAGGGAGATGGGAAGGGATGTGGAGAGATAGGGAGGGATAGGAAGGGATGGGGTGACGGATGGGGGAAGGGACGGGGGAGGGGGGAGATGGGGGCGGACAGGGAAGGGCTTGGGATGGAGGGCCCCGCCCTCCGAGGGGGGACGAAGAGGAGGAGGGGGAGGAGGAGGGGGAGGAGGGGAAGGAGGAGGAGGATTGGGATTTTTTTCATATAAACAATGTAGTTTTTGGTTTCCCTGCTCCCAGGGGCCGCTTGGCCCCTGGGAGGTTTGTCCTGGTGGCCAAACCATAGGAGGGGGAGGGGGAAAGAGAAGGAGGAAGCGGAGGAGAGGAGGAAGAGGAAGAGGCCTGCTCCTCCCCTCCTTCCGTCCCTGACCCTCCCCCCCCCCTCCTCCCTGGCCCTCCTCCCTCCGTGCAGCTCCTGGCCCGCCTCCCTCCCTCCTCCCTCCTCCCTCCTCCCTCGTCGTCTCTCCCTAACCCTCCTCCCTCCTTGAATCCACTTGCCCTGCTCTTGGCCGCTCCCCCCGCGCCCCGCGCAGGTGCGAACGCCTCCTGGCCATCCTGGTGGCGAACGAGATCCTGCTGATTGCCTGCCGCGCGCGGGGCTGCGGGGCTGGCCGTAGCGGGAGCGGCGGTGCGACGGCATCAGCGGCGATGGCAACAGCAGTGGTGTGGCGAGACGATGACGACAGCAGTGGCGAGACGGTTGCCCCGCGCCTTGTGTAGACACAGAATGGGAAGGGTGTTTTGTCTCCAAAGAGGGGCCTAGCGCTTCTCTGGCGCGATCTGCGAGCTACAGTGCTCGGCGGCTCGCGGGCAAGAAACGGCTCGCGGTCCCTCCACCCCGTCCGAGATCTGACCCAGATACGGGGGATCAGATTTCGAAACGAATCAGCCGTGGCGACCATGGGGCAGGGGGGCGTGCACGCAGATGCGCCTCGGCGAGGTTCCCGAGGGTTCAGTGTTCGAAGCGAGCCAGCCGTGGCGACGAGGGGAGGGGGACTTAAGGAGACTCCGAGTTAGGCCGGAGCAGCCCGACCAGCTTTAGCAAATTTCTGGTCCTTCAACAGCGCGTGGCTTTCCTTGCGGGGAGAGGACCTAAGCGAGTGGTGAAGGAAGGAGGAGGAGGAGGAGGAGGAGGAGGAGGAGGAGGAGAAGGAGAAGGGGGGACGAGGAGGAGGCTGGCAGTTTTTTTTTCCGTGCCCCCAGGGGCCGCCTGGCCCCTGGGAGGTTCGCCCTGGGGACCGAACCATAGGAGGGGGAGGAGAAGGAGGAGGAACCTTTCGGGGCAGTGTCTCAAACGGGTCTGCGGCGCCCCTCCAACCGTCCCTGACCCTCCTCCCTTCTCCCTGACCCACCTCCCTCCATGCAGCTCCTGACCTTCCTCCCTCCTCCCTCCCTCCTCCCCCCCCCTCCTCCCTCCCCCCTTCATCCCACTCCTTCTCCTCCCACCCATCTTCCCCGCGCCTGCGCCCCCGCTCCTCCTCCACCCCCGCCTCTGCAGCCCTTTTGGGCTTTGGTCAGGTGTCGAGGCTCTGCCCGAATTACTACCAACCGACCGTCGCCCCGTCTCGCGCTGGGGAGGATGGCTGCAGTCAACACGCTGGTCGACAACTGCAAGCTGATCATCGAGCACGTCGCCACGAGCAGGAGCATCGGGGTCGACGCCACGGCCGAGGCCAAGAACATGATCTCCGACGCCGTGAGGCGCAGCGGCCCGATTACCCTCTCCGAAGCCACCGCGATCATGCAGGACATTCGCGGGAGCCAGTTCACCGTCCAGGACAAGTCCTACTTTGGCGCCCTCGTGCATGGGAAGGCCGTCGGCCACCAAGTGACGACGACCACGAACGTGGCGACGACGGCCCTGGCAGCAGCGACGCCGCCGACGACGACGGCCCTGGCGACGACGACGATGACGGCGACGAAGACGACAGCGATCCCGACCGCAGGTGGCCGTCGCTGGCGGCATGCCCCGCGGCACGGGCGGTCGCGGGCGTGGAGGCGCTGGTGGAGCGGAGGTCTTCAACCAAAAGTGCCCAGCCTTCCAGAATTTCACGAGCAAGGATTTGTGGGAGGTGCACGCGGACCACACCAAGCTGTGGAACCCAGACGCGACGAGAGCGATCGCCCACAGGTGCGACCAGCTCGGGCTCATGCGCCCGTCCGAGCCAGTGCTCCGCGACATGTACGCGATCTACCTCTGCGCCCGCACTCCACCTGACCAGTTGCCAGAGCCAGACGGCCCCACGGCCCTGGAGCGCAAAATGGAGCTGAACACGCAGATCGTCATGCTTCGAGGTCGGTGGCGCAGGCCTCGCCATGACGTCGTGGATGCGTTCCCGAACACGCCTGCCGAGCTTCACGCCAGGTTCCCAAACGTGTACCAGGCGGCCTTCTCGGCGGACCATCCTGAGTTCCCATGCCCCTTGGACGTGGTGAAGCTCAACGCGATCAAGAGCTACCTGCCGTGCAGGAGGTCGCACGGCACGCACAGGCCGCCGCTGACGAGGCAGTCCGTGCGCAGGTCGGGGTCAGCGCTCGGCCTTCGCGTGCAGCAGGCCATCGAGTACGACAGCCCCACGGATCGGCCGTGGCAGGAGCCGAGGGCCGCGATCCAGGGCAACACGTACTACGCCTACGCGAACCAGCACCTGGCCGCGCTGCCCGCGAGCGCCCCGCCCGCCGGCGCACCGCCTGCAGGCGCCCCTCTCGCAGGCGCCCCGCCCGCAGGCGCTCCGCCTGCAGGTGCGCAGCAGCTCGCTCTCACGGACGCCGCCGTCGACGAGGAGGCGGCCGAGGCCGTGAGCGTGACAGGACGATTGGCCTCCGCCACCCTCTCCTGATCTCCTCATCCCTCCCCTCCTTCTCCTCCTCCTCCTCCTCCTCGTCCTAAACAAATTACTCACTGCGTGGAGCTCCCCATGTGTGCATCTCATGTTTTATGTCATGCCGTGGTGAGCGTCTGTTCATGAGCGGTCGACTACAATGGCGCGTCCACGTGGGCGACAGGGCATACGAAGACGAGTGACCCCTAATGCGAGTGATTGCGCATGAGTCAGAGTGAGCTTTGAGTACGGTTGAATGCGAGCCTCTTCCTCTTTTATTCCCCCCCTCTCTCAGCTGCCAGGCCTTCCCCTTTTCAGCCTGTGTTAGCTTTGGAGCTTCCCACATGTGCATATGTTGTAGGATAGTTGGCAGTGGGATATGCAAGACGAGCGTTAGCCACACAAGGCCATACGTGCATGTCATGTTGGAGGATAGTGCCGCGGTGAGCATTCCAACGAACCCGCGCATAACCACAGCCCCCCCCCCCCCCTCGCAGTCACCTTCTATGAATGCATATATCATATATATATATATATATGTATATATATGTGTGTCCTGGGCTTCGGAACAAACGTTCTGCTCGCGCCAAGGACCTTCGAGCAAAGCTCACTCCTCCTCCTCCTCCTCCTGTTCCTCCGCCCCCATCCCTTCTCCTGCTCCTGCTCCTCCTCCTTATCCTCCTGCTCCCCCTCCCCCTCCGCACCCCCATGCCCTTCCTCGCGATCCCCCGCCTCCCCCTCCTCCTCTTGTTCCTCCTCCTCATCCTCGTTCCTGTCATTTCACTCCCTGTTGAGCCCAGAAACAAGCGAACCGCCTGAAACATCCCCACAATATGGCCGCGAACGTGCCCGTGCAACCACCCTTGGCGGCTCCCTATAGGGGTGCTGCAACCAGCGCCCCGCTTGAGACATCGTCACAATCTGCTCTCCAAGCGAAGGATGTTGAGCCCAGAAACAAGCAAACCGCCTGAGACACCCCCACAAAATTGCACAGACGAGCCCGTGCAACCACCCCTGGCGGCTCCCATTAGGTGCTGAAACCAGCGCCCCGCCTGAGACATCCTCACAATCTGCTATCCAAGCGAAGGATGTTGAGCACAGCAACAAGCAAACCGCCTGAGACATCCCCACAAAATGGCAGCGAACGAGCCCGTGCAACCACCCCTGGCGGCTCCCCTTAGGGGTGCTGAAACCAGCGCCCCGCCTGAGACATCCTCACAATCTGCTCTCCAAGCGAAGGATGTTGAGCCCAGAAACAAGCAAACCGCCTGAGACATCCCCACAAAATGGCAGCGAACGAGCCCGTGCAACCACCCCTGGCGGCTCCCCTTAGGGGTGCTAAAACCAGCGCCCCGCCTGAGACATCCTCGCAATCTGCTCTCCAAGCGAAGGATGTTGAGCCCAGAAACAAGCAAACAGCCTGAGACATCCCCACAAAATGGCAGCGAACGAGCTCGTGCAACCACCCCTGGCGGCTCCCATTAGGGGTGCTGAAACCAGCGCCCCGCCTGAGACATCCTCACAATCTGCTCTCCAAGCGAAGGATGGTGGGCCCAGAAACAAGCAAACCGCCTGAGACATCCCCACAAAATGGCCGCGAACGAGCCCGTGCAACCACCCCTGGCGGCTCCCCTTAGGGGTGCTGAATATGAGTATGCCTGAGTATGAGTAAGTCTGTGTATGAGTAAGTCTGCGTATGAGTAAGTCTGGGTATGAGTAGGTCTGTGTATGAGAAAGTCTGTGTATGTGTACGTCTGGGTATGAGTAAGTCTGAGTATGACTAATACTGTGTATGAGTAAGTCTGGGTATGAGTGAGCCTGTGTATGAGTACGTCTGGGTGAGAGTAAGTCTGTGTATGAGTAATTCTGTATATGAAGATGTCTGAGTGTGAGTAAGTCTGAGTATGGGTAGGTCTGAGTATGAGTAAGTCTGAGTATGAGTAAGTCTGTGTATGAGTAAGTCTGAGAATGAGCAAGTCTGAGCATGAGTAAGTCCGACAGGAGGGGAGGAGGAAAGAGGAAGAGGGAGAAGGAGAGGGAGTAGGAGGCGTCCACGTAATAACAAGAACCCCATCTTAGGATATGGGGAAAATCCTCAAACATAAACCTCACACCTCAAACCTCGAACCCCTCGCCCCTTCCATGCCAAGAGGAGCGGGCGGCGGCAAGAAGGCGCGCGCGGCCTCGCTCGCGAAGATGGAGAAGCACTGGGACGCCGTGCTGGGCGCCAAGGCCGAGTGCTCCCAAAGGAGGAGGGGGGGGAGGAGAGAAGGAGGAGGAGGAGGAGGAGGAGGAGATCCGTTTCACGGGGCGTTGCAGAATTTTGCCCGCGGGGGAGGTCAGACGCTAAAACGGTGCCGATTTAGGCCCTGACCCCCCCCCCCCCTGGGGAGCTAAACCGGCCCTCCTCCTGGAAGTTCTCTCGCTTTCGACCCCTGGGAGTTTCTCTCGCTTTCGACGGGGGGCTAAACAATATTAGATCCTCCCCCATCCCTCTCCCCCCCTCCCCCTCCCTCCCTCCTCCTCCTTCTCCTCCTCCTCCTCCTCCTCCTCCTCCTCCTCCTCCCCCGCTCTCCTCCTCTTCCCTTATCCCCCCCCCGCGCTCCGACGGGGGTCCGCTCGAGCGAACCCCTCGGAGCTGCAAAGATACCGCTCCGAGCACCGCCGTTCCTCCTCTTCCTCCTCCTGCCACCCGCCTGCGTTTCGTCTAATTGTCCCCAGGGTGGCGGCGGCCAGAAGGGGCCCGCCATGCGGCGCCCCGCGGCCGCGGCCGCGGTGACCACCCCGATGAAGGCCAAGAAAGACAAGCAGGACAAGACGGGCTCTGGCGAGAAGAAGGTCAAGAAGACGGACAAGGCCAGGGTCGCGCCCGTGGCGCTCAAGAGCTTGGCGTACCCAGGGATCCCGAAGACCAACGAGGCGCCCAAGACGTGCGGGGCACTTCGTGCGTGCGTTCCGCCGCCCCCTTACGTAATGAGGATGACGACGATGATGATGATGGGGGTGATAATGTTGGAGATAATGTTGTTGATGATGAATACGATGGCGATGGCGATGATGATGACAGCTAGGGGTGATATAATGGGCTCCGATATGCCTCCGATATGCCCATGGTGGTGGCATTGGTGGTTTCAAGGATTACAAAATCTACACGTCGGTCGCGTCGCGCAAGTGGCGTGTGCTGAAGAACGGGAACCGCGTCGATCAGGCGTACTCGTGGGCGGTGGACGGCCCTAGCGCGTGGGCCGCCCTCGCGCGCCAGCTGCGCAGCGGATGGTAGATCCGCGCGGTGGGCCCCAGCCAGTGTGGAAGGGGGAGGAGTAACGGAGGAGGAGGAGAAGGAACCAGACAACTACTCACTATTTTGAGGCCTCTCAGGCCGCTGTTGGGCGCTCGCATGTGTTTAGCCGTCAATTGCATGGGTTTGACGGATTGGGGAGGCTCTGCCCGCACATGCGCCCTGGTGAAAATGTGGATCTCGATTTGAGTCTGAGTGTGATTTGAGTCTGAATGCGAATTGCCATCGAATCCGAATTCGATCGATGAATATGACTGAGTCTGAGGCAACACTTCTATAGGGTCTGGAAACCCTGCGCAGCGGCTCGCCGTGCGCAGGGTGGGAGGGACAAGTACGTTGAAAAGTTATGAAAAGTTATGAAAAAGTTATGAAAAGTTATGAACAATTGTCAAAAAGTTATGACAGTTATGAAAAAGATATGAAAAGTTACGAAAAAGATATGAAAAGATATAAAAAGTTATGACGCTATAAGTCGAGTTATAATTATACTTATAGGCGTGACGCTAAACTTGATTATAAGTTCCTTACAAACCTGGTTATAAACGCCACAACCCCAAAATCGATGAAGTAGGGCTATAAAACTATAGGGCTATTGGGCTATTGGGCTATATGCTATTGGGCTATTGGGTACCCCGGGCACCCGGGCACCCGGGCACCCGGGCCCGGCCACCGAAATCGGCCACGCACCTCACCGGCCACCCGGGCACCGCCGGGCACCCGGGCACCCGGGCACCCGGACCCGGCCACCGAATCGGCCGCACCTCTCACCTAATCCTTTAATCCGCTAGGACCCCTACAGAGGCAAGCTCTGATTGGGGAAATACACCTTCAGCAGCAGCAGCAGCACCAGCATCACCATCACTAATACACCTAACCATCAGCAGCAGCAGCAGCAGCACCGCCACAACCATCACCATCACCGTCACCATTACCACCCTCCCTATGATCATTATCATCATGATCATCATCATCATCATCATCATCATCATCAGCAGCAGCAGCAGCAGCAACAGCAGCATCACCAACAACAGCAGCAGTAGCAACATGATCATGACCATTGCCATCATCATCGTCATCATCAGCAGCAGAAGCAGCAGCAGCATCATCATCGCCATCAAGATCACCGTCATCGTCGTCCTATCATCATCGTCATGGTTGTCATACTCCTCCTCATGGTCATCATTGTTATCAGCATCAACATCGTCGTCGTCATAAGAATCAGCATCAACATCAACAACATGATCATCAGCATCATCAGCAGCATGATCATCGTCGTCGTCAGCATCACCAGCATCACCCCATCAATCATCAATCACCATCATCGTCAGCATTGTCAGCAGCAGCACCATCAGCATCACAATTACCAATATCGTTCGCATCATCACCATCATCAGCATCATCCGCTCCATCATAATTAGAATCAGCATCAGCAGCAGCAGCATCACCATCACCATCACCCTCATCATCACCATCCTCATCGTAGTCGTCATCGGCGTTGTCGTCATTGTCATCGTCGTCAGCATCCCAAATTTTCTGATGATCATCCTCATCGTCGTCTTAGTCCGTGTTCTGCTCACGCTCGTCCTCGTCCTCAACCTCGTTCTCCTCGTTCTCCTCCTCATCCTCCTCCTCCCACCCCTTGTGATTATGCATGATGCCTCCCTTTAGCACTCCGAGACGTGTCAGTGGGGCGGGCTGGGCGGTCCGCCTGAGACTTCTCCATCATATAAGATCCTTACGGATGGAGGTCGGGCGGTTTTCCAGATAGGGATCTCGCTTCAGCGCCGCGCACATACGTTCGAAGGTTGCTACAGTTTCACAGGTTGAGGGCGGGTCGTTGTCGAATGTGGCTCGCGCAGTAGCGCCGCGCACGTTTGTCATAAAAGGTTGCAAGAACTTCACGGATGGAGGGCGGGCGAGTTTCAAAATGTGGTTCCCGCCTTAGCGCCGCGCACATTCGCCTTGTAAAAGTTTGCAAAGATTGAACGGGTGGCGGGCGGGCAGCTTTCAAAATGTGGTTCTCGCCTCAGCGCCGCGCATATCGTCTTATAAAAGTTCGCAAGGGCTTCACGGATGGAGGGCGGCTCCTTCTCAAAATGTGGTTCTCGCCTCAGCGCCGCGCACATTCGTCTTAAGAGTTCGTAGCAGGCTCAAGGATTATATGGTTGACGTCATGGCGTTTGGGTACGATGTAGGACTGTCAGGGCGCGACAGCTACGTGGATTCGCGGTGTTTTTTTTTTTCGATACCTGGCCGTTGAATCCAAATCACGAGGTTTCTGCATGTCGCTGTCGCTACCGGCAGCTCTTGCGGCGGCTGGTCTTGGCTGCGCGTACGGCTGGTCTTGGCAAAAGGCTGCGAGGGTCACAGGAGGTAGGAGGACGAGGAGTCTGAGGAGGAGTCGGATCTGATCTGATCTGAACCGCTGGGGACGTCAAGCTTACAGCCGTGAGCCTACCTGAACAGACTCGCCTAAAATGGTTCCGGTTCATGCGACGGCGAAAAACGCCGCATGAAGAGGGTCCGCCGTCCGCGCGGAGTCGATCCGCGCGAAAACTGCGGGCAGTTCGAAAAAAAAATCGCTGGGCTCGCGCGCGAGAAGGACCCAGCGCAGCCCACTTGGATCACCGCCGTGTTTACTTCACGGATGGCCAGAATGGATCCACTTGCTGGCGGTTCGCCCGCTTAATCGTGAGCTTTGCTAAACCACATGACTCGCCCCATGTTTACCTGGATGCTAACGGCTGGTCTTGGCAAAAGGCTGCGAGGGTCACTCGCAAGGTAGGAGGACGAGGAGTCGGAGGAGGAGTCGGATCTGATCTGATCTGAACCGCTGGGGACGTCAAGCTTACAGCCGTGAGCCTACCTGAACAGACTCGCCTAAAAAATCGGTTCCGGTCCATGCGGCGGCGAAAAACGCCGCCCAAGGCAGGCCCCAAAGGGGAGGGAGAAGGCCCTCCAGGGGTGCCTGCGGGCACCAGCATCCTCGGCACGCCACCGCGCCACAGCCCCCCCCCCCAGCAGCTAGACGACGGAGCCACCAGGGCCCAGCACCGCCTTCCAGGGCCAGGACGGGGGGTGGCACCGCTGCATGCCCTCAAGTCCCACGGCGGCGCGCGAAGGAGCCCCCCGCTTCTGGGGGGGTCGGCGCCTTGCCTAGGAGGAGTCGGAGGAGGAGGAGGAGGAGGAGGAGGAGGAGGATGTGGAGTCGACGAGGATTGGTTTGGAGCTCCAGACCCCCTTACCCATGATGTGCATGCAGCAGCGGCTGGTGAGGGAACCCGGCGAGCTGAAAAGATGGCAGTGGGCCGAGAGCCCCACAGGGCCTCCTGCCCCGTGGACGTGGGGCCTGAGGCAGTCCTCGCGGAGGTGGCGAGGGATTTTTTCAGCAGTACAAGCGAGTCAGGCCGAGCTCACATTCGCAACAACATCTGGCCTCCGAGGGATCTGGTGGATGCTTTTGTGCAGATCTCGCCAGGCGTGCCCGGCGTGCCCTAATGGGTCTCCTCCTCCACGTCCTCCCCCTCCTCATTCTTCCTCTTTCTCTTTCTCTTTCTCACCTTCCTCCTCCTCCGCCTCAAGACTCAAGACTCAAGACCCATGGAATCCACATCATTACAAAAAGTTCGACAGGTATCCGACATGGACCCCTATCAGAAATCACTCGGCAGATCAGAACAATACATGTCATTATGATCAGGGTTTACGGGGAGCGCAGGGGACATCTAATTAAGAAGCAGCCAAACGAGCGGCGCAAGGCTAAATCTATTGACTTGGCTGTTGTCGTAGGGGCTGCTGTCGTAGGCGGTGCCTCGAGCTGAGTGACAAAATGTCAAGCTCGCGTGAGGGGGGCGTGCCCTCCAGATCTCACGCTCGCGTCGGGGGGGCCATGGGCGGGGCCAGGCCCAGATAAAGACACGGAGAGAGCACCCCCGCTCCAGTCGGCTCGGGGGTGAAACGTGTCCCGCAGAGCACCGGGCAAACGATGGTCTGCACCACAGCGCCCGCGAGCTTCACCCCTCCACCGAGCTCTGGAGTCGCCGCATCCGGCGAGGAGCCAGGACAAGACAGGCAGAGGATGGGGCATGCTCTTGCATGTCTAGCCAACGCTCCGCCTCTGGGAGGCAAGAGCGGGAGAAGAGCGAAACGGGGCGGAAGGAAACCCGAGTCGGCAACTGGGCGCAGCGTGCGCCGAGCACGGCACGGCACTGCTACTCCGCAGTGAGTAGAGAGGGAGCGAGGCTCAACTCACGGTGTCACGGTGCCTTTCCTCATTCTGGCCCCTCAGGGCCCTCCGAGGCGGAGGACTGCGCGATGGCGCCCATGGCCGCCCGAGCCGTGGGCCTCGGCTCGAGGAGCGCGGACAGCTTGGCCAACACTGGCTCGCTGCGCACGCCGCCCATGACCGCCAGTGCGCGAGCATGGCTGCCGGTGCGGAGGAAGAAGCTCTTGATCCTTCTGGCGGTGGGCTCCAGCTCCGCCTCCTCGTGCCAGCCGACCGCCTGCCTCATCGAGCCCAGGCCCCCAGCGGCCTCGAGGAGCACCACCCCGAGGCTCCAGCAGTCCGCAGGCTTGGCAAAGTACCACTCGTCCAGAGCCACCTCTGGGGCGATGCACGGCAAGTCTCCGCACGGCGTGACCGACGGCGTCGACTCAGGGCAGCACACCGCCTGGTTGAAATCCACCAAGCGGCAGAACAGCTTTTCAGAGTGGTCATCCGCGACAATGTGCTCCAGAGACACTTGTCTGTGCACGACGTCCCGTGAGTGACAGTAGGCCAGCGCTCCTGCTATCTGCATTGCGCAGTCCACAGCATCCTCCAAGTCGAGGCGGTACCCGGGCTGGTCGTGGAGGCGCTGGTGCAGATTCTGCATGCCCCCAAACTCGAGGGCCAAGTACACCCGGGAGAAGCTATGGTGCATGTTACTGCAACGGACGATGTGCGGATGCCTCAGCATGTCCCTCAAGAAGCGCAATTCGCGATCGATGCACTCCAGGTCTTCAGCAGATACATAGACCGATTTTTCGTAGACCTTGAGGACAAGTTTCTCGGACTCGCTTCGATCGGCAAGCAATACGGTGCCGCTCCTTGCGCCAAAACGATTGGTCAGCTGGTGACCGCCCACCATGTTGCTCGTCTCCACAAGGTTGCGGTCGATGGGGTCGAACTCGGGCATCAGAGCTTTGGGGACGGCCTCCCATAGCAGCTCGTGGTGATACTTCAGCACGCGATGGTAATAATCGTCGTTCGGAGCAACCATAGAATGTGCACGCTTCGCATTCGCTTCCAACCAAGCCCGCTCTTGATCGAGTTTGTGGCGCAGCCAATCTGGATCGTCACACGGATCCAACACCACCGCGTTGGCACCGACGGCCAAGAGCGCGTCGTGGCGCGCCATGACCACCTGCACGTACTCCCGGCTCATCTCACCCGGGACCTCGAGCAGCTGCAGCACAAACACGCAGAGGCCACTGTGCGGCTCGAGCTGCTCCAACAGCGCCTTCAGCACGCGCTTCTCGTATCGCGTCTTGAATATGCACGGCACCAGCAAGCTGGTGCACTCGGACGCCAGGGACGCGATCGCCTCTGCATCCCAGTGGCCCCCAGGCGCAGAGTCTGGTGCGGCGAGCCTGCTGGGTCGCTGCGGCGACCTCCACGGCGCCAGTGTGGCGAAGGCGAAGTGCGCGGGCAGCTGCGAGGTCATGCAGGAAACATAGCTCTCTACCACTGCCTGGCTGGACGCCGAAGGCAGCCGAACTTCCTCGGTGCCCATGCCACAGGACGGCGATGATGCAGGGATTCGTGCTGCTCCGAGGCAGAGCACAGCGATAAAAGCCGGAACAAATATTTTCTGACCTGCAACGGCTTGAGCCAAAATGGCTACGGAACGTGGATTCGCGGTGTTGAAGTTCCAGGAATGGCGTCCTGGCCAGGTTCAAGATCTTCAGGACGCAACAATAAGGTTGATTAGCGGCGTTGAAGCCTCAGGAATGGCATTCCGGCACGGTTCACGATTTTCAGACGGTTGCCTTCATGAATCCTTGCAGGGACCTATGACCAGGGAATTTGGTGGGAGGATGGGTGCTGGGTTTACACTGGTCCTCTTCCTCCTTCTCCTCGTCCTCCTCCTCCTCCTCCTCCTCCTTCCTCCCTCCCTCCCTCCCTCCCTCCCTCCCTCCCTCCCCTCCCTCCTTCCTTCCTTCCTTCCTTCCTTCCTCCTCCTCCTCATCATCCTCTTCTTCTTCCTACTCCTCATCCTCCTCCTCCTGCTCCTCCTCCTCCTCCAATTCCTCCTCCTCCTCCAACTCCTCCTCCTTTTCCTCCCTCTCCCACCCCACCCAACCCCACCCCGACAGGCCCCCAATATGCCTTGGGACAGCCTCCGAGGCCCCCGAAGGGGCCCAAAAGGCCACCGACAGCTCCAAAAATGGACATTCCCGGGCCCCCTCAGGACGATTATCCAGACCGCCTCAAGATAAAAGTGGTCACCTAAATATTTTGATGTCCGCGGGGATGCCTTGCCCAGCGCACAGTGCAAGAAGTCCGCGTGGACCTCCACGAGGCATTTACATAATTTCTTGCTGTTACCCAGGCAGCTGCCCACATACTCCACAAGGTGCTGGGCGGGAGCACCAAGGGGACTGACACGATACCTGCCAGGAAACTGGACGACGAGCAGGGTTCCACGGTTAAGCAACAGCAGACGTGCCCAAGTTGACTGTGGCCTTAGCCTTCCAGGGATGGAGCCCTCGTTTCAGCTTGGCCCACGGGCTGTTGTATGAAAAGGAAAAGTGAAGGTGCCCTGGGACACACACATGAATAGACACAAATAACACGCTTCCCCATATGTTCTTACAGTTTCTGGGTTTTTGTCTTCCCCCCCACTTCACATATTTTCCCATATTTTCTGGGGAGTCGACGATTAATTGTGTCTGTGTTTTTCCCCTCCTGAGAAAGGAGAGGGGCGAGGATGGATGCTGGGGTGAGGCTGGAGGACGGACGATGTGCAGACATCATGGCCCGCGCCCGCCGCGCCGTTGGGGCCGGAGCGGCTGGCGGGCGCGCTTCTTGACGTCGTCCAGGACCTTCGAGAGGTCCCCCGTGGAGGCGTCCCGCAGCGTAGCGAACATGGACTCCATGTCCTGGCGACGGCCTCTTGCCCCTCGTCCTCATCATCACCTCTTGCCTCTCATCCTCGTCTCCCTCC
Organism: Prorocentrum cordatum; assembly: GCA_963575745.1. Classification (NCBI taxonomy): domain Eukaryota; class Dinophyceae; order Prorocentrales; family Prorocentraceae; genus Prorocentrum; species Prorocentrum cordatum. Next base: position 126,025 of record CAUYUJ010019876.1, on the reverse strand, counting down.
TCCTCGCCACCACCGTAATCATTCCTCTCATCTTCCTCCGATTCTTGCTGTTCCTCCTGATCCTCCTCCTCCAGCTTGTCCGCACCAACATCGTAACACCCATCGTACTCATCACAGCCATCATCGTCATCATCCGTATATCAACAGCAGCCTCATCGTCACCATGACTTTACTCGACGAAATGCCTCAAAGCAAAAGAGGGTACTGCCACGCGAGACGCCGCGACCGCGCCGCCGCTTCAAGCCGTACTCCCGCAGCGCAGCCCGCATAAGCATGATCATCATCATCAACATCAAGATTAGCATCATCGGCATCGTCATCAGCCTCATCGTCATCATCATCAGCATCATCAGCAGCGGATTCATCATCATCATCAGCATCACCATCATCATCAGCATCATCGTCATCAGTATCAGATTCATCATCGTCGTCGTCGCCACCATCATGATCAGCATCATCATCAGCAGCAGCAGCAGCATCATGCTCCTCGTGATCATCAGCATCATCATCCGAGTCATCGATGTCGTGACCGGCAACAGCATCATAAGCAGCCTCGGCAGCGACACTGTCATGACCATCGCCAGAACAGCCACCATCGGCATCATCGCCATCTTCACCGTCAGTCGTAAAAACAGCCTTACCATCAGCATCGTCAGCATCGGCATCGTCATCATCACTTACCATCAGCATCGTCAGCATCGGCATCGTCATCATCACCACCATCATCAACAAGAAGATCACCATTCTCATCTCAAGTATCACCATCGTCATCGCCATCTCCAACAACAGTCTCATCATCGTGAGCATCGTCAGCATCATCATGAGCACCAGCATCATCACCATCATCACAATCGCCATCGCCATTATCACCAATATCACCATCGTCACCGTCAATGTCCTCCTCCTCCTCCTCCTCCTCCTCCGTCTGCCCATCCTTCCCCCTCGGTCCTCGGGGGCGGAAGGGAAGACATGCAGTGCTGGAGCCAGCGCCGCGGGCTGCTGGAACGCTCGCGCCAAGAACCAACGCGGTGGGCTGCTGGAGCGCTCGCGATCAGTACACGTGCAGTGCTGGAACCAGCGCCGTGGGCTGCTGGACGCATTTTCCTTCGTGGAAAGTAGGTACAGGAACCCGCGCCATTGGCTGCTGGAACGCCCGCGCTCGGCAAGAATGTAGTGATGGAGCCCACCCTTTTTGACGGCATCATCTGCTGGTTCGACGTTCCGTCGTCAAGAGTGGGTGCTGGAACCCACGCCGTGGGCTGTGCTGGTCTTCCTTGTCGGCATAAGCTGCTGAAGCCCCTTTCCCTCGTAAAGATTGGGCGCTGGAACTTCACCCCGCTCAGAATTTCAAAAACACATGATCGACCCACGAACCCGGAAAGGAATATAGAAATGTAAGACATGGCAGTGTTTTTAAAGACACCTGATTGGGAGACGGGCAAATGCAATGCTGAGTGTATCGATCTTGATGTACTGTGCCGAAGGCTGTGCTGTGCTGCGCCGTGCTGAATTGCCATGTGCCATGCCGCGATTGTGCTCTATATAGCGTTGTGGATCGAGTCCTCCTTTGCAGCCGAGTCCTGACCGAACTGATCTGGATCTTAAGCTCGAGCTGCCTCAGCACATAGTAGCTGCCCCAGAGCTAATGGACAGGGGGACATGCCAGGAGGACGCGCCGCGGAACGTCTCAAGGGACGCGCCAGGCGACATGACAAGGGACGTGCCATGGGGACGCACCGCGGGACGTGCCGAGGGGACGCGCTACGGAACGTGCCAATGGACGTGCCACGGGACGTGCCAAGGGACGCGCCACGCGACGTGCCAGAAAGACTCGCCACGGGACGCGCCACGGAACGTGCCAGGGAACGTGCCAGGTTGCAATGCTGAGTGTATCGGTCTTGATGTACTGTGCCGAAGGCTGTGCTGTGCTGCGCCGTGCCGAATGCGATGTGCCATGCCGCGATTGTGCTCTAGAGTTGTGGATCGAGTCCTCCCTGTCATCCGAGTTCTGACCGAACTGATCTGGATCTTAAGCTCGAGCTGCCTGAGCACATAGTAGCTGCCCCAAAACTAATTGACAAGGGAACATGCCAGAAGAACGCGCCGCGGAACGTCCCAAGGGACGCCCCAGGCGACGTGCTAAGGGACGCGCCATGGGGACGCACCGCGGAACGTGCCAAGGGGACGCGCTACGGAACGTGCTGGGGACAAGCGTTTCGCTCGAAGCATCCTGCCCAAATCCTCATGCTAGACATCCGCCTGGGCGATCTGGGCACGTGAAAACAAGCGTGTCGCTCAACCCCTTGTAAATTACGCTGCTTCCGCTCTCCCTGGGCCACGATCCCTCGTAAACGACGCTGCGTCCGCGCTCCCAGGGCCGCGCTCCCTCGTGAATGACGCAGTGTCCACGCTCCCAGGGCCGCACTCCCTCGTGAATGACGCAGTGTCCACGCTCCCAGGGCCACGATCCCGTGTGAATTACGCTGGGTTCGCGCCTCCAGGGCCAGGACCCCTCGTCTATTACGCTGCGTCCGCGCTCGCAGGGTCAGGATCCTTTGCAAATTACACGGCATCTGCGCTCCCAGGGCCACGATCCTTAATAAATAACGGTCCAACCGGACTCCCAGAACCACCTGGGCATCCTGGAGCGCCCAAGCCTTTCAAGCGCTGCAGAACAAACGTTTCGCCCGAGACATCCTCAGAGAGTCGGCACGCAAAGTGCGCCATCCTCGAGCGGGCACGCAACATGATCGACCCACGAATCCGGAAAGGAATATAGAAATGTAAGGCATGGCAACGTTTCAAAGACACCTCATTGGGCGACGTGCAAATGCAATGCTGAATGTATCGATCTTGATGTACTGTGCCGAGGGCTGTGCTGTGCTGCGCCGTGCTGAATTGCCACGTGCCATGCCGCGATTGTGCTCCATATAGCGTTGTGGATCGAGTCCTCCCTGGCATCCGAGTCCTGACCGAACTGATCTGGATCTTAAGCTCGAGCTGCCTGAGCAGATGGTAGCTGCCCCAAAACTAAGCGACAGAGGGGACATGCCAGGAGGACGCGCCGCGGAACGTCCCAAGGGACGCGCCAGACGACGTGCCAGGGGACGTGCCATGGGGACGCACCGCGGGACATGCCAAGGGGACGCGCTACGGAACGTGCCAATGGACGTGCCGCGGGACGTGGGACGCGCCGCGCGACGTGCCAGGGGGACTCGCCACGGAACGCGCCAAAGAACGTGCCAAGGTGCAATGTTGAGTGTATCGATCTTGATGTACTGTGCCGACGGCTGTGCTGTGCTGGGCCGTGCTGAACTGCGATGTGCCATGCCACGATTGTGCTCTATATAGCGTTGTGGATCGAGTCCACTTTGCATCCGAGTCCTGACCGAACTGATCTGGATCTTAAGCTCGAGCTGCCTGAGCAGATGGTAGCTGCCCCAAAACTGATCCACAGGGGGACATGCCAGGAGGACGCGCCGCGGAACGTCCCAAGGGACGCGCCAGGCGACGTGCCAGGGGACGTGCCATGGGCACGCACCGCGGGACGTGCCAAGGGGACGCACTACGGAACGAGCCAATGGACGTGCACCGCGCGACGTGCCAGGGGGACTCGCCACGGGACGCTCCGCGGAACGTGCCAGGCAGCATGCCAGGCTGCAATGCTAAGGGTATCGATATTGATATTGATGTACCGTACCGAAGGCTGTGCTGTGCCTGGGCGACCTGGACACGTGAAAACACGCGTTTCGCTCAAGACGTTCTCAGCATATTCTCATGCTGGACATCCGCCTGGACAACCTGGACACGTGCAAACAAGCGTCTCGATCGAGACTTCCTCGACACATCCTCATGCTAGACATCCGCCTGGGCGACCTGGACACGTGAAAAGAAGCCTCCGGTTCGAGACATCCTCAACAAATCCTCATGCTAGAAATCTGTCTGGGCAACCTGGAGGCGTGAAACTAAGCGTCTCGCTCGAGACATTCTCAAGACCTGGGCACGTGAAAACAAGCATTTCACTTGAGAGATCCTCTGAATTCAGGTCCCCAGGAGAGGACAATATATAACACAAAACAAGCGTTTCGCTCGAGACATCCTCAACAAATTCTGAAACACCAGCGTTTCGCTCGAGACATTCTCAAACATATACGTAAAAACACACGGATTCGTGCCCCTGGAAAGGGCCAATCTATGGCAACACACGTAATCCTGGAGAGGGCCAATATATAGGAATAGATGTAAAAACCTACGAATTCGTGCCCCTGGAGAATGCCAATCTATAGGTAATGAAAGGGCCCATCTATAGGAACATACGTAAAAAACACACGCATGCGTGCCCCTGGAGAGGGCCAATCTATGGGAACACACGTATTCCTGGAGAGGGCAATTCTATAGGAATCCACGTAAAAGCACACGTATTCGTGCCCTTGGAGAGAGCCAATATATAGGTAACGAGAGGGCCCATCTGTAGGAACATACGTAAAAACAGACAGATACGTACCCCTGGATGGGCCAATCTATAGGCATTATGCTCCTGACCAAAACGTGTCTCGCACCCTGTGATTTCTCGATCGCGATTTCAAACATCAGCGTTTCGCTAGGGACATCCTCAAAATTGAATTCGCCGACCCACCTCGACCTCGATATTCATCGCAAAAGAAATTCGCCAGTCCACCTCAAGTCAAACCCGGAGGTAAACCAACTCAAAAAGAACCCTGGGTTGTTACGCCGCGCAAGTACATATGCCGTGGCGCGCGTGTCGGCGTGCGTGCGGGGTGTGTTTTGCTGTGCTCCTGTGTTCTGCCGTGCTTTTGTTCTGCCGTGCTTCTGTGTTCTGCCGTGCCTCTGTGTGCTCTGTGTGTTCTGCCGTGCTCCTGTATTCTGCTGTGCGGATCGTCGCGGTGGTCGTTTTGGCGGAGCTTCTGGGCGCGCGCGGCAGAAAAAGATCAGGAGCACGGCAGGATGGGCCCCAAGAGCGAAGGAGCACGAGAGAAAAAAACCAGGAGCACGGCAGAATAGACCCCAGGAGCGAAGGAGCACTGCAGAAAAAGACCAGAACACGTCAGAATAGGCCCGAAGAGCCAAAAAGGAGGCAGAAACATGATGGACCCACGAACCCGGAAAGGGATATAGACATGTGCAGCATGGTCACGTTTTCACGATACCCAACTGGGCGACATCTCACAAAACATCCCACGAGACACCCCGCGAAACATCCCACGAGACACCTCGCGAAACATTCCACGAGACACCTCGCGAAACGTTCCACGAGACACCCCGCGAAACATTCCACGAGACACCCCACGAAACATTCCACGAGACACCCCACGAAACATTCCACGAGACACCCCACGAAACATTCCACGGGGGTGCGACTGGGTGTGGTCGTGCTGGGGTGTGGTCGTGCTGGGGTGTGGTCGTGCTGTGGTCGTGCTGGGGTGTGGTGCGTGCGTGGGGGGTGGTCGTGCTGGGGGGGTGGTCGTGCTGGGAGGTGGTCGTGCTGGGGAGTGGTCGTGCTGGGGCGTGGTCGTGCTGGGGCGTGGTCGTGCTGGGGAGTGGTCGTGCTGTGGTGAGGTCGTGCTGGAGTGTGGTCGTGCTGGGGTGTGGTCTTGCTGGGGTGGGGTCGTGCTGGGGTGGGGTCCTGCTGGGGTGTGGTCGTGCTGGGGTGTGGTCGTGCTGGGGTGGGGTCGTGCTGGGGTGGGGTCGTGCTGGGGTGTGGTCGTGCTGGGGTGTGGTCGTGCTGGGGTGGGGTGGTGGGGTCGTGCTGGGGTGTGGTCGTGCTGGTGCTGGGTGTGTGGTCGTGCTGGGGTGTGGTCGTGCTGGGGTGTGGTCGTGCTGGGGTGTGGTCGTGCTGGGGGGTGGTCGTGCTGGGGGGTGGTCGTGCTGGGGGGGTGGTCGTGCTGGGAGGTGGTCGTGCTGGGGAGTGGTCGTGCTGGGGCGTGGTCGTGCTGGGGCGTGATCGTGCTGGGGTGTGGTCGTGCTGTGGTGAGGTCGTGCTGGGGTGTGGTCGTGCTGGGGTGTGGTCTTGCTGGGGTGGGGCCGTGCTGGGGTGGGGTCGTGCTGGGGTGGGGTCCTGCTGGGGTGTGGTCGTGCTGGGGTGTGGTCGTGCTGGGGTGGGGTCGTGCTGGGGTGGGGTCGTGCTGGGGTGTGGTCGTTCTGGGGTGTGATCGTGCTGGGGTGTGGTCGTGCTAGGGTGGGGTCGTGCTGGGGTGGGGTCGTGCTGGGGTGTGGTCGTGCTGGGGAGTGGTCGTGCTGGGGTGTGGTCGTGCTGGGGGGTGGTCGTGCTGGGGTGGTCGTGCTGGGGGGGTGGTCGTGCTGGGAGGTGGTCCTCAGAATTCAGGTCCCCAGGAGAGGACAATCTATAACACAAAACAAGCGTTTCGCTCGAGACATCCTCACCATTTTCTGAAAAACAAGCGTTTCGCTCGAGACATCCTCAAATTTTAATTCGCCGGCGCTCAAAAACAAGCGTTTCGCTCGAGACATCCTCAAATTTTAATTCTCGGGCTCGTTATTTATCAGGGAAAAATTCGCCGGCCTCCTTCGACCTCGTTATTTATCAGGGAAAAATTCGCCGGCAATTCGCCGGCCTCCTTCAAGCAGGCACCGGGGGACTAAGTTTACAAACTAAAAGAGAACCCTGGGCTTAAGCCCTTTCCGGGAAAAGACTAGGAGCACGGCAGAATAGACCCCACGAGCGAAGGAGCATGGCAGAATAGGCCCCAAGAGCGAAAAAGACGCCAGAAAGAAGACCATGAGCACTGCAGAATAGACCCCAAGAGCCAAGGAACGCGGCAGAAAAACGCCGAAGCACGGCAAAATAGGCCCGGGGAGCCAAGGAGTATGACAGAAAAAGACTAGGAGCACGGCAGAATAGACCCGAAGAGTGAATGAGCACGGCAGAATAGACCCCAAGGAGCAAGACAGAAAAAGACCAGGAGCATGGCAGAATAGACCCCCAGAGCTCAGGAGCACGGCAGAAAAAGACCAAGAGCACGGAAGAATAGGTCCGAAGAGCGAAAAAGCACGGCAAAAAAACATGATCGACCCACGAACCCGGAAAGGAATATAGAAATGTAACGCATGGCAACGTTTTCAAAGACACCTGATTGGGTGACGGGCAAACGCAATGCGGAGTGTATCGATCTTCATGCACCGTGCCAAGGCTGTGCTGTGCTGCGCCGTGCTGAATTGCGATGTGCCATGCCGCGATTGTGCTCTATAGCGTCGTGGATCGAGTCCTCTTTTGCATCCAAGTCCTGACCGAACTGATCTGGATCTTAAGCTCGAGCTGCCTGAACACATAGTAGCTGCCCCAGAGCTAATTGACAGGGGGACATGCCAGGAGGACGCGCCGCGAAACGTCCCAAGGGACGCGCCAAGCGACGTGCCAGGGGACATGCCGTGGGGTCGCACCGCGGGACGTGCCAAGGGGACGCGCTACGGAACGTGCCAATGGATGTGCCACGGGATGTGCCAGGGGACGCGCCACGCGACGTGCCACGGGGATTCGCCAAGGGACGCCCCACGAAACGTGCCAAGGAACGTGCCAGGTTGCAATGCTGAGTGTATCGCTCTTAATGTACCGTGCCGAAGTCTGTTCTGTGCTGCGCCGTGCTGAATTGCGATGTGCCATGCCGCGACTATGCTCTATAGCCTCGTGGATCGAGTCCTCCTTTGCATCCGAGTCCTGACCGAACTGATCTGGACCTTACGCTCGAGCTGCCTGAACACATAGTAGCTGCCCCAAAACTAATTGACAGGGGGACATGCCAGGAGGACGCGCCGCGGAACGTCCCAAGGGACGCGCCGAGCGACGTGCCAGGGGGCGTGCCATGGGGACGCACCGCGGGACGTGCCAAGGGGACGCGCTGTGGAACGTGCTGGGGACAAGCGTTTCGCTCGAGACATCCTGTCAAAATGCTGATGCTAGACATCCGCCTGAGCGACCTGGACACGTGCAAACAAGCGTTTCGCTCAACACATCTACAACACATTCTCATGCTGGACATCTGCCTGGGCGAACTGGACACGTGAAAACAAGTGGTTCGCTCGAGACGTCCTCAACACATCTTCATGTGAGACGTCCGCGTGGGTGACCTGGGCACGTGAAAAAAAGCGTTTCGCTCGAGACGTTTTCAACACCTCCTCATTCTAGACATCCGCCTGGGCGACCTGTACACGTCAAAGCAAACGTCTCGCTCGAGACATCCTCAACACATCTTCATGTTAGACACCCGCCTGGGCGACCTGGACACGTGAAAACAAGCGTATCTCTTGAGACATTCTCATCACATCCTCATGCTAGGCATCCGCCTGGGCAACCTGGACACGTGCAAACAAGCATCTCGATCGAGACTTCCTCAACACATCCTCATGCTAGACATCCGCCTGGGCGACGAGGACGCGTGAAACCAAGCGTCTAGCTCGAGACATCCTCAACAAATCCTGGCGATAGACCTCTGCATGAGCAACCTGAAGGCGTGAAAACAAGCGTCTCGCTCGAGACATCCTCAAGACCTGGGCACATGAAAACAAGCAGTTCACTTGAGAGATTCTCTGAAATCTGGTCCCCAGGAAGGGACAATCTATAACACAAAACAAGCGTTTCGCTCGAGACATCCTCAACAAATTCTGAAAAACAAGCGTTTCGCTAGGGGCATCCTCAAATTGCAATTCGCCCGCCCACCTCGACCTCGATATTTATCGCAAAAGAAATTCGCCGGCCCACCTCAAGTCAAACCCGGAGGTAAACCAACTGAAAGAGAACCATGGGCTTATGCCCTTTCCGGGAAAAACAGGCGCACGGCAGAATAGGCCCCAAGAGCGAAGGAGAACGGCAAAAAAAGACCAGGAGCACGGCAGAATAGACCCCAAGAGCCAAGGAGCACGGCAAAAAAAAAGGAGCACGGCAGAATAGGCCTGGGGAGCCAAGGAGTACGACAGAAAAAGACCAGGAGCACGGCAGAATAGACCCGAAGAGCTCAGGAGCACGGCAGAATAGCCCCCAAGAGCGAAGGAGCACGACAGAAAAAGACCAGGAGCACGGCAGAATAGACCCGAGGAGCTCAGGAGCACGGCAGAAAAGAACCAGAGGCACGGCAGAATAGACCCCAAGATCGAAAGAGCACGGCAGACAAAAAAACAGGAGCACGGGAGAATAGGCCCCATGAGCGAAGGAGCACGGCAGACACAAATCAGCACGGCAGAATAGACCCCAAGAGCTAAGAAGCACGGCAGAAGAAGCCACAAAAGCGAAGGAGCAAGGCAGAAAAAGACCAGGAGCACGGCAGAAAACCCCAAGAGCGAATTTGAAGGAGCACGGCAGAATAGGCCCCAATAACGAAGGAGAACGGCAGAAAAAGACTAGGAGCACAGCAGAATGGACCCGAAAAGCTAAGGAGGACGGCAGAAAAAAAGGAACACGGCAGAGCAGGCCCGAAAAGCGAAGGAGCACGGCAGAAGAAGACCAGGAGCAAGGCATAATATACCCCAAGCGCTAAGGAGCACGGCAGAAAGACCCCAAAAACGAAGGAGCACGGCGGAAATATTTATTCTCTGCCGTGCTCTTTTTTGTTCGTCCGCCGTGTTCCGCCCGATGTTCTAAGGATGTCTGCAGCGAGAGCGCCATTTTTAACATGCGAAGTAATAGAACCACCTCTCCGACATATCATTGTTGTGACGATGTATCAGGCGAAATACATATTTTTGAACATAGATCAAATTCGCGACTTCCGATTGTTGGGGGATGTATCAGGCGGATCGATAATGTTTGATAAAACCGATGTTACGAACAGATCAATGCTGCGAAGATGTCTCCAGCGAGATCACAGATTGGGGTCGTGTCAAGGGCGATCCTGGGGGTCATTTTGGGGCTCGTGTGGGGTTTTTTGGGGGCCGTCTTGATGCCCTCCAAACTCATTGCTGTGCGATGTTAGACACATTGGTTCGTTGAGGATGTCCTTGGCGAGATTATTTTTAAAGGGCTGGAAACCTTCTCAAGAGCGATCCCAAGACGACGTTATAACAACAGGTTTCAAAACGACGTTGTTCAATGTGTTTTTTTTGTTGAGGGTGTCACCAGCGAAATCGTAACGTTCGGCAGCTTGGGGCTCTCACTTATCATCTTGAAGCACTGCGAGAACGATGTCGAGGCGATGTTGCGAACATCTCATGCGTTGAAAATGTCCCCAGCGAAAAGATCATTGTCTGCCGTGCTCCTTGTTTCGGTTCGCCGCGCCCCTCCCGATGTTCTGGGGATGTCCCGAGCGAAAGCGCCATTTTTAGTATGAGAGGTAGTAAAACAGGTTATCCAACATATCACGTGGTCGAAGATGTCTCGGGCGAAACGCTGATTTTTTCGCGCACGACAAAAACCTTGACATGTTTCCGCACGCCGGCTGTCCGAGGATGTCCCGAGCGAAAACGTCATGTTTAACCGATAACGTTTTAAGCGATCGCCTCCAACATCTCCATTTTCGGAGGATGTCTCGAGCGACATCGCTGTTTTGGGGAATCGGCCAACGAAAAAAACCACATGCAATCCCGAACCCCATACAGTAAGGAAGTTTAAGGTACGATGCAGATGAAGCCAGAACTTCAGCTCGCTCCTCGTACCTCGCAGACGTTTTGGGGAACCACAACCCCAGATCAAGAGGTCTCGCGAGCTATCACAAGGCCAAACGCGTGGTCAACCCGCGCGCATGCGCACCTGCGGGCGTCACATACGAAGCTACCACCTCCTGGTGGGAGGCTCGCACATCAGCACCTGGCCCTCTGGCCAAAAGACTGGTGGCAGTCAAAGAAACTCAAAACGGCGCAACGCGGTAGGCGCGGAGAAACACAACACACCGATGCTGGAGCCGCCCTTGCTGGCAGCGCAAAGTCGGCAACGCTCCAGGATGCTGAAACGAGGGCGGCAGACAGACGGATCGACCACCTGTCTGCGGGCTGCGGGCCGAGCCAAATTCAAAGTCACCAACCCAGCAGGCCATAGGACAGGGAAAAGGCAAGAAACACGCCAGCGTTGGCAAAAATACATACCAAAATTGTGCAACAGCTGAAACCTCACCAGGGCGAGAGCACAAAACTTGGCCGAGTCTAAGCATTGCGGTCACTGTCGGCTGTCACGGGCCACGGAAGAGCACTGCACCTGCTTGGTCCGAAGGTCACGGAATTGGTTGGTGTAGTCGACGGCAAACCACCAGATGCAGGCACACGGGAAGCCAAGCCACTTGGTTACTGTCGGGTCCCACACGAGCCATCTGGTGAGCGCGATGTCTGCTTTGTTGCACAGCCGGGGACAGACCTTGCTGACGGTCCTCAACTCCGCTGCGTCGAGGTAGCAGATACGTCGGTCCGCTGGCTGGCGTTTAGCGTACACGATGGCCTGCGGCGTCGGGATCATCCTGAGCTTCCTCGAGCAAAATGACCGGGCTACAGCAAAACAAAAAGATGATCGAGGCCCCGACGCGCCCAACACTTGAGTACCAACGCATTTCCCGTGGCTGTTGCAACTGCTGCGTCGCCGAGCTGAATACCCCCATAGCGTCGACCTGCCACAACGCCCTGGCCTTCATAGAGATCGGACCACGACCACGCTCGCCCCCTGGCGAGACTGGCACGGCAGGCACGGTGATAGTTCCTTGCGCTGTGCACTGGTTCGCTCCCATCATCGGCGTCAGTCGATGTCATGGAGCTCCACGCTGATCGTGCCGTCATCGAACGCTCGGCCATCCAGCGTGGGTAACTTCGGCTAGCGATGGCGCAAAGAAAAAGAAGAAACGAAACCTGTCCCGCCATCGACAGCATGCATGCTGTGCGGGGGCTTGCGACCCCGCCGACACACGAGAAACGCCAGAAATCGCTCGAGCCAGGGCCTTTCGAAGACGCTCCCCGTCCTATGCCGGCCCACCTCAGTCATGGCACGGGGGGCAGCTTACAAGCTAAAAGAGAACCCCGGGCCCACGCCCTCTCCGGGAAGAAACAGACATTTCCTGGGGCCCGCGAATGGTTTGATGGGAGCGGCGCTGGACCCCCGGCGCCCTCATCCGCGTGGGCTTCTCCAGAGGAGGGAGCCACGCAATGACATGGTACGGCCAAGACGCTGCAGCGTGGAACGCGCCTGGTCTGGGACGGGCTCCCAATTCCTTTGGCGCTCAGCGTACGCCCGTGCGCATTTGAGGCCACCCAAGGGCGTCATGAGAGAGCTGCATGTTTTGGAAGCCGGATCCGGCTCGAGAAAACTCCGAATTCAAGAACACGCAGTTCTAGATGGGCTCCCTGCTCCTCTGGAGCTCACTGTACGCACATGCGCCAGAAATCCGCGCGGAGCTTCGAGAATGTGCGCGCCTGCCGTTTCTCTTCCCCGAGGGAAGCGGGAGGGAGCAGCATCATCAGGAAGGAGGGGGAGAGGAGGGAGAGGAGGGAGGGAGAGGAGGGAGGGGAGGGCCCTCCTCCCCCCTCTCCCTCCCTCCTCCCCCCTCTCCCTCCCTCCCTCCCTCCCTTCTCTCCCTCCCTCCTCGCCCTCCTCTCCCTCCCTCCTCTCCATCCGTCCTCCTCCCTCCTCCCTCCCTCGCACTCCCTCCGGGAGCGAGCGAAGGGTGCAGCAGCATCAGAAACGCAGCGGGAGTCCTTCAGGGCCTCCCTGGTCTGCTCGCACTCCGCACCTACGTCCTCAAGGCCGAGCTTGCCGCAGGCCTGCAGCGGAAGAGCGGAGGGGAGAGGGATGGGAGCTGGAGGACCCATAGGACGACGATGTAATAATGCTCAAGAGGACGAGGAGGAAGAATACGTAGGCGGAGAAAAGAAAAGATGGGGGAGGGAGGGGGGGAGGAAGGGGGAGGGAGGGGAGGAGGGGTGAGGGATGGGAAGAAGGAGGGAGGGGAGGGGTGGAGGGAGAGAGGGAGGCAAACAGGGAGGGAGGGAGGGAGAGGGAGGAAGGGAGGGAGGGAGGAAGAAGAAGGCGGCGGAGGAGGAGAAGGCGCCAAGCACTAAACGGCAACTAAAAAGTTACCAAAAAGTGACCAAAAAAGTGACCAGTCTGACCGCCCCGATCTATGACCCCCCCATTACCTCGCGGCCCATTTCGCCCCGTTTCTCAGACCCCGACAGCCTCGGAGATCGATCGGGCTCGAGGAATGCCGCAGATAGGTGGGGTCTCTGAGGCTCTCGTCGTGTTTTCGACGGGGTTATACTTTGTTCGCAACCTCAGGTCGTAAGGGCTGCGGGCGTCGCAGAGAAGGAGCCGCGGCACCCGCTCTCGGCTCGGGGGACGCACTGACCTGGGTCAACGCAACCCTGGGCAAGTCAAGCGACGCATGATCCTGCAGGATCCTGCAGCCTCCTGCAGGACCGGCTCAGGTCAGAGCACCTGGCTTTGCAGGAGCCCGCGAGATCTGGCGCTCTGGCTGACCCCCGCTTGCAGTGACCCCCGTCCCGAGGCCCCCGATCGGCCTCCAGAAATTGCCTCGGCGACTCCAGAAGGTGCGGTTTGCAAACGGTGTGGTTTGCAATCGGCACCCTGGGGGGCGGCACCATGGGGGGCGGGCGGGTGCCTCGATTGAATTCCCCACCGCGCCCCGAGGAGGCCCGACGAGGACAGTGTCGTCCCTCCAGGCCCCCACGGCGCCGATCGCAAACCGCACCCTGGCGTAACCGCACCCTTTGCAGTCGCCGACTGCCCCCCGGCCCCGGTGCCGCCAAGAAGCCGGCGCGGGACGAACGGCCGGCCCCCGCGGAGAGAGGCCGAGATCCCCAGACTGATCCGCGTCGAGAGAGACTGCGCCGTGGGAGGACAAAGGATGGCCTGGAAGCGCACTGCGAAGCCAGGACGAGAATAAAATCGGGTGAGGATAATTCGAGAATCTCTGAGATCTGGCGGCTCTGGAGGATGGATCGGGCGCCGCGGCCTTCTCAGAGCGTTCTGGAACGCTCTGAAAGCGTTCCAGAAGGTTCTGGAACGGACTTACTGCCGGAGCGCTGCGGACTTTCATGGCCGAGATATCTCCACGCGGTGACAGAAACCGGCGCGCCACTCGTCACGACACAAGCTTGCCGTGCAGCTCTGGGCGGCCAGGTTGACCGGTCCTCTTACGGTTCTCTTACGCCGTCAGGGATGGGGCGCAGTCGCCGAGCGTTCGTTCTGGCTGGGGTGGGAAAGGCAACGGTACCCGTACGGCACTTTGGTGCCGTGACACTGCGCGCATCGCTCAACCTTGAAGCGACCGCGGCGTTCCGATGGCGCCCAGCATTCAATATCGACCGATTCCAGGCCAGTGGCGGCGGTCAACCAACGCTCGGTGCGCTACCGCCAACGCGTGCTTCTCCGCCGAAGGCCGACGCAGGCGGTGCAATGAGGGCTGGCACAAGTTGCGTGTTCATAAGTGGAACGGAACGGGGTAAACACGCATTGGGCGAACATTGCGGATGCCACGACAATGGACACCCTAACAGTCGTATCATTGAATTGAAGATGTGTTTCAAATGTGCAAAACATGTCCTAAAAATGTTGTACACATGTCTTTCACATACTTAAAACATATCTGAAACATCTTTTGGACATCTGGAAACTATTTGGCAGCACGCTTCCTTTCCTTTGATCGTCCTCCTCAAAGCTAACACTGGTCCTGGGGATCATCGAAACCTTGAGCGCCCTGTTGAGGAGGCCCAAGCGAGCGCGCGTCGAAACGACCCCCCCAAGAGAAAAGCCGGGAGTGGCACGGCGCTCGCACGGCCGCAGCCCCGCCGCAGGACAGCACCCCCGAAGCGAGAGAGGACCCCGAAGACAGCAGCCTCGCGGAGAAGGGCAGCGGCGCAGCGGCAGCGTGCCGCGGAGGCCCCCGAGGAGCGCAGGGCCGGTTCGGGCAGCGGGCCCTCCGCGGAGGCCCTTGGCCTCTGAGCATTAGCGCTGCTGCCGCGCAGCTCGGGCCGGGCGAAAGGGGTGGATAGCACGGGGGGGGGGTTGAGAATCAGCTCACGTAGCTGATTTTCCCGGCGCCTCCCGGCGCCAGAGGCGGCCATGTATCGAGGAATGGGCCTTTCGGTGGGGCAGGAACCAGCTGCATGCAGCAGATTTCGTAGGCCCCCCTTTCCCTATCCCCCCCCTTTCGCCCCGCCCGAGCAGCGCCATGGTGCCTCAGTGCATTCCGCACCCGCTCGCCTGCTCGCCAGCCTTAGGTCGGGCCTGTCCCCCCTACAGGCCGATTCTGGACGAAAAATGAGAAAGAGTCCAAAAATACGACCCAGATGGTTCAAAAATCATAAAAAAATCGTCCCCCAACTATTCTTTGACCATTTCTGAATGTTCCCCCTGTAGAGGGACAGGCCCGACTGAACGCCAGCCCCCCCTCGCGGTCATTCGCTCTTTATTACGAGCGGGAGCGAGCGCGACGACCTGGCAAACGTCCCATAGGTCAGCTTGAAGAAGCGCGGGAAAAGAAGACTTCTCGCGGTGGGGAACCGTCGCGGGCCGCGCTGGCGCCTGCACTGCAGACTCCCTCCCACTGAATGTGGGGCCGTGCACAAACATGCGTCTGATACGATGGGCGTCGACACCGGGAGGCATTTTTTCCCTCGCATCGAGCACGAACCTCGGGTGACGATATGCCGTCAAGATGCGCCAAGCAAGCCCAGTCACGCGAGGGCCAACCTGCAAGAGGCGCGCAAACACGGCAAACCTTGGCCTGTGCAGGAACGTGCGGCACGATGCGTTTGCCGCCTCGTAGTCGAGGTGCGGCCTGGAAACGCGGGACGGCGCTCCCAAAGAAGCACTGTAAGCCTGATGCCACGACCCCCCGAGCCGTGACAACAATGCAATACCGTTGGCGCTGTTTTCCTCTGTGAATAATCACGTTGTTTTGAACACCCGTTGAATACTGGGCCGCTGCTGCAGACAGCCTTCTTACCCCACCAAGGAGGAGGGGGTGGGGGGGGGCAATGTGCTGACATCAAGGTCTCATGGGCCAGACAGAGCATCACAAGCCAAGAGGAAGAGGGCTCGTGCCGTTCATATGGAGGCCTCCCAAATGGTGTCCGAGCAGATGGGGTTGGAGGATCGCGCCGCATCGCCGAGGCATCGGCGACGTCGGCGATGCATCGGCGACGTCGGCGTGAAGACAATCGGGCTCCACATCGAGCCGCATCGCCGATGCACCAGCGATGCGGGGCGATCCTCCGACCTCATCTGCTCCCGCCCCCGTGTTTGGGAGGCTTGGAGTTTACGCTCACGGCATCTTATGGCATTCGCACAGCATCCCCGCCCTGCCCTTCCATGACACGCCATCGGTGGCGCCCGGTGGACAAAGAGGAGAGGCGTGCCCTCCGGCCACGTCTGGGCTCGTCTTCCTCCCTCCTCCTTCCTCTATCCTACAGCTCCTCCTCCTCCTCCTCCTCCTCCTCCTCCTCCTCATCATCATCATCATCATCATCATCATCATCATCATCATCATCATCATCATCATCATCATCATCATCATCATCATCATCATCATCATCATCATCATCATCATCATCATCATCATCATCATCATCATCATCATCATCATCATCATCATCATCATCATCATCATCATCATCATCATCATCATCATCATCATCATCATCATCATCCATCATCATCATCATCATCATCATCATCATCATCATCATCATCATCATCATCATCATCATCATCATCATCATCATCATCATCATCATCATCATCATCATCATCATCTTCTTCATCTTCATCATCTTCATCATCATCATCATCATCATCAGCAGCATCATCATCATCCTTCTTCTCCTCCTCCTCCTCATCATCCTGCTCGTCCTCCTCCTCCTCCTCCTCCTCCCATTTCATGCTCCCCCCCTCGTCGTCGTCCCTACCCTATCCATACCAATCATCCCTGCGGCCGCGTGTGCTCCCGGGTGTCCTGGGTGTTCCGGGTCAGGGTGTCATGGGTGTTCCGGGTGTTCCGGGTGTCCCGGGTGTTCCAGGCGTTCCGTGTCCGGGTGTTCCGGGTGTTCCCGGTGTTCCGGGTCCGGGTGTTCTGGGTGTTCCGGGTGTTCCGGGTCCGGGTGTTCCAGGTGTTCCGGGTGTCTTGTTCTGGGTGCTCCAGGTGCTCCGGGTGTTCCGGGTGTTCCAAATGCTCTGGGTGCTCCGGGTGCTCCGGGTGTCTGGGGGGCATGATTGTAGGGCGAACTCTGGCGGACCCCCGAGGCTCCAGAAGTGCCCAAGCCGTTGAAACACCTCATACCTCATCCTCCATCACCCTGTAGGCTGAGTCGGCGGAGGCCTCGGGGCCTTGGCAAGCCCTCTTTCCCACGCCTGGAGAGTGAACCTTTTCAAGTTCCCTCTCCAGTTTAAACGCAAGCGAGAAAGTGAACCTTTGCAGGCTCCCTTTCCCGCTGCTAGAAAGTGACCCTTTTCAAGTTCCCTCTCCATACCCAGTAGAAGGGGGAAAGTGAACCTTTTCAAGTTCCTTGTCCGACGCCTGGAGAGTGAACCTTTTCAAGTTCCCTCTTCCAGACCCAATACAAGGGGGAAAGTGAACCTTTTCAAGCTCCTTTTCCCACGTCTGGAGACTGAACCTTTTCAAGTTCCCTCTTCAGTTCAGACGCAAGCGGGAAAGTGAACCTTTGCAGGCTCCCTTTCCCGCGACTGAAGAGTGAACCTTTTCAAGTTCCCTCTCCAGTCCGACCACAAAGCGGAAGAGTGAACCTTTTCAAGTTCTTTCTCCCGCAGCTAGAGAGTGAACCTTTTCAAGTTCCCTCCCCAGCCCAAACGCAAGCACGCAGCAAGGAGGGAGGAACCCCTCCTGCTGGAGCGCCGGAGCGCTGTCCTCCTCTATCGGCCACGCACCCCTCGGGAAAATACGCCTGCCCAGTGGCATCAGATTGACAACCATCGCTCCGGCTACAATATCGACAATATGGGCGCGGCCCTTGGGTGACCCGGAGCGTTCCAGGAGCGCACGACGGAGGCGCCAAACAGGCGGCATGCCTCACAGCCAGCCGAAAGCGGGATGGGCCGCAGGCCAGTAGAATTACGAGAAAGTCTCAAACGAGAGCGCAAGTCCTGAGTTCGAGGCCTCAAATTCGGAAGCCTCCCTGCCAAGGGCTCTCGGAATATATATATATATATATATATATATATATATAGATCGTGAGAAGTCTCGAACGGGAGCCCGTGTCGTCCGTGGCTGGCATTGTGTACGGAACGCTTCCCCTCTACCTCCCCATTGTGTGGGTGGGTGTACGCCGCGGCAACAGCAAGCGGCGGGTGTTGTGGCTCCGCGCTCTGGCTCCGCGCGTGCTGTGGCTCCGGGTGTTCCTGATGTCCCGGGTGCTCCCGGTGCTCTGGGCGTTCCGGATGTCCCAAGTGTTCCGGGTGTCCCGGGTGTCCCGGGTGTTCCGGGTGCTCCGGGAGCTCCAGGTGTCCCGGGTGTCCCGGGTTTCCCGGGTGTCCCGGGTGTCCCGGGTGCTCCGGGTGTCCCGGGTGCTCCGGGTGTCCCGGGTGTCCCGGGTGTCCCGGGTGTCCCGGGTGTCCCGGACTGAAGCCAGAGAGGAGACTCTCCTCACCCTATCCTGCACCTCCTCCTCCTCCTCCTCCTCCTCCTCCTCCTCCTCCTCCTCCTCCTCCTCCTTCTCATCCTCCTCCTCCTGAATGCTCCTCCTCCCTCCAACTCCTCCTTCTCCTTCTTCCTGCTCCCTCCTCCCTCCCCCCTCCAACCTACACTTGCTCCTCCACCCCCGCTCTCGCCGCTTCCACTCATCCCACCGCCATCGCCAGCCTTCGAGACCAAGGCCAGCACAGAACCGATGTTGCCGTGGCTCATCTCCATAACCTTACAGGCAAGTGCACGAAGACTCAATCGAACGAGGCCGCCTGGCCACCCCGTCGTCCTCGACGTCGCCTCCGTCCTCGCCGTCGTCCGCCTCCTCCTCCTCCTCCTCCTCCTCATCCTCCTCCTTCTCCTCATTATCCTCCTCCTTCTCCTCCTCCGTTTTCCCGCGTGCATTGAGGGAGGGCACACATTAATCAACCTACGTCCGCGCGTGCGTTCCTCTTCTCAGCCGCCGCTTCCCTCTCGCCTGCTTCGTATGGTTCTCTCGCACCGCTCGTGGCACCGTGATCGGTCTGGGCCTTTGCCGCATTACCACATGAAGTGGTAAATCCAGCCTGCGCGTGCCCCGCACGCCATGTATCGGCGAGCTGCCGTCACCTGTGCGCTGGAAGAAAACACAAGCAAAACAAATCGAGCGCACCTCACTTGTGCACCTCCTCTTGCCGCCACGACTGCCGAGCGTCCGGTGCAATATCGCCGGCGATCTCTAATTGCAACCACTTCGCGGGTGATGGCCTCAGCCGTCGTCTTCGTCGCCGTCGTCGCCGAGGGTGTCGCCGTCGTCGAGGGCACCGCCGTCGTCGACGGCTCAGTCGTCGAGGGCGTCTGCATCGCAGCTTGGAAGGACCCCTACCAGGGCACGAGGGCTCCCCTCCGCGCGCACAGAGGGAGCGCGCACTGATGCACCCTGCAACCGCGCACTCGCACACCTCCAGCGCGCCGGTCGGCCACCGAACACGATGAGGCACGGGTGCCCCTGTCAGTGCGCATCAAAGTTAACACACACACACACACACCAATAATTTCAAGCTGCCGTTGTTACGCACAATCGCACAACCGAAATGAAAGGCCAGGCTTAGTACTTAGATACTGTCACATCTAAATCCATTTCCACAAAGTCAAGCCTCAGGAGGTGAGCCGAGACAAACGTCCAGGACCTTTCCCGCACAAGACGACCCGTGGAGCCCGCTGAGACCACCCAAAGGACCTCTCAAAGGACTCCTTGAGACCTGCCAGAGAACCCCTGAAGGCACCTGGATCGGGGGACGTCAACTGAACACCCTGCAAAGCGTGACCAATCCTAAGCTGGTATCGTGGCGCTGAGGGGCTCGAGGGCTTGACCCGTTCTATTAAACATGATGGACCCACGAACCCGGAAAGGGACATAGAACCGCATGCATGGAAACGTTTTCACGACACCGTATTGGGCGACGGGCACTTCCACGTTCCACTTCCTGGGGCGCCCAGATCCCTCAAGTTCTACAAAACAAGCGATTCGCTCGAGACATCCTCGGTAACTCTGCGGAGCAAGCGTTTCGCTCGAGACATCCTCAACACACGAAAGAGTGGCCCGCACCCTGTGATTTATCGATCGGGATTTCAAAAACAAGCGTTTCGCCTGAGACATCCTCAAATTGTAATCCGCCGGCCCACTTCGACCTTGATATTTATCAGGGAAAGAATCCGCCGGCCCACCTCAGTTGAGGCACTGCGGACAGGTTTACCACACAAAAGGTGTACGCCGCAACACATCCCCCCTCACCTGTGTACTGGACCTGCCAGACGGTCCTCCTCCTCCTCCTCCTCCTCCTCCTCCTCCTCCTCCTCCTCCTCCTCCTCCTCCTCCTCCTCCTCCTCCTCCTCTTCCTCCTTATCCTCCTCCTCCCCCTCCTCCTCAACCTCTTCCGCCTCGTCATGCCCGCTTCTCCTACCATTTCCTGCCTCCCTTCCTGCCCAAGGCATCTGTCCCTCCCCCTTCTGGATGAGGAGGAGAGGAAGGAGACAGAGTAGGGCAAGCTCTGGCGGCGGCGTGGCAGTGCTAACCGATCATACCCGCGCCTGGAACCGTAGAGTGTTCACTAGCTCCGCTTATGGACCGCTCTTGCTGTATATAGCCCAAGCGCGCATGCTTCGCCACGCGCATGCTGGCGTCCAGTCTCAAAGCCGGTAAATGAAAGAGATCGTGCAATTGTCTGAACTCGCGGGTGTCTGGGCAGCGCGCTTCGACTGTGTTTTTAAGATTGTGGGATCCAGGAATGTGCGCCACATGTTATTACAAGACTTGGATGGCAGGGGTGCAAGAAACTGATGTCATTGCAGAAACCGTTGTTTAATATTGACCTCTTCACAGTCGTTGGGTAACCAAGTGTTATGTAAATTAATCGGCACGCGCGCGTCGCCCGCATCGTCTTATCTCACAAAAGAAACATGCGCGCGCGGCCCGCATGGTCCAGAGGAATGGATCCTGCCCCGGTGCGGCCAGGTACGGAGTGAGGTCGATGGTCATCCGCTGGCCCCCTTGCGGGGCCCCCAGGCTGCGCGTCCGAAACCCCTGCACCCCGCACCAGTTCAAGGCTCCGATTCCACTGTTACAATACAGTTTTCTGCTTCCTACTGCAAATTGTTTGCTGTCTGCGCAGAGGGGGGGGGACCGAAAACCACCATGGCCTTCTGGCGAGAGATTCGCACCCCCGACGCAATATCCATTCGCAAATCACGCCGGGCTCGCGCTCTTAAAGGGTATGTTTTCCCTCCTGAAATGTGGCGGAAGTTACGCGGATGCGCGGGGAAAGCGCATATTGGAGCTATTTTTCCTCAAACGCAGCTCGAACAAAAGCGCCTGCGGGCATGTCATGAATCGATGGCGTCTGAATAACTCAAGATCCCGAGCACACCGCCTGGCCGAGCGGGGAGCAGGTGATGGGCCCGCTCCTCCTCGGACACCCCTCGGGGTCACCACTCCCACCAGGGTTCTAGAAAGTGAAACTAAAACCCGCAGTGCCTCGACGCATAGTCGCGGAGGTCTAGGCTCGCGCCTGTAGCGCATCTACACAGTACACAGCTCAAGGCCCTACTCGGACCATGCCCCCTGTTCTCGCGGCCCCAGAGGCTGGAAACGGGGGCTGGTCGCCCACCAGGTATACCTGACCTGGCTCTGGGTGGCAACCGTCCTTCTGCGGTCGCCCTTCTTAGTCTTGATCTTCACTGCTGGCTCACTCGACCTCTCGATCGGGGCACGATATGACCTCCCGCCGTCGCCACCGCGCGGCAAGGCACCCGCGCGGCACCAGCTCGGCCTCACACACACCAGCAAATCAAGGAAGCCCCTAGCAAAGCGAGCAGGAGCCCTAGGCTCACGCCCGCCATCCGCACAGTCAGGCTCACGTAGTAGCCCTCAGCCGCGATTGCCAGCATGGCCACTGGCGTCAGCGCGCTCTCGCCCATCTCCCGCGGCGCCTCGCACAGCTCGGCCGAACTCCCCTGCACCGCCGTGGGGAGCGACGCGGCCACTGCAAGCAACACCTTCAGCGGGTTCGCATGGGCCTGGAAGTCGGTCGGCATGGCCCCGACTCCAACGACCCTCGAGGTCCCTGGCGCGGGCACCTCCTTCAACCCGCAGCTCTCGCGGAGCCACTCGAAGCGCGTCCTCGGCAACACCTTTGCGCCAAAATCCGCCAGGTTGCCATCACCGCCTGCAGGCTCGATGGCGCTGACCTTCTTCGCCACCAACTGCTGAATCCAAAGCGCATTGGCGGGAAGGTGCTTGATCCGCCCTGTGCCCTGACGCCTCGCCAGCGCTCTCGCACTCGAGCTGTCGCATCGCCAGCTCACGCGCACGCTGTAGCCCATGAGCGTGAAGAGCACCTTCAGCCCAAGCCCCTCGCTGAGACCTTGAGCTTCAGCGTGCCACTCGGCTTCGCAGCTGCTAAGGGACTGCGCGTCTTGACGACAGCTGACCCCGAGCATTGGACACCCACGCACAATGATGTGCACGCTGGTCTGGCTCTTCCGCTCCTTCGTGTCGCCTGCCCAGTCGGAGTCTGTCCACGCGACTAGGTCGACGACGTCCTGCGGCGCGGCGGGCTTGGCCATCCTCACGCCCAGGTCCCTCGCGCCCTTTCAAGTACCTTGCCAGCCGCTTTAGGGCTCGCATGTCCGCCCCACGGGGCGATGAGATGCACGAGGTCAGGTAGTTCATGCCGAACTGAGCATATTCACGGTCGTGCAGGTACAACAGCAGGCACATGGTCACGCCCCTGAACACCTTGGCCTCGTCTGGGCTGAGGTCAAGCGTGTCATCCCCGCCTGTCCTGTGCGCCTCCACACCTGGGGTGGCGCACGGGTTGGCCTCCTCAAGGCCTAGCGCCTCCAGCGCCTTCGCGAGGTACTTCTCGTCGGGCTGAATGCAGGTGGCGCCAGCCTCTCGCACGCGCCGCCTCTCGAGAAACTCGTAGTCGGCACCGTCGCCCTGTAGGCCTGACCACTTCACCTTGATGTCAAGGCCTAGGTCCAGCACGAAGCCGGACCCTGCAACTCCAGGCGCTGCGCCGCACATGTCGTCCATGTGCAGCTCCGCCAGACATGGGAGTTCGGCGTGCCAGAAGAACTGGGGCGCGGTCGGTGACCGCCCGAAGCCCCTGGCCATGAGCTGCTGCGCGGCGAACTTGACCCAGCGTTTCCCTCCAGCACGCCGTCCCGGCAACTGCTTCGCGAGCTGCCAAACGTCGTCCTCGGTGTCGCCCTTCGCGCGGCACTCTTCCAGGACTTCGGGTGGGCACTCGACCCACACGTCCCCCTCCTCGGGGACATGGTAGTACGCGTCCTCCGCGTCAACAGCGAAGGTGGGCCACCCGCGCTTCAGAGCCACGTAGTGTCCACCACTCGGCTGTCAGCCATGCTGCTCCCTGGCGCGAAGAGGTCGTCGCGGTACTCCTGCCACTTGAACTCTCGCGCGACGTACCTTGATTTAGCGATCCTGCATCCGAGGTTCGCGTCCCACTTGTAGGCATGGTCCCAGCGGGCGCTGATCCTCTTGCCGGCGGCCTCGCTCCGTTTGACGAGCTTGCCCACCCCGTATTGTTTCAGGCCGTCGAGGGCCCGTCGGGCGGAAGCCTCTATCAACTTCGAGCCCGACGCATCATGGGGATCCGGGACATCCATGCCCCTGAGGATCTGCAAGAAACATGATCGACCCACGAACCCGGAAAGGAATATATAGAAATGTAGCGCATGGCAACGTTTTCAAAGACACCTGATTGGGTAACGGGCAAGTGCAATGCTGATTGTATCGATCTTGATGTACCGTGCCGAAGTCTGTGCTGTGCTGCACCGTGCTGAATTGCGATGTGCCATGCCGCGGTTGTGCTCTATAGCGTCGTGGATCGAGTCCTCCTTTGCATCCGAGTCCTGACCGAACTGATCTGGATCTTAAGCTCGAGCTGCCTGAACACATAGTAGCTGCCCCAGAGCTAATTGACAGGGGGACATGCCAGGAGGACGCGCCGCGAAACGTCCCAAGGGACGCGCCAGGCGACGTGCCAGGGGACGTGCCATGGGGTCGCACCGTAGGACGTGCCAAGGGGACGCGCTACGGAACGTGCCAATGGATGTGCCACGCGACGTGCCAGGGGGACTCGCCAAGGGACGCCCCACGGAACGTGCCAAGGAACGTGCCAGGTTGCAATGCTGATTGTATCGATCTTGATGTACCGTGCCGAAGTCTGTGCTGTGCTGCACCGTGCTGAATCCCACCAGCCCTTTGGGCGTGAGTGGTTTAGGGAGCCCTCTCTGTTCTCAACCCCCCTTCTTCCCCTTCGGGGAGGGGTTTACCCCTCCCCCTACCCCCTCCCCCTGGGCCTGGAGAGGGCGGCCCGCGGGTCGTTCATGTTTTGGCCCCATGTTGGCCTCCTGAGGGGGCCGCGCTCATCGTCCTTCATAGCAAAATCATTGATTTTACGAAGGTTTTGGGCTCATGTTGTCCTTCTCAGGGGGCAGCGCTCATTTGCGTTTCTGAGGAGGTCGCAAGAGGCCCCAAGATGGCCCCAAGAGGCCCCCAGGAGGCTCCCAAGAGGCCTGCAAGAGGCCCCCAAGAGGCCCCCAAGAGGCCCCCAAGAGGCCCCCAAGAGGCCCCAAGAGGCTCCAAGAGGCCCCCAAGAGGCCCCACGAGGAGCCCGAACGACTCACACCAGGACGAGGGGCCCGAACGACTCACACCACGAAGAGCCCGAACGACTCACACCACAAGGAGGGGCCCGAACGACTCACACCAGGACGAGGCGCCCGAACGACTCACACCACGAGGAGCCCGAACGACTCACACCACGACGCGGGCCCCGAACGACTCACACCACGAGGAGCCCGAACGAGTCACACCAGGAGGAGGGGCCCGAACGACTCACACCAGGACGAGGGGCCCGAACAACTCACACCACGAGAAGCCCGAACGACTCACACCAGGACGAAGAGCCCGAACGACTCACACCACGAAGAGCCCGAACGACTCACACCAGGAAGAAGGGCCCGAACGACTCACACCAGGACGAGAAACCCCAAACGACTCAAATCACGAGGAGCGCTTTCTCTCCCTCCTCCTCCGCCTCGTCCTTCTCCCGCTCCCCCCACAAGGAGGATGTACAAGGAGGCGGGAGGAAGGAGGAACAGGGGAGATATGCGGGGCCAAGCGGACACACGCCTGAAAAACACGACTGTCGGCATGTTTCGCAAGAGTTGCTGCTGTGAGATGGGCTGGTGGGGATACGCGAAGCGTAAAGAATTGCGATGTGCCATGCCGCGGTTGTGCCCTATAGCGTCGTGGATCGAGTCCTCTTTTGCATCCAAGTCCTGACCGAACTGATCTGGATCTTAAGCTCGAGCTGCCTAAACACATAGTAGCTGCCGCAAAGCTAATTGACAGGGGGACATGCCAGGAGGACGCGCCGCGGAACGTCTCAAGGGACGCGCCAGGCGACATGCCAGGGGACGTGCCATGGGGACGCACCGGGGGACGTGCCAAGGGGACGCGCTACGGAACGTGTTGGGACAAGCGTTTCGCTCGAGACATCCTGTCAAAATCCTCATTCTAGACATCCGCCTGAGCGACCTGGACACGTGAAAACAAACGTTTCGCTCAACACATCCTCAACACATTCTCATGCTAGACATCCGCCTGGGCGAACTGGACACGTGAAAACAAGTAGTTCGCTGGAGACATCCTCGACACATCTTCATGTGAGACGTCCGCCTGGGTGACCTGGGCACGTGTAAACAAGCGTTTCGCTCAACACATCCTCAACACATTCTCATGCTAGGCATCCGCCTTGGCGACCTGTACACGTGAAAGCAAACGTCTCGCTCGAGACATCCTCAACACATCTTCATGTTAGACATCCGCCTGGGCGACCTGGACACGTGAAAACAAGCGTATCTCTCGAGACATTCTCAACACATCCTCATGCTAGGCATCCGCCTGGGCAACCTGGACACGTGCGAACAAGCATCTCGATCGAGACTTCCTCAACACATCCTCATTCTAGACATCCGCCTGGGCGACGAGGACGCGTGAAACCAAGCGTCTCGCTCGAGACACCCTCAACAAATCCTGGCGTTTGACCTCTGCCTGGGCAACCTGGAGGCGTGAAACCAAGCGTCTCGCTCAAGACATTCTCAAGACCTGGGCACGTGAAACCAAGCATTTCACTTGAGTGATCCTCTAAATTCTGGTCCCCAGGAGAGGACGGTCCATAACACAAAACAAGCGTTTCGCTTGAGACATCCTCAACAAATTCTGAAAAACAAGCGTTTCGCTAGGGACATCCTCAACATGATCGACCCACGAACCCGGAAAGGAATATAGAAATGTAATGAATGGCAACGTTTTCCAAAGACACCTGATTGGGTGACGGGCAAGTGCAATGCTGATTGTATCGAACTTGATGTACCGTGCCGAAGGCTGTGCTGTGCTGCACCGTGCTGAATTGCGATGTGCCATGCCGCGGTTGTGCTCTATAGCGTCGTGGATCGAGTCCTCATTTGCATCCGAGTCCTGACCGAACTGATCTGGATCTTAAGCTCGAGCTGCCTGAACACATAGAAGCTGCCCCAGAGCTAATTGACAGGGGGACATGCCAGGAGGACGCGCCGCGGAACGTCCCAAGGGACGCGCCAGGCGACGTGCCAGGGGACGTGCCATGAGGTCGCACCGTAGGACGTGCCAAGGGGACGCGCTACGGAACGTGCCAATGGATGTGCCACGGAATGTGCCAGGGGACGCGCCACGCGACGTGCCAGGGGGACTCGCCAAGGGCCGCCCCACGGAACGTGCCAAGGAACGTGCCAAGTTGCAATGCTGATTGTATCGATCTTGATGTACCGTGCCGAAGTTTGTGCTGTGCTGCACCGTGCTGAATTGCGATGTGCCATGCCGCGGTTGTGCCCTATAGCGTCGTGGATCGAGTCCTCCTTTGCATCCGAGTCCTGACCGAACTGATCTGGATCTTAAGCTCGAGCTGCCTAAACACATAGTAGCTGCCGCAAAGCTAACTGCCAGGGGGACATGCCAGGAGGACGCGCCGCGGAACGTCTCAAGGGACGCGCCAGGCGACATGCCAGGGGACGTGCCATGAGGACGCACCGCGGGACGTGCCAAGGGGACGCGCTACGGAACGTGCTGGGGACAAGCGTTTCGCTCGAGACATCCTGTCAAAATCTTCATTCTAGACATCCGCCCGAGCGACCTGGACACGTGAAAACAAACGTTTCGCTCAACACATCCTCAACACATTCTCATGCTAGGCATCCGCCTTGGCGAACTGGACACGTGAAAACAAGTAGTTCGCTCGGGACATCCTCGACACATCTTCATGTGAGACGTCCGCCTGGGTGACCTGGGCACGTGTAAACAAGCGTTTCGCTCGAGACGTTTTCAACACCTTCTAGACATCCGCCTTGGTGACTTGTACACGTGAAAGCAAACGTCTCACTCGAGACATCCTCAACACATCTTCATGTTAGACATCCGCCTGGGCGACCTGCACACGTGAAAACAACCGTATCTCTCGAGACGTTCTCAACACATCCTCATGCTAGGCATCCGCCTGGGCAACGTGGACACGTGCAAACAAGCATCTCGATCGAGACTTCCTCAACACCTCCTCATTCTAGACATCCGCCTGAGCGACGAGGACGCGTGAAACCAAGCGTCTCGCTCGAGACACCCTCAACAAATCCTGGCGTTTGACCTCTGCCTGGGCAACCTGGAGGCGTGAAACCAAGCGTCTCGCTCGAGACATCCTCAAGACCTGGGCACGTGAAACCAAGCATTTCATGTGAGTGATCCTCTAAATTGTGGTCCCAGGAGAGAACCATCTATCACACAAAACAAGCGTTTCGCTCGAGATATCCTCAACACTTTCTGAAAACCAAACGTTTCGCTCGAGACATCCTCAAATTTTAATTCGCCGGTCCTCTTCCCACTCGTTATCTATCGCCAAAGAAATCCGCCGGCCCTCTTCCCGTCAGACCCGGGGGTAAACCAACTAAAAGAGAACCCTGGGCCTACGCCCTTTCCGGGAAAAATATTTCCGCCGGCCCACCTCGACCGCGATATTGATCAGGGAATAAACCCGCCGGCCCACCTCAAGTCAGGTCCGGGGATAAACAGCTAAAAGAGAATCCTGGGCCTAAGCCCTTTCCGGGAAAAAGGCCGAACGTCATCACAGTGCTCAGCTGCTACTCCGCTAACTCGGGACCTCGCATTGGCGCCTCGGTCGTCACCCTCCTACGCGGGTCGCTTCGGCGATCGACCCATCGGGGGCGTCAGCGGAGCCACACTCGTTGGCGCTGCAGCCCTCGGCGCCATGGGGGCGTCGTCTCCAGCGCCTCCTGCAGCCGAAATCTGCGTCGCTGGCCCCGCGTGCCTGCCCCCAGCTGGCGCGTCGGCGCCGCCCGCCGCATCGGCCGAGGGCGCCGCCCTGGGCGAGCCCGTCAGGGTAGCTGGCCCGCCGCCATGGGCGGCCCCAGCTGACTGGGCAGCAGCGCCCGGGTCCAGCTGAGCCTCAGCTGCCTCTTGCGCCGCAAGGCCAGCGTCCGCGGCGGCAGGGGGTGTAACAATCGGCTCGATCCCGCGCGGGACCACGCCCTGCCCTCGGCGCTGCCATGGCACGCGCGTAATCGCCGCCACGGCGGTGCGGTTGAACCTCGGCTCTTCGGGCAGCCTCTTGACGGTCCTCGTCGTGACTAGCTCACCCATCTCGAGGGCGCAAATGGGTTCGTCGGCGTCGTAGCCCTTCCCTAGCCAGACCGCCCTCGCGAAGCCCATGTCACCCTTATGGTACTCCTTGCCTCTCGCCCTGCGATTATTGCCCCTGGGTAGGCGCGCCAGGACGGACTCCCCCGGGGTGGCCATCTCCCTGGCGTAGGCGTGGCCATAGAGGTTCTCATGTGCGGTGCGACCGCTCGCCTTGAACCTCAGGTTGGTGCATACCCAGCCCGCGCGGCGCTGCAACCACATGGCCGCGCCTGGCTGGACCCCGGTCCCCAGTCGCGCCTCCAGCGCGCCCCTGCTCGCGCGGAACTGCGCTTGGACGATGCCACTGGCGTTCTCGGAGGGATTCGACTGGGGGCTGAACGCAGGGGCAGGTCTCACGACCACACGGTTGGGCAGCTCAGCCTCGACCTTTTTGGCCAGGTCCACCATGACGCCCTCGTGGTCTGGCCCTAGGATAACCTTCTGATGGAAAGGGCTCTTGATGAACGCAGCCGCGGCTACTACCGCGCATGGATCAGCGCGTCGGTCAGGCTTCGGGACGCCCCCCATGGCATCCGCGTCGGCGTCCGCGACCACCAGCACCACCTCCTCGTCCTGTCCCTGGCCATCCTCGGCGCGGGGGCCCGCCTCCACGGCGTCGGCCGCCTCGCCCTCGAAGAACGCCAGGTCAAGCCCGATCACGGGGAGGCGCCCCACCTCCGCGCCCAAAAGCTCGCGGGGCCTGTCACGCCCACGTCCCATCTGACAGTGCTCGCACCAGCGCCGCGGTGGGCAGCGCTGGTTCTCCTCGTGGCGCTGTCTCTCCTCCGGCGTCGGCTCGCGGACGTCGGGGAACGCGGTCGGTTCCAGCACCTGCCCCGTCTCCGCCTGACGCCTCATCTCCTCGCGCCTTAGCTCGCGGAAATCACCCGCCGCCGCCCCACCTTACGTCTGCCCACGCACTCGACGAGCCGTGCCCAGCACTGAGCCTCGGTCCCGTAGTACTGGGCGAAGATCTCCTTGAAGCGCCCCCGCGTGGCGTCGATCCTCGAGCTTGGCCCAAGCCCCTCGAGGTGCGACCGCCCCGGCGGCTGTGCCGCCGCAGGTGCCTCCTGGCCCAGCGCGGGCACCGCCGCCTCCTGCGCCCTCGGCGGCGCCGCGCCTTCCTGCGCCCGTGGTGGCGCGGCTCCAGCCTCTGGTTGCGCTGGGTCACGCGACCCTCGAGCTTCTGGGCGCGGCGGAGGATCCTCTCCTCGCACCGCCCCCCACGGAGCTCCCGCGGCACCTGCTGCGCCGACCCTGGCAAAGGCAGGCCGCGAGCCTGGCTTCGTCCATCGCGTCATGGATCTGCGCAGCGAAGTAGAACGCGCTGCCAACTAGCTTCACGCCCGCCCGCCCGCCCGCCCTGAGGTTCACCGCGCGCGGGTCAATTTCCTCAAGGACATACCTGAACTGCTTGCGCGCCAGCTTCCCGAGGCTGAGCGCCGCGCCCTGAGGGGCAAGGTCTTTGCTCACTCTGAGTCTCCCCAAGCATGGCTGGCGACCCTTCCCGCCACCGACGACCATCGGGATCCTGCGGAGCCCCTCGGCACCAAGCCTCTGGCCGCTCACAGTGGTGAGCTTGGGCGCTGCGGGGTCCTCCTGACCTGTCGGATGCTGTGATCCGAACGCCCGGCCGCAGACGTGCTCGTCGCTGCCACTGTCTGCGAGGATGAGCCCTCTGCGCCCCTCCCCGCGGCAGCCTCCGACCGAGCACCTGACCCCAAGGACCCAACCGACCTCGTCGCCGTCGGGGCCCGCGGCCACCGCGCCCACGGCCCCCTGGCCCTCGGCGCCCGCAGGGGCCTGCTGGACTGCGGCCGCCTTCGGGGGCGCCGTTGACGGCACCCGTGGCTTGCCGGCCGCCGTGTGCCAGCAGTCGTTCTCCTCGTGTTCCTGCTTCTGGCACCAGTTGCAGGCCCCCTCGAACTTGGCGGGGTAGCTGCCCTTGAGCTTGTCATTATTGACTCCTTTCTTGCTGACCTTGCCGCCCTTGTCGCCCTTGCCGCTCATCCTGTCACCCTTGCCGCCCCCCGACTTGTCGCCCTTGCGCTTGGGCCGCGGCTGTTGCGGCAGGGCATGGCCCGAGATCGCACCGATCTCCATCGGCGCCACGCCTTGGCCCACCGTGCCGCTAGCTGCGAAGACCTGCCCAGACGCCATCCACTCTCTCAGGCGGGTCCTCAGCGCCACGTGCGAGACCTTGGCGGCCGTCGGAGCGTTGCGTAGTACGGTCTTGCACGGCTCGGGGCTATGGACGAGCAGCGCGGCGATGCGAAACTCACCGCCGAAGTCCATCCCCGCCTGCATGACATACCTCGCCACGTCGTTGTCCCAGTCAACGAGCTGGTCAGCGAACGGCTTCTGGTCATCCCACCTGGGGTTGAGCAGGCCGCTGAGCATGGCTGTGAACCTGTTACCCACCCCAGGCTCGCACTCGTTCTTGACCGCCCGCCAGGCGACAAAACCCTCGTGCCTGCCTGCGAGCGCAGAAATCGCCAGCGCCTTGCGCTGGGCCTTGGGGATCAGCATGGCATGCAGCAGCTTGCTTCTCGCTGCCGCGCGCTCGCCCATGCTGACGTTGTCCACCGCGAGCGCTGGCTGGGCCTCAAAATTGTCGATGAGGTCATTCCAGCCCATCAACGCGAAGAACGCGTGGGCTTTGATGGACCAGCTGGGCCAGTCCTCATCTCTGCCACTGAACTCTGGCAGCTTGATGTCGCCTCTGCAATCCACCAGCCGCTCTCTGGGCGCCGCTGCCATGGGCAGCGCACGTCGTCAGTCTTCCCGTGGATCTGATCTGCGTAGTTCACCGCAGAACCACGCTCTCCGCTACCATGGCGGAAATTACGCGGATGCGTGGGGAAAGCGTATCTTGGGGCTCTTTTTCCTCCAACGAAGCTCGAACAAAAGGGCCTGCGGGCATGTCATGAACTGATGGCGTCCGAATCACTCAAGATCCGGAGCGAAATGTGCGCTCCCGAGGCCCGGAACCTGGTAGTAAATTGCACCAAGTGCGCGCTGCCGAGGCCACAAAACCTTTTGCAAATCGCGCCGGGGTCGCGCTCGTGGGGCCAGAACCCTGTTGGCCACCAGACTCGCGCTCCCGAAACTCGAACCCCTCGTAAATTACACCAGTCTCGCGCTGCCGAAGCCAGAGACCTCAGTAAACATGATGAACCCACAACCCCAGAAAGGGATATAGACATGTGCAGCATGGTCACGTTTTCACCCGATACCTAACTGGGCGACACCTCACGAAACATCCCACGAGACACCCCGCGAAACATCCCACGAGACACCTCACGAAACATTCCACGAGACACTTCACGAAACATTCCACGAGACACCCCGTGAAACATTCCACGAGACACCCCACGAACAGGACACCACTCAACCAGACACCCCACGAAACATTCCACGGGGGTGCGACTGGGTGTTGTCGTGCTGGGGTGTGGTCGTGCTGGGGAGTGGTCGTGCTGTGGTGTGGTCGTGCTGGGGTGTGGTCGTGCTGGGGTGTGGTCGTGCTGGGGAGGTGGTCGTGCTGGAGGGTGGTCGTGCTGGAGGGTGGTCGTGCTGGGGCGTGGTCGTGTTGGGGCGTGGTCGTGCTGGGGCGTGGTCGTGCTGGGGTGTGGTCGTGCTGTGGTGAGGTCGTGCTGGGGTGTGGTCGTGCTGGGGTGTGGTCTTGCTGGGGTGTGGTCGTGCTGGGGTGGGGTCGTGGTGGGGTGTGGTCGTGCTGG
Source organism: Prorocentrum cordatum (assembly GCA_963575745.1). NCBI lineage: Eukaryota > Dinophyceae > Prorocentrales > Prorocentraceae > Prorocentrum > Prorocentrum cordatum. The sequence goes on along the minus strand of CAUYUJ010019876.1, from coordinate 93,392 downwards.
GGTGTGTGGTCGTGCTGGCGTGTGGTCGTGCTAGGGTGGGGTCGTGCATTTCGCTCGAGACATCCTGCCAAAATTTAAAAAATCCTGGAAAAACAAAAGAAACAGTCGAGACATCCTCGAAATTCCTGCGCGCGGGACGCGGCAGGCGCGAGACATCCTCGGAATTCCTGCGCGCGGGGCGCTTTTCCGCGTCGCGGTCGGCTCTGCAAAACCAGCGTTTCGCTCGAGACATCCTCAACAAATTCCGAAAACACGCGTTTCGCTCGAGACATCCCCAACTCTGCAGAACCAACGTTTCGCTCGAGACATCCTCAACAAATTCTGAAAAACAAGCATTTCGCTTGAGACATACTCAAAATTTAATCCGCCGGCGCCCTTCGACCTCGATATTCATCAGGGAAAAAATCCGCCGGCGCCCTTCAGTTGAGGCACCCGGGACAGGTTTACCTACTAAAAGATAACCCTGGGCCCACGCCCTTTCCGGGAAAAAACGCCAGGGTCGCGCCCCCAGAACTACTATCCGCGTGGGTCACGCCAGATTCGCGCCCCTGAGGCGACGATCCTTAGCAAATGACGCCAGACTCGCGCACCCGAAACCACGATCCCTTTCCAATGACGTCACGGTTACCAGTCGTCCTCGCATGAGATTCCGACACTGCTTCAAATGAGCGCCCAGGCATCCCGGAAGAGCTCTGACGTGTCCCATTATAATAGAGACGGGGCCGGCGGCAGAGGGCGAAAGCCTCACAAACCATAAGAAGGAGCGAGCTCTGGGGGAGAAAAAGGGGAAGAGGCGACCACATTCGTAATGCTGGAGAGAACGGCCCTGCTCTCTTGTCATTGAGTTGCTGATTCAGTGGGGAGCGAAGGGAGGGGGAAGGAGGGAAGGAAGGAGGGAAGGAAGAGGGGGAGGGACGAGGACGAGGAGAGGGGGAGGGAAGGCAGAGGAGATGGGCAAGAGGACGGAGGGGAGGAAGTAGGGGGGGAAGGAGGAGGAAGGAGGAGTGAAGGGAGGGGAAGGAGGAGGAAGAAGAGGGGTGGAAGAGCAGGAGCGGCGGGGTGGGGGGGGGACGGAGAGGAGGACGATGGGGGGGCCGGAAGGAGAGAAAGGGCGGAGCACGACGAGGGGCAGGAGCACGAGGAGGAGAGGGCAGGTCGGGGGAAGGGGGACGAGGCGACGGGGAGGAAAGGGAGGAGGAGGAGGAGGAGGCAAGCCCCACCCCCTCGGACCCCCCAGGAGAGTGTTGCAAAGAGATGTGTGGGGGGGGGGGGGGCACCCTGGGCGCCCCAGCGCGTGATGGTTCAGGGGCGGGGGGGGGACTTGGGGGGCGCTCCATCCCGGGAGGGGGGAGACACCTCCAGCGGGGAGACACCTCCATCCCGGGAGGGGGGAGCTCCATCCCGGGAGGGGGGCGCTCCATCCCGGGAGGGGGGGTACGGGACGACCCCCGACGTGGGGCCGCGCCCGGCTCCTGTCTCGCAGGGGCTGAAATCCATCTTGCACCTCTGCCGAAGATGTTCTGGCAGTGAGGAAGCTGGGGGGGAGGGGGGCAGACCTGGGTGGCTGGGTCGGCTCGGCTGGGCCGGGCGAACCCGGCCCGCTGGCCCGCGTCTTGAGGGCTTGGTCGGCGTCGGGCCGTCGTCATTCCGACCTTTTCGTTTGTCTCGTCACCGGCTGCCCTCGGGGGCGAGCCTGTCGTCAGGGTGCCAGCCGGCTCGCCTTTCGTCGTCGTTGTGGTGTCGGCGGCCCTGGTGGACCGCCGTGGGGCCACCGCGCCGGCCCGCGTCGTCTTCGTCCTTCCGTTTCTGTCGTGTCGCTGGCGTCTGGCGTCGTCGTCGCCGTGGTCGTCTTCGTGTCGTGTCGGTTCGCGCTATCGCTCCTGCCCCCGATCGGGTGTCGCGTTCGCGTCCGTTCGCGTCCCGCTGCTCCTCGCCGTGTGCGATGCCTCTCGTCCTGCTTCTTCCCAGGGCTGGACCTAAACGGTGTTTGGGCGATGTCGTGGGCCGTTTTCGTTTCGATGTCGTTTTGCGGTAAAGGCGGGTTGAAGACAAAACGAGGGAAAGCGAAAATAAAACGAAAACGAAACACACCGTTCAGGTCCAGCCCTGCTTCTTCCCTCCCCCTTCCGCTTTCCTCCGTGTTTTTTCTCTCCCTCGCCCCTCCCCTCTTCGGCCTCTGCGCCTCGCAGCCTGGCTCTCCTTCCCCGCCCCTGCTCCGCTCGGCAGCCCCCTTCGCTCCCGGCTTCCCCCCTCTCCCCGTCCCTCATCGGGCTCGCGCCCCGCGCCCCCCTGCTGCCCCTGGCCTGCGGTTCGCGCGCATCGCCCCGCTGTCTGCTGCGGTAGGCGGCGTCGGCTCCTCCTGATCCTAGCTCCCTCTCGCTCGTTTTACGACGGTTGGCGCCTGCGGCGCAACCCGCGGAGTCAGAAGAGGAGGAGGAGGAGCAGGAGTAGGAGGAGGGAGCAGGAGCAGGAGGAGGAGGAGGAGCAGGAGGAATAGGAAGAGAGGGGCCAGGAGCAACATGAACGGGAGGAAGACGCAGACCCCCTCAGAACGCCCGAAAACCTCACAACACCATCCTCACCCAGGAGGAGGAGGAGGAGGAGGAGGAGGAGGAGGAGGAGGAGGAAGAAGAATAGAAGGAGGATCGACGACGACGATGACGACGACAAGAGGGACCATGGGCAGCATAGAGCATGAGGAAGACGACCCAACCCCCCTTTAAGAACACCCGAGAGCCTCCAACAACATCCTCAGACAGGAGGAGGACGAGGAGGAGGACGACGAGGAGGAGAACGGCGACGACGGACCCAAACCCACTCAGAATCGGACCGACCCCCACCAGGATTCGAATGGTGGATCATCCACGAAACTGGTTACTCCAGAACTGGTGTAAATGAGTACACGTCGGTCGGAAGGAGTAGGTAGAAGGAGGAGGAGGCGCAGGGGTCGGGCCGGGCCGGGCCGGGCGATGGCGCCGGGCTGCCCCAATGGCGGCGGCTGAGGCGGCTGCCCTAGCGGCTTCTGCCGCAAGAGAGGCTGTCGCAGGACGCACCCGGCCATGGCTGCCGCCTCTACTTGCACGTGGGAGGTGAGCGAGCAGGCGGCCCAGCGACCTGCTACCTGTGCGAAGTGCTGCACGCCGTTCGAGACAGGGGACCTTCGGCTTCGTCGGGCCAATACGCGTAACACTCGGCCCATTCATCCCGGGTGCTCTCACGGACTGGTCAACGACACCTCTTCTATCGTGGGGTTCGGGCAGCTGCCTCTGGCCACGAGACAGAGACTAGAGCGTTCCCTGGCGCATGCGGCGTCCGCCCACGGCCTGCCTGGAGACGTCCCTCCACCCCGCCTCGGACGGTTCCCTGACGATCCGGACCACGTCCCACCCCGTAATGAACTTCGCTATCTCCACCTGTGGGACGACGTGGCCTGGGAAAGGATTCGCATCTGCCCCAACGTCATCCGCCACGTGCCGGACCACTGGAGGAGCAGCATCGCTGAGGCTAAGCACGCGGTTGCTGCTGCCATCGACGCGGTGCGTGGTCGCGTCGATGACGAGGCGGAACGTCGGCGCGGCCAATTCTGGAAGTTGTTTCTTTGTGTCGATGCCTTGCTTTTGCATTCGGTGCCTAGGCAGCGGGGAGGCCGGCGCGGGCAGGGCAACCACACGCTGAACACGATCCTCAGCGCCCGCCTACGTGCTTTCTGGAGCGGCGCTTGGCCGCAGCTGCTGTTAGTTGGAGGGGCACCAGAGTACGGTACGAGCTTCCCGGCGCAATCCCGGTCCTCCGAGGCGGTTGCTGCACGGGACGTCGCCAACAAAGCTGTCAGCAAGGCCCTTGCGCGGGTGCACGCGCCCATGCGTTTCGCCCAAGGCGACGACGTCCCGAAGCGCCTGCAGGACATGTTTCCCAGGCCAGCTCGACCGCTGCCTCTGCAGCCCGCACATGAGGGGGTCCCGCCAGAGTTGCGGGAAGAGCTCGTAACGCATATTGCGGCGGCTGCCACGGCACTCCCGTCGATGTGCGGCGCCGGGCCCAATGGGTCTTTCTACAAGCACCTCAAGATCCACGCATTCATCCAGGGTAGCCTGCAGGTCCTGGCCGGCGTCCTCGCAGACTTGCTGACCGGCGAGGCCCCAGTCGAGGCGGTCCGTGCCTCCAGGAGCGGCCGCTGCCACTCACCTCTCAAGCCGGACTCTGACATCGACATTCGCCCATTGGTGTCCCCGTCCGGCCATTGGCGCGCCGCGCTCTGAGAGTGGGGCAACATGTTCTCCGAGGAGGTTCGTGAACCAGTGGGCGAATCTCAATACGGCGTCGCCCGGCCAGGTGGCCCCGTGACCTGCCGGCATTTTGTCAAGGCGCATTTGTTCTCTGACCCTGAGCTCGCCCTCACAGCCCTCAATATGGCGAACATGCACGGCAGCATGTGTCTGGGCAAGATCGAGTCCGAGGTCCCACACCGAGTCCCTCGCATGTGGCCGCTGGTCTCTCGCTGGCTCCGCCTCGAACGGCGCCATGTGTTCAAGGATTCAGCCGGCGCCCTCCACGAGATCATCGCCACGACTGGGGTCGACCAGGGCTGCCCGTCGGCCTCCTACTTGGCCTGCCTGGGCGTCGCCCCCGTTCACGACGCCCTGAAGGAGAATCTAGCAGTGGTGGGGCTGCAGGACGACACGCACTCGCTCACCCGCCAGGCGAACCTTCGGGACGCCCTGGAGGGAGCAGCCCCGGCGTTCCGCACCGCTGGCTGCACCCTCAAGCTCCGCAAGTGCTCCAAGTGGTCTCCGGGGGCCTGCGACGTGGGGGAGCCGGGCATCCGCCGAGTGGCGTCGCCCCCGCTGGTCCTCCAGCGGCCTCTCGAGCGCCCGGCTGTGGCCCCTTCCGGCGACCCGGCCCTGCTCCTCGCACACGGGCCTTGCGACGAGGTGATAGCAGACCGGAGGCGCACGCTCAACCGCCCCAGCGAGCTCAAGGCGGCGGGGCTGGCTACGCACCTCGCTGTGTCCCTCGCTCGGGTGGCCACCGCCGGCGACGGCGTTTACTTGCAGCAGTGTCAGCCGCTCACGGAGGCGCAGTCCAGTGCGTTGGACACGGTGGTCTTAGACGGCATCTTCGACCTCCTGGGTGTCGAGACCTCCGAGGTCACGGACCGCCCGCACCGGCAGCGGTGGATGTTGCCGTGAGGGAAGGGGTGTATGGCCTGTCGAGCGTGGCCTTGAGCTCCAAACCGAACTACCTGGCCTCCTGGCTACGCGACCTCACCGAGAGCGCAGAGACCATGGGGCTTGCCAGCGCCTCCGCCCTACTCGACAAAGCGCCCGCCCTCTGGGCTTGCCTCCACGGCGTCGTCGCCGGCATGTCGGCGCAGGGAGTGGACCTCCCAACTGGCATGGACGATGTTTTACTTTTGGGCCCGATCGGCGCCGCATCCAAATGGCGCTCCGAAGTGGTTTCTCGCATCATCTCCGATATCCGTAGCGGTGCCGCTGAGGAGTACGTCACCACGATGCTGGAGTCTGGTGGCAGCGGTGGTGGTTCTTCGATGGCAGTCCCCACGCTACCGCACCACTGTCTGACGAACCAAGAGTTTGCCACCGCCAGCCGCCTCCGGATGTATTTGGACGTCCATGTGAAGCGGCCGGGGCACGACCTCCACTGCCTCCACAAGGGCGGCCAGCGGTCCGGATACCAGGTCTGCAACCAGGTAGTCGACCTGAAGGGCCTCTATGGTCTCATGTGCAAACGAGGAGGCCTCGTGGTGGGCAGGCACGACGCTCTTCGGGATGTCCTGGCCGGCCTAATCACGGAGCACATGGGTGTTCCCGTCCATACCGAGCAGCACCCGCCCGGCGAGCTTCCTGACGAACGCCGCCCAGACATCGATTGCTACGAGAAGCGGTCGGTGCGGCAGCTCCTGGACGTCACGGTGGTCACGCCCCACGTCAGGGAACTCCCCAGAGACGCACGCCTGCACTGGGCCGGGGCGCTCATCGAGCGCGAGGAGAGCAAGAAGAGGCGCAAGTACCACATGCTCAGCCTGACGCCCGTTGTGCTCTCGCATCTCGGCCGCATGGGCGGGGGATGCCGGGGCATGGTAAGAGCCTTCGCCAGTGATCTTCCAGAGCGCGAGCGGTCGGCCGCCATCGACGGGTGCTACCAGCACCTGGCGGCGACGCTCCAGCGCGGCAACGTGGCACTCTTGGCCACGTCTGCGCCCCTCATCCTCTAGCTCCCCTCTCCTCCCCCCCTTCCCCGTCTTCGTTTTGTGTGTTCGTGAATTCTCAGCGCTCGGTCTTTGGTCTGAAGCCTCCAAAATGCGCTTCAGGAAAACTCCCCCTAAGGATCCCTACGGGGGGATTTCTGTCAGGGGTGATTTTGTGCATTGTCTGTCTCTGGAGGCTCCGGCGTTCGTCCCAGGCCTTAGATTTTGCTTCGCTGTTGTTTCGTTTCGGTCGCTCCTGCGCTTTCGCGCGTCCCGCCTTCCTCTGGTTTCGTGACAGCACGGCGTGCCGACCTGCCCTCCTGGCCTGCCGTGGTCTGCCGCGCTGGGTCCGCCGAACGACGCTGCCGCGCGTTGGTATCCCGTGCGGGTCTGCTGGGGCTTCACGGAGCCGCCTCGGAAGTCTCTTGGAGACTTCTGAGGGGGCCTCTCGGGCGCCTCTGGGAGGCTTCGTGGGGACGTCTTGGAGCCTCGTGGGGGCCGCTTGGAGGCCTCTCGGGAGCCTCATGAGGGCCTCTGGGGACCTGTTGGGGGGCTGTTGAGGGGCCTTTGGGGGGCCTTTATGTGGCCTCTTACGTTAGCCTTGGGGCTCTGAGGAGCCTCTTGGGGACATCTTGGGGCCTCGTCGGCCCCAGTGAGCGGCAAAGATACTGGGCTCTGAATGTTCTCCGTCGGCCTCCTCCCACCATTTAAGGGTCCGGACCCATCCTGGGGCCCTCGCAAGCGCGTCTTGGGGCCGTCTTGATTGCCTCGGAGGCCGTTTTTGGCGCCTCCGGGCCTTCAGAGCCCCTCGTGGGCCTCTTGGGCCCTGCTGAAAGCAAATAAGCAGATCGCGCCCCGCAGGGAGCCCCACATACCGCTCCAGAAGGGGGGGGTGCATGGGCAAGGCGCCACTGTTGGTAAGCATCCAGAGGCGATAAAACCTCCCGCAACCACCAAAAAATCGATACAGAGAAGCTGGAAAATGTGAAACTGGAAACCCCACAAAAAAGTGGAAGTGGCCAGGGCTAGAAGAACTGGTAGGGGCTGAAGCGAGCCCAAAACAATTGGGACCAAGGGAGAGCCCGAAAAGGCATGCCGTGAGATCCCGCGCCGCGCCCGGACTGGCGGCGACGAAGACGCGACGCGGACGGCGTCGGCGGCGGCGACGGCGGCGCGCGGCTCGGGGGCGGGGCTAGCGGCCGCTCGTCGTCGTCGTCGTCGTCGTCGTCGTCGTCGCCGCCCCCGTCGCCGCCCCCCCTCCTCCTCGAGCTCGTCGCCGTCGTCGTCCTCGTCGCCGTCGTCGTCGCCGTCCTCGTCGCCGCCGTCGGGCGGCCCCTCGGCGGCGCCTGGATCATGAGGTTCTGGTTCGCGAGCATGGCCGCCGCGGGGCGCGGCGGCTCTCCAGGCGCGGCCTCCTGCCGCCTCCGCTGGCGCGCCGGGGGGTCGCCGCCGCCGCCGTCGGCGTCGCCGTCCTCCCCCCTCGCCCTCCTCGCCCGCCTCGCCCTCCTCGCCCGCCTCCTCCTGCTCCTGCACCCTCCTCCTGCTCCTGGTCCCACCTCCCGCTCCTGCTCCTCCCCCATCCTCCTCCCCCCTGCCTCCTCCCTCCTCCCTGCTCCCTGCTCGCGCCTCTCACTTCCATCCTCCTCTCCCTCCTCCTCCGCCTCATCCTCCTCCTCCTTCTCCTCGTCCTCCTCTTCCTCCCTCTCTCCCTCCTCCATTATTGCCCTTGTTGTTTTGATGAAATATCGATCGTGGCTAATGTCATGTTTAGGGCGAATCGTCTTGTTATACTTAGTCATATCAAACATGATGGAACCCACGAACCCGGAAAGGGATATAGACATGTGCAGCATAGTCACGTTTTCACGATACCCCACTGGGCGACACCTCACGAAACATCCCACGAGACACCCCGCGAAACATCCCACGAGACACCTCACGAAACATCCCACGAGACACCTCACGAAACATTCCGCGAGACACCCCGTGAAACATTCCACGAGACACTCCACGAACAGGCAACCACTCAACCAGACACCCCACGAAACATTCCACGGGGGTGCGACTGGGTGTGGTCGTGCTGGGGTGTGGTCGTGCTGGGGTGTGGTCGTGCTGGGGAGTGGTCGTGCTGGGGTGTGGTCGTGCTGGGGCTGGGGTGTGGTCGTGCTGGGGCGAAACATTTCACGAGACACCTCACGAAACATTCCACGAGACAACCCGTGAAACATTCCACGAGACACCCCACGAACAGGCAACCACTCAACCAGACACCCCACGAAACATTCCACGGGGGTGCGACTGGGTGTGGTCGTGCTGGGGTGTGGTCGTGCTGGAGTATGGTCGTGTTGGGGCGGTCTGGGTGGTCGTGCGGGGTGTCGTGCTGGGGGGGTCGTGCTAGGGAGTCGTCTGGCGTGGTCGTCTGGGGCTGGTCGCTGGGCGTGTCGTGCTGGGGGTGTCGTGCTGTGGTGGCCGTGGTGAGGTCGTGACTGGGTGGTCCCTGCTGGGGTGGTCTTCTGGTGGGTCTTGCGGGGGTGGGTCCGTGCTGGGTGGTCGTCTGGGGTGTGGTCGTGCTGGTGGGTCGAACTGGATGGGTCGTCTGGGTGGGACTCTGGGTGTGTCCGTCTGGGTGTGTCTGCTGGGGTGTGACTGCTGGGTGGGTCGTTCATTTCGCTCGAGACATCCTGCCAAAATCCCAAGAGATCCTAGAAAAACAAGCGAATTAGTCGAGACATCCTCGAAATTCCTGCGCGCGAGACGCGGCACGCGCGAGACAGTCTCGGAATTCCTGCGCGCGGGGCGCTTTTCCGCGTCGCAGACGGCTCAGCGAAACCAGCGTTTCGCTCGAGATATCCTCAACATAGTCTGAAAACAAGCATTTCGCTCGAGACATCCTCAACACACGAAAGCGCCCGCACCCTGCGATTATCGATCAGGGATTAAAAAACAACGTGGCGTTTCGCTCGAGACATCCTCAAAGTTTAATCCGCCGGCGCTCTTCGACCTCGATATTCATCAAGACAAAATCCGCCGGAGCCCTTCAGTTGAGGCACCGGGGACAGGTTTACCATACTAAAAGAGAACCCTGGGCCCCCGCCCTTTCCGGGAAAATAAGGAAGAGGGTAGTCATAATAGTACCAGTAGTAGTAGTAGTTAAAAAAGTAAAAGTAGTAAAAGTAGTAGAAGTAGTAGAAGTAGTAGTAGTAGTAGTAGTAGTAGTAGTAGTAGTAGTATATTTAAGTATAGAATAGTATAGAGTTATAGTAGTAGTTAGTAGTGGTCGTGAAGTCGTAGTCGTAGTCGTCGTACCCTAGTAACATAGCAACATACAAAACACTAAAAACAAACATCGTATAACAGCAGTTAGTATCGTAAGTAAGTAGTCTTAGCCGTCGGCGTAATCGTAGTGCACTAGTAAGTAGTAATAGTAAAGTATAGTAAGCAGTAGTAGTAGTAGTATAGTAGTTGTAGTAGTAATAGTAGTAGTTATAATAGAGTAGTAAGTAGTAGAATAGTGCAGCAGAAACACAGCAGCAGCACACAGCAGCAGCACAGCAGCAGTAGTAGTAGTAGTAGCAGCAGCAGCAGCAGCAGTAGTATAGTGTAGTAGTAGTGGTAAGTAGTAGTTAGTATGGTGGGATAGTAGTAGATATAGTAGAGTAGTAGTAGTAGTAGTAGAAGTAAAGTAGTTAGTAGTAGTAGTAGTAGTAGTAGTAGTAAAAGAAATAGTAGTAGTAGTAGTAGTAGTAGTAGTTGTTGTTGTAGGAGTAGCAGTAGTAGTAGTAGTAGTAGTAGTAGTAGTAGTAGTAGTGGTAATAATTAGTAGTACTAGTAGTAGCAGTAATTGAAGTAGTAGTAGTAGTAGTAGTAGTAGTAGCTGTTGTTGTAGTTGTAGTAGTCGTCGTGGTAGTCGTCGTGGTAGTAGTCGTGGTAGTGGTCGTCGTCGTAGTAGTCGTCATTAGTCGTAGTAGTCGCGGTAGTCGTAGTAGCAGCAGAAATAATAATGTTAGTATCATATCTTCGTAGAAGTAAAACGATTTGCATTATTGACATACGTGCTGGTATGAAAATGTCTCCTGTTACTCGAGCTAATAATACTATGATCACTGTGGAAACAAGCTGGTTCACCCGACCGCGACTCATCCGCTCCGATTCACCCCGCCCCCCTTTCGATGGAATCGCGACTGAGTGAGAGAAACACCTGGTGAGCTAAGCCGGGTGAATTAAGCACCAGATGAGTTAGGCACCAGGTGAGTCAAGACCCAGGTGAGTTAAGCAACGGATGAGCCAAGGACGGATGGGTTAAACACCAATTGAAACATGATGGACCCACGAACCCGGAAAGGGATATAGACATGTGCAGCATGGTCACGTTTTCACGATACCCAACTGGGCGACACCTCACGGAACATCCCACGAGACACCCCGCGAAACATCCCACGAGACACCTCACGAAACATTCCACGAGACACCTCACGAAACATTCCACGAGACACCCCGTGAAACATTCCACGAGACACCCCACGAACAGGCAACCACTCAACCAGACACCCCACGAAACATTCCACGGGGGTGCGACTGGGTGTGGTCGTGCTGGGGTGTGGTCGTGCTGGGGTGTGGTCGTGCTGGGAAGTGGTTGTGCTGGGGTGTGGTCGTGCTGGGGGGTGGTCGTGCTGGGGGGTGGTCGTGCTGGGGGAGTGGTCGTGCTGGGGGGTGCTCGTGCTGGGGCGTGGTCGTGCTGGAGCGTGGTCGTGCTGGGGCGTGGTCGTGCTGGGGGGTGGTCGTGCTGTGGTGAGGTCGTGCTGGGGTGTGGTCGTGCTGGGGTGTCGTCTTGCTGGGGTGGGGTCGTGCTGGGGTGGGGTCGTGCTGGTGTGTGGTCGTGCTGGGGTGCGGTCGTGCTGGGGTGGGGTCGTGCTGGGGGGGTGGTCGTGCTGGGATATGGTCGTGCTGGGGTGCGGTCGTGCTGGGGTGTGGTCGTGCTAGAGTGGGTTCGTGCATTTCGCTCGAGACATCCTGCCAAAATTCAAAGAAATCCTAGAAAAACAAGCGAATTAGTCGAGACATCCTCGAAATTCCTGCGCGCAGGACGCGGCACGCGCGAGACATCCTCGGAATTCCTGCGCGCGGAGCGCTTTTCCGCGTCGCGGTCGGCTCTGCAAAACCAGCGTTTCGCTCGAGACATCCTCAACCAATTCTGAAAACAAGCGTTTCGCTCGAGACATCCCCCAATTTTGCAAAACCAGCGCTTCGCTGGAGACATCCTCGACAAATTCTGAAAAACAAGCGTTTCGCTCGAGACATCCTCAAAATTTAATCCGCCGGCGCCCTTCGACTTCGATATTCATCAAGGAAAAAATCCGCCGGCGCCCCTCAGTTGAGGCACCGGGGACAGGTTTACCACACTAAAAAAGAACCCTGGGCCCTAAGCACCAATTGAAAAAGCAGCGGATGAATTAAGCACCCGGTGAGTGAGGCACAGAGAAAGTCAAGCACTGGCACTGGGTGACGTAGGCGCTGGGCGAGGTAGGCACGGGTTGAATTAGGCAACGGTCGAGTCAGGCACCAGGTAAGTTAGGCACCGGGTGAATTAGGCATTGGGTGAGTTAGGAGCCGTGTGAGCTAGGCGCAGGGTGAATCAAGCACCAATTGAGATAAGCACGGGGTGAGTTAAGCACTGGGTGAGATAAGCACCGGGTGAGTTAGGCACCGGTGAATTAGGCATTGGGTGAGGTTGGCACTGGGTGAAAAAGGCACCCAGTGAGTTAGGCACCGGGTGAGTTAAGCACCGGGTGAGGTTGGCACTGGGTGAGTTAGGCACCTGGTGAGTTAGGCACCCGGTGAGTTAAGCACCGGGTGAGTTAAGCACCGGGTGAGGTTGGCACTGGGTGAGCTGCGCATTGGGTGAGTTAGGTACTGGGTGAGTTTGGCACTGGGTGAGTTTGGCACCAGGTGAGTTAGGCATTTTGTACCGCGTCTCCTGCCTGTGCCATTGCGGCTGTTCCTCTTCCACCGTGGGTGGGCCACCCTGTTTTTCAACATGATCCACCCACGAACCCGGAAAGGAATATAGAAATATAAGGCACGCAACGTTTCAAAGACACCTGATTGGGCGTCCGAGTCCTGACCGAACTGATCTGGATCGTAAGCTCGAGCTGCCTGAGCAGATGGTAGCTGCCCCAGAACCAATCGACAGAGGGGACATGCCAGGAGGACGCGCCGCAGAACGTCCCAAGGGACGCGCCAGGCGACGTGCCAGGGGACGTGCCATGGGCACGCACCGCGGGACGTGCCAAGGGACGCGCTACGGAACGTGCCAATGGACGTGCCGCGGGGCGTGCCAGGGGACGCGCCGCGCGACGTGCCAGGTGGACTCGCCACGAAACGCGCCAAGGAACGTGCCAAGGTGCAATGTTGAGTGTATCGATCTTGATGTACCGTGCCGACGGCTGTGCTGTGCTGGGCCGTGCTGAACTGCGATGTGCCATGCCACGATTGTGCTCTATATATATATAGCGTTGTGGATCGAGTCCTCTTTGCATCCGAGTCCTGACCGAACTGATCTGGATCTTAAGCTCGAGCTGCTTGAGCAGATGATAGCTGCCCCAGAACTTATCGACAGGGGGAAATGCCAGGAGGACGCGCTGCGGAACGTCCCAAGGGACGCGCCAGGCGACGTGCCAGGGGACGTGCCGTGGGGGCACGCTCCGCGGGTCGTGCCAAAGGGACGCGCTACGGAACGTGCCAATGGACGTGCACCGCGCGACGTGCCAGGGGGACTCGCCACGGGACGCTCCGCGGAACGTGCCAGGCAACATGCCAGGCTGCAATGCTAAGGGTATCGAGATTGATGTACTGTGCCGAGGGCTGTGCTGTGCCTGGGCGACCTGGACACGTGAAAACACGCGTTTCGCTCAAGACGTTCTCAGCACATCCTCATGCTGCACATCCGCTTGGGCAACCTTGACACGTGCAAACAAGCGTCTCGATCGAGACTTCCTCGACACATCCTCATGCTAGACATCTGTCTGGGCCACCTGGAGGTGTGAAAACAAACGTCTCGCTCGAGACATCCTCAAGACCTGGGCACGTGAAAACAAGCATTTCACTTGAGAAATCCTCTAAATTCAGGTCCCCAGGAGAGGACAATCTATAACACAAAACAAGCGTTTCGCTCGAAACAGCCTCAACAAATTGTGAAAAACATGATCGACCCACGAACCCGGAAAAGAATATAGAAATGTAACGCATGGCAACGTTTTTAAAGACACCTGATTGGGTGACGGGCAAATGCAATGCTGATTGTATCGACCTTGATGTACCGTGCCGAGGGCTGTGCTGTGCTGCACCGTGCTGAATTGCGATGTGCCATGCCGCGGTTGTGCTCTATAGCGTCGTGGATCGAGTCTTCCTTTGCATCCGAGTCCTGACCGAACTGATCTGGATCTGAAGCTCGAGCTGCCTGAACACATAGTAGCTGCCCCAGAGCTAATTGACAGGGGGACATGCCAGGAGGACGCGCCGCGAAACGTCCCAAGGGACGCGCCAGGCGACGTGCCAAGGGACGTGCCATGGGGTCGCACCGCGGGACGTGCCAAGGGGACGCGCTACGGAACGTGCCAATGGATGTGCCACGGGATGTGACAGGGGACGCGCCACGCGACGTGCCAGGGGGACTCGCCAAGGGACGCCCCACGGAACGTGCCAAGGAACGTGCCAAATTGCAATGCTGAGTGTATCGATCTTGATGTACCGTGCCGAGGGCTGTGCTGTGCTGCGCCGTGCTGAATTGCGATGTGCCATGGCGCGATTGTGCTCTATAGCCTCGTGGATCGAGTCCTCCTTTGCATCCGAGTCCTGACCGAACTGATCTGGATCTGAAGCTCGAGCTGCCTGAACACATAGTAGCTGCCCCAGAGCTAATTGACAGGGGGACATGCCAGGAGGACGCGCCGCGAAACGTCCCAAGGGATGCGCCAGGCGACGTGCCAAGGGGACGTGCCATGGGGTCGCACCGCGGGACGTGCCAAGGGGACGCGCTACGGAACGTGCCAATGGATGTGCCACGGGATGTGCCAGGGGACGCGCCACGCGACGTGCCAGGGGGACTCGCCAAGGGACGCCCCACGGAACGTGGAACGTGCCAAATTGCAATGCTGAGTGTATCGATCTTGATGTACCGTGCCGAGGGCTGTGCTGTGCTGTGCCGTGCTGAATTGCGATGTGCCATGCCGCGATTGTGCTCTATAGCCTCGTGGATCGAGTCCGCCTTTGCATCCGAGTCCTGACCGAACTGATCTGGATCGTAAGCTCGAGCTGCCAGAACACATAGTAGCTGGCCCAGAGCTAATGGACAAGAGAACATGCCAGGAGGACGCGCCGCGAAACGTCCCAAGGGATGCGCCAGGCGACGTGCCAGGGGACGTGTCATGGGGTCGCACCGCGGGACGTGCCAAGGGGACGCGCTACGGAACGTGCCAATGGATGCGCCACGGGATGTGCCAGGGGACGCGCCACGCGACGTGAAAACAAGCATTTCGCCTGAGACATCCTCTGAATTCTGGCACCCCACGAAAAAAAATTAGCCTGGCGAAGGACCCAACCATATGCAACTGTGAATACCGCAAGTGTGAATATCGTTTTCGGCGGCGCTACCTCTGGGTAGTGGAGACGCATGCGAACACCCCCACTGGGGCCTTCGGTGGAGCTCCCTATGGGGCTACGAAACGCTGCCCTGGGTGGGGGAACCGCATGCAGGCAGCCCCACTGGGGCCTTCGGTGGAGCTCCCTGTAGGGCCACGAAACGCTGCCCTGGGTGGGGGAACCGCATGCGGGCACCCCCACTGGGGCCTACGGTGGAGCTCCCTCTGGGGCTACGAAACGCTGCCCTGGGTGGGGGAACCGCATGAGGGCAGCCCCACTGGGGCCTACGGTGGAGCTCCCTATGGGGCTACGAAACGCTGCCCTGGGTGGGGGAACCGCATGTGGGCACCCCCACTGGGGCCTTCGGTGGAGCTCCCTCTGGGGCTACGAAACGCTGCCCTGGGTGGGGGAACCGCATGTGGACACCCCCACTGGGGCCTTCGGTGGAGCTCCCTATGGGGCTACGAAACGCTGCCCTGGGTGGGGGAACCGCATGTGGACACCCCCACTGGGCCTTCGGTGGAGCTCCCTATGGGGCCACGAAACGCTGCCCTGGGTGGGGGAACCGCATGTGGACACCCCCACTGGGGCCTTCGGTGGAGCTCCCTCTGGGGCTACGAAACGCTGCCCTGGGTGGGGGAACTGCATGCGGACACCCCCACTGGGGCCTTCGGTGGAGCTCCCTCTGGGGCTACGAAACGCTGCCCTGGGTGGGGGAACCGCATGTGGACACCCCCACTGGGGCCTTCGGTGGAGCTCCCTATGGGGCTACGAAACGCTGCCCCTGGGTGGGGGAACCGCTTGTGGACACCCCCACTGGGGCCTTCGGTGGAGCTCCCTATGGGGCTACGAAACGCTGCCCTGGGTGGGGGAACCGCATGCGAACACCCCCACTGGGGCCTTCGGTGGAGCTCCCTATGGGGCCACGAAACGCTGCCCTGGGTGGGGGAACCGCATGTGGACACCCCCACTGGGGCCTTCGGTGGAGCTCCCTATGGGGCCACGAAACGCTGCCCTGGGTGGGGGAACCGCATGTGGACACCCCCACTGGGGCCTTCGGTGGAGCTCCCTATGGGGCTACGAAACGCTGCCCTGGGTGGGGGAACCGCATGTGGACACCCCCACTGGGGCCTTCGGTGGAGCTCCCTATGGGGCTACGAAACGCTGCCCTGGGTGGGGGAACCGCATGTGGACACCCCCACTGGGGCCTTCGGTGGAGCTCCCTATGGGGCCACGAAACGCTGCCCTGGGTGGGGGAACCGCATGTGGACACCCCCTCTGGGGCCTTCGGTGGAGCTCCCTCTGGGGCTACGAAACGCTGCCCTGGGTGGGGGAACCGCATGTGGACACCCCCACTGGGGCCTTCGGTGGAGCTCCCTCTGGGGCTACGAAACGCTGCCCTGGGTGGGGGAACCGCATGTGGACACCCCCACTGGGGCCTTCGGTGGAGCTCCCTCTGGGGCTACGAAACGCTGCCCTGGGTGGGGGAACCGCATGTGGACACCCCCACTGGGGCCTTCGGTGGAGCTCCCTATGGGGCTACGAAACGCTGCCCTGGGTGTGGGGAACCGAGGGGGACAGGGAGGAGGGCGGGGCGAGGAGGAAGGAAACGCGGGGACCGGCTCTTCAAAACGAGGACCCAACACCACAGGATGGTTGGTGAAAATTACCTGGCGGAAAGGACCCAACCATAAAGCAATTGTTGGTAAACGCGTTGTGGGTGCCCCTTCGTGGGGGCTCCATATGGCGGCGCCACGATCTGGGTAGTGGATGGGGGGAACCGCATGCGAACACCCCCACTGGGGCCTTCGGTGGAGCTCCCTATGGGGCCACGAAACGAGCCCTGGGTGGGGAACCGCATGCGAACTGCGCCACTGGGCCGATGGTGGCGCTGCCCTGGGTAGAAACGCATGCAAACGCAGCCCCACCCTGGGGCCGGGGGAAGCGCATGCGAAAGCTCCCTGTGGGGCCACGCTTTCGGTGGAGCTCCCCCCTTGGTGGGGCGCCACGGTGGAGCTCCCTAAGCGCTGCCCTACGTGGGGGACGCCTGCCCTGGGTGCGAGACCGCACGAGGGGCCCCACTGGGGCCCGGTGGAGCTCCCTATGGGGCCACGAAACGCTGCCCTGGGTGGGGGAACCGCATGCGAACACCCCCACTGGGGCCTTCGGTGGAGCTCCCTATGGGGCCACGAAACGCTGCCCTGGGTGGGGGAACCGCATGCGAACACCCCCACTGGGGCCTTCGGTGGAGCTCCCTATGGGGCTACGAAACGCTGCCCTGGGTGGGGGAACCGCATGCGAACACCCCCACTGGGGCCTTCGGTGGAGCTCCCTATGGGGCCACGAAACGCTGCCCTGGGTGTGGAACCCGCATGCGAACACCCCCACAGGGGCCTTCGGTGGAGCTCCCTATGGGGCCACGAAACGCTGCCCTGGGTGGGGGACCGCATGCGACACCCCCACTGGGGCCTTCGGTGGACTCCCATGGGGCGGCTACGAAACGCTGCCCTGGGTGGGGGAACCGCATGTGGACACCCCCACTGGGGCCTTCGGTGGAGCTCCTATGGGGCTACGAAACGCTGCCCTGGGTGGGGGAACCGCATGCGACACCCCCACTGGGGCCTTCGGTGGAGCTCCCTATGGGGCCACGAAACGCGGCCCTGGGTGGGGGAACCGCATGCGACACCCCCACTGGGGCCTTCGGTGGAGCTCCCTATGGGGCTACGAAACGCTGCCCTGGGTGGGGGAACCGCATGTGGACACCCCCACTGGGGCCTTCGGTGGAGCTCCCTATGGGGCCACGAAACGCTGCCCTGGGTGGGGGAACCGCATGTGGACACCCCCACTGGGGCCTTCGGTGGAGCTCCCTATGGGGCTACGAAACGCTGCCCTGGGTGGGGGAACCGCATGTGGACACCCCCACTGGGGCCTTCGGTGGAGCTCCCTATGGGGCCACGAAACGCTGCCCTGGGTGGGGGAACCGCATGTGGACACCCCCACTGGGGCCTTCGGTGGAGCTCCCTATGGGGCCACGAAACGCTGCCCTGGGTGGGGGAACCGCATGTGGACACCCCCACTGGGGCCTTCGGTGGAGCTCCCTATGGGGCCACGAAACGCTGCCCTGGGTGGGGGAACCGCATGTGGACACCCCCACTGGGGCCCCCCCCCCCCCCCCCCCCCCCCCCCCCCCTTCGGTGGAGCTCCCTATGGGGCCACGAAACGCTGCCCTGGGTGGGGGAACCGCATGCGAACACCCCCACTGGGGCCTTCGGTGGAGCTCCCGATGGAGCCACGAAGCGCTGTAATGGGTGGGTGAAACGCAGAGAGGAGGGAGGAGAGGGAGGAGGAGGGAGGAGGAGGGGGAGGAGGAGGAGAGGAGGAGAGGAGGAGAGGAGAGGACGCGGGCACCGTCTCTTCAAAACGAGGACCCAACACCACAGGATGGTTGGGAAAAAACGTTTCG
Organism: Prorocentrum cordatum; assembly: GCA_963575745.1. Taxonomy (NCBI): domain Eukaryota; class Dinophyceae; order Prorocentrales; family Prorocentraceae; genus Prorocentrum; species Prorocentrum cordatum. Next base: position 75,084 of record CAUYUJ010019876.1, on the reverse strand, counting down.
CTCGAGAAATCCTGACAAAATCACAAGAAATCATCGCCAAACAAACAAATTTCTCGAGACATCCTCAATACTCCTGCGCGCGGGACGCGGCACGCGCGAGACATCCTCGGAATTCCTGCGAGCGGGACGTGAAAGCAAGCATTTCGCCTGAGACATCCTGTGAATTCTGGCACCCCACGAGACCCCCGCTCGAGACATCCCCCCAATTTTGCAAAACCAGCGTTTCGCTCGAGACATCCTCAACAAGTGCTGAAGAAAAAAAAAAAAAAAAAAAAAAAAAAAAAAAAAAAAAAAAAAAAAAAAAAAAAAAAAAAACACACACACGAAATCCTGGCAAAACAAGCGAGTTAGTCGAGACAGCCTCAACAAATTATGCAAAACAAGCGCGTCGCTTGAGACATCCTGTCAAAATCCAAAGAAACCCTCGCTAAACAAACGAATTAGCCGAGACATCCTCAAAATTCATGCGCGCGGGACGCGGCACGCGCGAGACATCCTCTCAATTCTGGCCACCCACGAGGCTCCCGCTCGAGACATCCCCCAATTTTGCAAACAAAAAAGAAACAACAAAAAAAGCGTTTCGCTCGAGACATCCTCAAAAAAATCTGGAAACCAAGCGTTTCGCTCGAGACATCCTGTCAAAATCCGCAGAATTCCTGGCAAAACAAGCGAATTAGTCGAGACATCCTCAACAAATTATGTGTTTTTTCCCAACCATCCTGTGGTGTTGGGTCCTCGTTTTGAAGAGACGGTGCCCGCGTCCTCTCCTCTCCTCCTCTCCTCCTCTCCTCTCCTCCTCCTCCTCCCTCCTCCTCCCTCCTCCCTCCTCCTCCTCTCCTCCCTCCCTCTCCTCCCTCCTCTGTGCGTTTCACCCACCCATTACAGCGCTTCGTGGCTCCATAGGGAGCTCCACCGAAGGCCCCAGTGGGGGTGTCCACATGCGGTTCCCCCACCCAGGGCAGCGTTTCGTGGCCCCATAGGGAGCTCCACCGAAGGCCCTAGTGGGGGTGTCCACATGCGGTTCCCCCACCCAGGGCAGCGTTTCGTGGCCCCATAGGGAGCTCCACCGAAGGCCCCAGTGGGGGTGTCCACATGCGGTTCCCACAACCCAGGGCCAGCGTTTTGCTGCCCCCATAGGAGACTCCACCCGAAGGCCCCAGTGGGGGTGTCCACATGCGGTTACTCCCACACGAGGGCAGTTTTGTGGCCCATAGGAGCTCCACCGAAGGGCCCCAGTGGGGGTGTCCAAATCGGTTCCCTCCACCAGGGAAGGCTTTCGTAGCCCCATAGGGAGCTCAACCGAAAGCGCCCCGTGATGTGGGGGTGCCACATGCGGGTCCCCCACCAGGCCCGCGTTTCGTGGCCCCATAGGGGAGCTCCACCGAAGGCCCCAGTGGGGGTGTTCGCATGCGGTTCCCCCACCCAGGGCAGCGTTTCGTGGCCCCATAGGGAGCTCCACCGAAGGCCCCAGTGGGGGTGTTCGCATGCGGTTCCCCCACCCAGGGCAGCGTTTCGTAGCCCCATAGGGAGCTCCACCGAAGGCCCCAGTGGGGGTGTTCGCATGCGGTTCCCCCACCCAGGGCAGCGTTTCGTGGCCCCATAGGGCGCTCCACCGAAGGCCCCAGTGGGGGTGTTCGCATGCGGTTCCCCCACCCAGGGCAGCGCTCCGTGGCCCCATAGGGAGCTCCACCGAAGGCCCCAGTGGGGGTGTTCGCATGCGGTTCCCCCACCCAGGGCAGCGCTTCGTAGCCCCATAGGGAGCTCCACCGAAGGCCCCAGGGGGGGTGTTCGCATGCGGTTCCCCCACCCAGGGCAGCGTTTCGTGGCCCCATAGGGAGCTCCACCGAAGGCCCCAGTGGAGGTGTTCGCATGCGGTTCCCCCCACCCAGGGCAGCGCTTCGTAGCCCCATAGGGAGCTCCACCGAAGGCCCCAGTGGGGGTGTTCGCATGCGGTTCCCCCACCCAGGGCAGCGTTTGTGGCCCAAGGGACGCTCCACGAAGGCCCCAGTGGGGGTGTCACATGCGGTTCCCCCCACCCAGGGCAGCGTTTCGTGGACCCCATAGGGAGCCCCACCGAAGGCCCCACGTGGGGGTCCAATGCGGTTCCCCGGGTTCCCACCAGCAGCGTTTACAGGCCCATAGGGAGCTCCACGAAGGCCCCAGTGGGGGTGCCACATGCGGTTCCCCCACCCAGGGCAGCGTTTCGTGGCCCCATAGGGAGCTCCACCGAAGGCCCCAGTGGGGGTGTCCACATGCGGTTCCCCCACCCAGGGCAGAGTTTCGTGGCCCCATATAGGGAGCTCCACCGAAGGCCCCAGTGGGGGTGTCCACATGCGGTTCCCCCACCCAGGGCAGCGTTTCGTGGCCCCATAGGGAGCTCCACCGAAGGCCCCAGTGGGGGTGTCCACATGCGGTTCCCCCACCCAGGGCAGCGTTTCGTGGCCCCATAGGGAGCTCCACCGAAGGCCCCAGTGGGGGTGTCCACATGCGGTTCCCCCACCCAGGGCAGCGTTTCGTGGCCCCATAGGGAGCTCCACCGAAGGCCCCAGTGGGGGTGTCCACATGCGGTTCCCCCACCCAGGGCAGCGTTTCGTGGCCCCATAGGGAGCTCCACCGAAGGCCCCAGTGGGGGTGTCCACATGCGGTTCCCCCACCCAGGGCAGCGTTTCGTAGCCCCATAGGGAGCTCCACCGAAGGCCCCAGTGGGGGTGTTCGCATGCGGTTCCCCCACCCAGGGCAGCGTTTCGTGGCCCCATAGGGAGCTCCACCGAAGGCCCCAGTGGGGGTGTTCGCATGCGGTTCCCCCACCCAGGGCAGCGTTTCGTAGCCCCATAGGGAGCTCCACCGAAGGCCCCAGTGGGGGTGTTCGCATGCGGTTCCCCCACCCAGGGCAGCGTTTCGTGGCCCCATAGGGAGCTCCACCGAAGGCCCCAGTGGGGGTGTTCGCATGCGGTTCCCCCACCCAGGGCAGCGTTTCGTGGCCCCATAGGGAGCTCCACCGAAGGCCCCAGTGGGGGTGTTCGCATGCGGTTCCCCCACCCAGGGCAGCGTTTCGTGGCCCCATAGGGAGCTCCACCGAAGGCCCCAGTGGGGGTGTTCGCATGCGGTTCCCCCACCCAGGGCAGCGTTTCGTGGCCCCATAGGGAGCTCCACCGAAGGCCCCAGTGGGGGTGTTCGCATGCGGTTCCCCCACCCAGGGCAGCGTTTCGTGGCCCCATAGGGAGCTCCACCGAAGGCCCCAGTGGGGGTGTTCGCATGCGGTTCCCCCACCCAGGGCAGCGTTTCGTGGCCCCATAGGGAGCTCCACCGGAGGCCCCAGTGGCTGCCTCGCATGCGGTTCCCCCACCCAGGGCAGCGCTTCGTGGCCCCATGGGGAGCTCCACCGAAAGCCCCCGTGGCGCAGTTCGCATGCGCTTCCCCCGCCCAGGGCAGCGTTTCGTGGCACCATAGGGAGCTCCACCGAAGGCCCCAGTGGCGCAGTTCGCACGCGGTTCCCCCACCCAGGGCAGCGTTTCGTAGCCCCATAGGGAGCTCCACCGAAGGCCCGCCCCGGTGGCGCAGTCCGCATGCGGTTCCCCCTATCCAAGGCAGCGCTTCGTGGCCCCATATGGAGCCCCACCGAAAGCGGCACCCACAACGCGTTACCAACAATTGCTTATGGTTGGGTCTTTCGCCAGGATAATTTGTTTTTTTTTATATATATATATATATATATATATTATATAATATATATATAACCAAAAAAAAAAAACAAAAAAAAAAAAAAAAAAAAAAAAAAAAAAAAAAAAAAAAAAAAAAAAAAAAAAAAAAAAAAAAAAAAAAAAAAAAAAAACGTTTCGCTCGAGACATCCTGTGAAAATCTAAAGAAATCCTCGCTAAACAAACGAATTAGCCGAGACATCCTCGAAATTCCTGCGCGCGGGATGCGGCACGCGCTAGACATCCTCTGAATTCCTGCGAGCGGGGCGTGAAAACAAGCATTTCGCTTGAGACATCCTCTCAATTCTGGCCACCCACGGGGCTCCCGCTCGAGACACCCCCCCAATTTTGCAAAACCAGCGTTTCGCTCGAGACATCCTCGACTAATTCTGTAAAAAACAAGCGTTTCCCTCGAGACACCCTGTGAAAATCCAAAGAAATTCTTGCTAAACAAACGAATTAGCCTAGACATCCTCGAAATTCCTGCGCGCGGTGCGCGGCACGCGCGATACATCCTCCGAATTCCTGCGCGCGGGGCGCGAAAACAAGCATTTCGCTTGAGACATCCTTTCCATTCTGGCCACCCACGGGGCTCCCGCTCGAGACACCCCCCCAATTTTGCAAAACCAGCGTTTCGCTCGAGACATCCTCAACAAATTCTGGAAAACAACCGTTTCGCTCGAGACATCCTGTGAAAATCCAAAGAAATCCTGGCAAAACAAGCGAATTAGTCGAGACATCCTCGAAATTCCTGCGCGCGGGACGCGGCCCGCGCGATACATCATCGGAATTCCTGCGCGCGGGGCGCTCTTCTGCGTCGCGGTCGGCGCTCCAGACCCCGTAATTTGTCTAGGATTCTGCGAAAACAACGCTCCGCACCCTCTTTTTTTACTAAGGAAAACGGGGGTCTGCGGACCCCGTTTTTTATCTAGGATCCGAAATGGGGGCGCACTTTCCTCGAGCGGGCACGCACGAAACGCATTGTTTTTCTTTTTTTCATATATATATATATATATATATATATAAGCGTTTCGCTCGAGACATCCTCAAAAAATTCTGGAAAACAAGCGTTTCGCTCGAGACATCCTGTCAAAATCCGCAGAATTCCTGGCAAAACAAACAAATTAGTAGAGACATCCTCAACAAATTATGGAAAAAAACAAACAAACAAACAAACAAAAAAAAAAGCGTTTCGCTCGAGACATCCTGTGAAAATATAAAGAAATCCTCGCTAAACAAACGAATTAGCCGAGACATCCTCGACAAATTATGAAAAACAAGCGTTTCGCTCGAGACATCCTGTCAAAATCTAAAGAAATCCTCGCTAAACAAACGAATTAGCCGAGACATCCTCAAAATTCCTGCGCGCGGGACGCGGCACGCGCGAGACATCCTTTGAATTCCTGCGAGCGGGACGTGAAAACAAAAATTTCGCTTGAGACATCCTCTCAATTCTGGCCACCCACGAGGCTCCCGCTCGAGACATCCCCCCAATTTTGCAAAACCAGCGTTTCGCTCGAGACATCCTCAACAAATTGTCGAAAAAAAAACAAACGTTTCGCTCGAGACATCCTGTGAAAATCCAAAGAAATCCTTGCTAAACAAACGAATTAGCCGAGACATCCTCGAAATTCCTGCGCGCGGTGCGCGGCACGCGCGATACATCCTCCGAATTCCTGCGCGCGGGGCGTGAAAACAAACATTTCGCTTGAGACATCCTCTCAATTCTGGCCACCCACGGGGCTCCCGCTCGAGAAATCCCCCCAATTTTGCAAAACCAGCGTTTCGCTCGAGACATCCTCAACAAATTATGGAAAACAACCGTTTCGCTCGAGACATCCTGTGAAAATCCAAAGAAATCCTGGCAAAACAAGCGAATTAGTAGAGACATCCTCTAAATTCCTGCGCACGGGACGCGGCCCGCGCGATACATCCTCGGAATTCCTGCGCGCGGGGCGCTCTTCTGCGTCGCGGTCGGGGCTCCAGACCCCGTAATTTGTCGAGGATTCTGCGAAAAACGATCCGCACACTCTTTTCTTACTAAGGAAAACGGGGGTCTGCGGACCCCGTTTTTTTATCGAGGATCCGAAATGGGGGGCGCACTTTCCTCGAGCGGGCACGCACGAAACGTACTTGCTCAAAACAACAAAAAAACAAAAAAAAAAAAATCCTGGCAAAGCAACCTAACAGCGATGTGTAGGAGCATATCTGGAAGCATTCCCCTTAAGATTCAGATGAGAAGCCAGTTGTAGAATTCTGCTGTTCTCGCAGTCGTAGTCGCATTCGCGATAACAGTCGCAGTGGCAACGGCAGTCGCAGTCACAGCCTCAGCCTCAGCCTGCCTCAGCCTCAGTCTGCCTCAGCCTCAGCCTGCCTCAGCATTAGCCTGCCTCAGCCTCAGCCTGCTTCAGCCTCAGCCTGCCTCAGCCTCAGCCTCAGCCTGCCTCGGCCTCAGCCTCAGCCTGCTTCAGCTTCAGCCTCAGCCTGCCGTCGGCCTCGGCCTCAGCCTCAGGCTGCCTCAGCCTCAGCCTGCATGAGCCTCAGCCTCAGCCTCAGCCTGCCTCAGCAACAGCCTGCCTCAGCCTCAGCCTCAGCCTCAGCCTCAGCCTGCCTCAGCCTGCATCAGCCTCAGCCTCAGCCTCAGCCTGCCTCAGCCTCAGCCTCAGTCTGCCGTCTGCCGTCGGCCTCGGCCTCAGCCCGCCTCAGCCTCAGCCTGCATCAGCCTCAGCCTCAGCCTCAGCCTGCCTCAGCATCAGCCTGCGTCAGCCTCAGCCTCAGCCTGCCTCAGCCTCAGCCTCAGCCTGCTTCAGCCTCAGCCTCAGTCTGCCTTCAGCCTCGGCCTGCCTCAGCCTGCCTCAGCCTCAGCCTGCATCAGCCTCAGCCTCAGCCTCAGCCTGCTCAGCATCAGCCTGCCTCAGCCTCAGCCTCAGCCTGCCTCAGCCTCAGCCTCAGCCTGCCTCAGCCTCAGCCTCAGCAGCCTCAGCCTCAGCCTCAGCCTCAGCCTTCAGCCTCAGCCTCAGCCTGCCTCAGCTCAGCCTCAGCCTCAGCCTCAGCCTCAGCCTCAGCCTCAGCCTCAGCCTCAGCCAGCCTCAGCCTCAGCCTCAGCCCTTCAGCCTCGCCTCAGCCTCAGCCTCAGCCTCAGCCTCAGCCTGCCTCAGCCTCAGCATCAGCCTGCCTCAGCATTCAAAATGTGGCCCGGGAATGGAGTTCTGGGAACTAGCCTGCCCTCAGCCTCAGCCTCAGCCTGCCTCAGCCTCAGCCTCAGCCTGCTTCAGCCTCAGCCTCAGTCTGCCTTCAGCCTCGGCCTCAGCCTCAGCCTGCCTCAGCCTCAGCCTGCATCAGCCTCAGCCTCAGCCTCAGCCTGCCTCAGCATCAGCCTGCCTCAGCCTCAGCCTCAGCCTGCCTCAGCCTCAGCCTCAGTTTCAGTCTGCCTTCAGCCTCGGCCTCAGCCTCAGCCTGCCCCAGCCTCAGCATCAGCCTGCCTCAGCATTCAAAATGTGGCCCGGGAATGGAGTTCTGGGAACTCGAAGAACACGAAGTGGCCTACAGTTGGCTCCGGGCATTCAAAATCATGCCCAGGAATGGAGTTCTGGGAACTCGAAGACACGAAGTGGCCTACAGTTGGCTCCGGGCATTCAAAATGTGGCCCGGGAATGGAGTTCTGGGAACTCGAAGAGCACGAAGTGGCCTACAGTTGGCTCCGGGCATCAAAATGTGGCCCGGGAATGGAGTTCTGGGAAGTCGAAGAGCACGAAGTGGCCTACAGTTGGCTCCGGGCATTCCAAAATGTGGCCCGGGAATGGAGTTCTGGGAAGTCGAAGAGCACGAAGTGGCCTACAGTTGGCTCCAGGCATTCAGAATGTGGCCCGGGAATGGAGTTCTGGGAGGTCGAAGAGCACGAAGTGTGTGACTGTTTGCGAAAAACGCATTCGGACACGAGTTCGGACACAGCTCCCCGGGTCCCGCCCCGACCCCCCTGTGGAGTCATCTGCTGCTCTCTTTTGACACCACTAGAAACCTATCAGCAAAAGCTGTTAGGTAATCAGCACTTTACCTCGTTATTTATCGCACAAAAATTCGCCGGCAAAAACCGGGGGGGTTCTTTAAACCTACTAAAAGAAAACCCTGGGCCCATGCCCTTTCCGGGAACAAGCGTTTCGCTCGAGACATCCTCAAAATTTAATTCGCCGGCCCTCTTCCCACTCGTTATTTATCGCAAAAGAAATCCGCCGGCCCTCTTCCCGTCAGATCCGGGGGTAAACCTACTAAAAGAGAACCCTGGGCCTACGCCCTTTCCGGGAAAAAACATGATCGACCAACAAACCCGGAAAGGAATGTAGAAATGTAACGCATGGCAGCGTTTTCAAAGACACCTGATTGGGTGACGGGCAAGTGCAATGCTGATTGTATCGATCTTGATGTACGGTGCCGAGGGCTGTGCTGTGCTGCACCGTGCTGAATTGCGATGTGCCATGCCGCGGTTGTGCTCTATAGCGTCGTGGATCGAGTCCTCTGCATCCGAGTCCTGGCCGAACTGATCTGGATCTTAAGCTCGAGCTGCCTGAACACATAGTATCTGCCCCAGAGCTAATTGACAAGGGGACATGCCAGGAGGACGCGCCGCGAAACGTCCCAAGGGACGCGCCAGGCGACGTGCCAGGGAACGTGCCATGGGGTCGCACCGTAGGACGTGCCAAAGGGACGCGCTACGGAACGTGCCAATGGATGTGCCACGGAATGTGCCAGGGGACGCGCCACGCGACGTGCCAGAGGGACTCGCCAAGGGACGCCCCACGGAACGTGCCAAGGAACGTGCCAAGTAGCAATGCTGATTGTATCGATCTTGATGTACCGTGCCGAAATCTGTGCTGTGCTGCACCGTACTGAATTGCGATGTGCCATGCCGCGGTTGTGCTCTATAGCGTCGTGGATCGAGTCCTCCTTTGCATCCGAGTCCTGACCGAACTGATCTGGATCTTAAGCTCGAGCTGCCTGAACACATAGTATCTGCCCCAGAGCTAATTGACAGAGGGGACATGCCAGGAGGACGCGCCGCAGAACGTCCCAAGGGACGCGCCAGGCGACATGCCAGGGGACGTGCCATGGGCACGCACCGCGGGACGTGCCAAGGGGACGCGCTACGGAACGTGCTGGGGACAAGCGTTTCGCTCGAGACATCCTGTCAAAATCCTCATTCTAGACATCCGCCCGAGCGACCTGGACACGTGAAAACAAATGTTTCGCTTAACACATCCTCAACACATTCTCATGCTAAGTATCCGCCTGGGCGAACTGGACACGTGAAAACAAGTAGTTCGCTCGAGACATCCTCAGCACATCTTCATGTGAGACGTCCGCCTGGGTGACCTGTACACGTGAAAGCAAACGTCTCGCTCGAGACATCCTCAAGACATCTTCATGTTAGACATCCGCCTGGGCGACCTGGACACGTGAAAACAAGCGTATCTCCCAAGACATTCTCAACACATCCTCATGCTAGGCATCCGCCTGGGTAACCTGGACACGTGCAAACAAGCATCTCGATCGAGACTTCCTCAACACCTCCTCATTCTAGACATCCGCCTGGGCGACGAGGACGCGGGAAACCAAGCGTCTCGCTAGAGACATTCTCAACAAATCCTGGCGCTTGACCTCTGCCTGGGCAACCTGGAGGCGTGAAACCAAGCGTCTCGCTCGAGACATCCTCAAGACCTGGGCACGTGAAACCAAGCATTTCACTTGAGAGATCCTATAAATTCTGGTCCCCGAGAGGACAATCTATAACACAAAACAAGCGCTTCGCTCGAGACAGCCTCAACAAATTGTGAAAAACAAGCGTTTCACTCGAGACAACCTCAAAGTTTAATTCGCCGGCCCTCTTCCCACTCGTTATTTATCGCAAAAGAAATCCGCCGGCCCTCTTCCCGTCAGATCCGGGGGTAAACCTCTAAAAGAGAACCCTGGGCCTGCGCCCTTTCCGAGAATTAATTTTCCTGGCGAAGGACCCAACCATTTGCAGTTGTGAGTAACGCGTTGTGGGTGCCGCTTTCGGTGGAACTCCCTATGGGGCCACGAAACGCGTGAGGGACGTGTCGTCATGGGTGTGGGAGACGCATGCGGGCGGTGCCGCTGGGGCCTTCGGTGGGGCTCCCTATGGGCCACGAAACGCTGTCCTGGGTGTGGCTGACGCATGCGGGCGGTGCCCCTCGCTGGAGCTCCCGATGAGGCCACGAAACATTGTATTGGTTGGGGGAAACGCATGCCGGCGGTGCCGCTGGGGTCTTTCTGTGGAGTTCCCTACGGGGCCACGAAACGCTGCACTGGGTGGTGGCCGACGCATGCGGGCGGTGCCACTGGGACTTTCGGTGGAGCTCCTTATGGGGCC
>CAUYUJ010019876.1:50000-62500 GCA_963575745.1 Prorocentrum cordatum | reverse complement strand
AGGCGGGCAATACCCCCACTTTGTGGGGGGGCCGGTTCAAGCTCTACCAAATTTCCAAACGACTCTTCGCCACCACCCACACCCAGCTTCCCGCCCTATGACGTTCGGACACTTCACTTCGTGGCATGCGGACGACCGTGGCTACTATTCAGGGCCCCGCGGCCGACGACGACGGCGTGCGCGCGCGAAGAAAAAACGAATGTGTCCCGCATGGTATTATTTGACAGGGATGATGGCCCTGGCAGGTGCGCAACCGTTGTCGCAGAAGTTCGAAAAAGTTGCTCGCAAAAGCCCGTTTGACAGAAATGTTTAAAAAATGTTGGGTTTCCTACGAATCCGCAAGAGCGCGCGGGATGAGATTTTGACATTTTTTGTTGAAAAACCATTGGTTTTTTGATGTTTTTATGTTAAAATCGCTGCGAACACTAAGGTTTTGGAAGGATTTCGTCTTGCGCGCGCGAATGTCCACTTTACCTTATTTTTTGCAAGGGATTCTTGAAATTTGATTATATTAGAACAAGAAATGTCATTTTCTATTGTTTTTTGCAAGGGAAAGCGGATTACAACAAAACAACCGGATCCTGTACACACCCTCTTTTCTGAGGCTTCCTCACGAAAATGATGAAAATGTAGCTGCGGCCTAGGCGGCGCAGGGGGGGCGCGCACCAGGGGGCCCAACAATAATTATTCTTTAGAATAAATAATGTTCAACAACAACAACAACAGAAATAGCCACGCAACAAGCAGAATCCTCACCACGGATCCGCACTTCAGCCACGCACCCAGGGACAATGAATGACCGCTTGGCCCCCTCACTCTGATTTGTTCAGATTTTTCGGCGGCACCCGCCGCGCAACAACGACGACGACGGCTGCGTCGACGACGACGTCGTCGTCGCCGACGTCGTCCTCGCCGTCGTCGTCGTCGTCCTCGTCGTATCGTGCTCGTCGTCCTCGTCGTTTTTCTCGTTGTCGTCGTCCTCGTCGTCGTCGTCGACGTCGTCCTCGTCGTCGTCCTCGTTGCCGTCGTCGCCCTCGTCGTCGTCGTCCTCCGATGCTGTCCACGTCATCGCGCTCGTCGTCGTCGTCGTTGATGTCCTCGCCGTCGTCGTCGACGTCGTCCTCGTCGTCGTCGTTGTCGTCCGCGTCGTTGTCGTCCTGGTCGTCTTCGTCGTCGTCATCGTCGTCGTCGTCGACATCCTCGTCCTTGCCGTCGTCGTCGTCCTCGTCGCCGTCGTCCTCGTCAACGTCCTTCTCGTCGCCGACGTCGCCGACGTCGTCGCCCTCGTCGTCCTCGTCGTCGTCGTCGTCGACATCGTCGTCATCATCGCCGTCGTCGTCGACGTCGTCGCCCTCGTCGTCGTCGCCCTCGTCGTCGTCGTTGTCCTCGTCATCGTTATCATCATCATTCTCGTCGTCGTCGTCGACCTCGTCGTCGTCGTCGTCCCCGTCGTCGACCTCGTCGTCGTCGTCGTCATCGTCGTCCTCGTCGTCGTCCTCGTCATCGTCGTCGACCGCGTCGTCGTCCTCGTCGTCGTCGACGTCGTGCCGATCGTCGTCGTCGTCGTCCTCGTCGCCGTCGTCCTCGTCAACGTCCTTCTCGTCGCCGACGTCGCCGACGTCGTCGCCCTCGTCGTCCTCGTCGTCGTCGTCGTCGACATCGTCGTCATCATCGCCGTCGTCGTCGACGTCGTCGCCCTCGTCGTCGTCGCCCTCGTCGTCGTCGTTGTCCTCGTCATCGTTATCATCATCATTCTCGTCGTCGTCGTCGACCTCGTCGTCGTCGTCGTCCCCGTCGTCGACCTCGTCGTCGTCGTCGTCATCGTCGTCCTCGTCGTCGTCCTCGTCATCGTCGTCGACCGCGTCGTCGTCCTCGTCGTCGTCGACGTCGTGCCGATCGTCGTCGTCGTCGTCCTCGTCGTCGTCGCCGTCCTCGTCGACGTCCTCGTCGTCGTCCTCGGCTTCGTCGACCTCGCTGTCGTCGTCTTCGTCGTCGCGCTCGTCGTCGGAATCACCGTGGTCGTTCTCGTCGTCCATGTCGTCGACGTCGTCGTGATCCTCGTCGTCGTCGTCCTCGTTGTCGTCGTCCACGTCGTCGTCATCGGCATCGTCGTCCTCGCCGTCGTCGACGTCGTCGCCCACGACGTCGCCATAGCGATCGCCGTCGTCGTCGACATCGTTGTCCTCGTCGACCTCGTCGCCAGCGTCATCGCTGTCGGCCGCGTCGTCGTCATCTTCGCCCTCGCCGTCGTCGTCATCGTCCTCGTTGTCGTCGTCGAGCAGGGCCTCCTCGTCGTCCGCCCCTGCTCTGTCGAGTGCTCCTAGGAGGGCGTCTTCCTCGAGGTCCCCCTCCTCTCGCTCCTCCTCGTGGAGGTCGTGCCAGTCCCTCCGGGCGCCCCGCGCGCCGCCGAGCTCGGCGCCCAGGTCCGGCGGGGGCTCCGGCGGAACGGCGGCCGCCAGCGTGCGCGGCGGCCATCGCCGCCAGCAGCGGCTCCGGCGCCCCCTCCCAGGCTCTGCCCCCTCTCCAGCCTGTCCAGGAGCTCGCGCGTCGCCCACCCAGTTCCGGGAGGTCCGCGTCGGCCCCCGCCGGGGCGGCCGCCCGGGCCGCCGCCGCCTACTGCGCTGCCTCTTCCGCGCGGGCTGCGGCTTCGGCTTCGGCAACCCTCTCCCGGGCGCCCTCGAGGCGGCGCTGCGCGGCCTCCAGCGCTTCTTCCGCCGCGCGCGCCGCCGCCGCCGCCCGCTCCGCCGCCGCCCGCAGGTTGCCCAGGCGGTTGTCGTCGCGGCGCTCCGCCTGGCGCTGCCAGGCGGCGCGCTCCTCCGCCAGGAGCGGCTGCAAGGCCTCTGCAGGGACCCCGGCTCGCCGCGTCGCGGCGGTCGCCTGGCGGAAGGCTTCGGTTTGGGCCCCTGGCCGGGGGCCGCGGCCGCCGGGCAGGGCCAGACAAGCGGCGCGGCGGCGCCGCCGCCGCCCTATGGCGCCCGGGGCGGCGGGGGGCAGGCCGCTGGCGCTCCGGCGCGGGCCGCGGAGCACCCCCGGCAGGCCTGCCGGTTGTCGAAGTTCGCGGTGCCGCAGCCGCAGCGCCACTCTGGGCGGCGAGCCGGCGGCGGCTGCCGGTCCGCGCGCCCCAAGTGCCGAGAAGGCTGCGCAAGAGGTCCGCCGCCAGCTCCGGGTGGGCCTGGCGGCCGCGTCGCCCGCGGGGCGGGACGACCTGCCATGCCATGGCACCGAGGGGGGAGAGCAGGCGATCGATTCAGGCCTCCCCCGGAACGCTGTCGGCGAGGAAGCTGCGTGCCGAGAGGGTGAGGGAAAGAGAGTGCGAGAGCAGGGAGGGCTCCGGCCGGGCTGCCGAGATCGGACAAGCCTCGACCCTCGGCGCTCGGGCCTCGTCCTCGTCCTCCTCCTCGTCGCCCTCGCCGTTGTCGTCGTCCTCGTCGACCTCGTCGTCGTCCTCGTCGATGTCGTCGTCGACATCGTCGTCCTCGTCGTCGTCGTCGACGTCGTCGTCGTCGTCGTCGTCATCGTCGTCGTCCTCGTCCTCGTCCTCGTCGTCGTCCTCGTCGTTCTCGTTGTCGTCCTCGTCGTCGTCGTCCTCGTCGACGTCGTCGTCCTCGTCGTCGTCTTCGTCGTCCTCGTTGTCGTCCTTGTCGTCGCCCACCTCGTTGTCGTCCTCGTCGTCGTCCTCGTCGTCGTCCTCGTCTCGTCGTTCTCGTCCTCGTCCTCGTCCTCGTCGTCGTCGTCGTCGACGTCGTCGTCCTCGTCGTTGTCCTCGTCGACATCGTCCTCGTGCTGGTCCTCGTCGTTGCCGCCGACGTCGTCGTCCTGTAGTCGTCCTCGTCGTCCTCGTCCTCGTCCTCGTCGTATTTGTCCTCGTCGACGTCGTCGTCCTCGTCGTCCTCCTCGTCGTCCTCGTCGTCGTCCTCGTCGTCGTCCTCGTCGACCTCGTCGTCTCTGTCAACGTCGTCGTCGACGTCGCCGTCCTCGTCGACGTCGTCGATCTCGTCGTCGTCGACGTCGTCGTCCTCGTCGTTGTCCTCGTCCTCGTCCTCGTCGTCGTCCTCGTCGTCCTCGTTGTCGTCCTTGTCGTCGTCGTCCTCGTCGACGTCGTCGTCCTCGTCGTCGTCGTCCTCGTCGACGTCGTCGTCCTCGTCATCGTCGTCGTCCTCGTCGTCGTCCTCGTCGTCGTCCTCGTCTCGTCGTCCTCGTCCTAAACCTCGTCGTCGTCGTCGACTTCGTCGTCCTCGTCGTCGTCCTCGTCGTCCTCGTCGTTGTCCTCGTCGACCTCGCCCTCGTGCTCGTCGTCGTCGTCGACGTCGTCGTCCTGTAGTCGTCCTCGTCGTCCTCGTCGTCGTCCTCGTCGTCGTCGTCCTCGTCGACGTCCTCGTCCTCGTCGTCCTCCTCGTCGTCCTCGTCGTCGTCGTCGTCCTCGTCATCGTCCTCGTCGTCGTCCTCGTCGTCCTTGTTGTCGTCCTCGTCGTCGTCGTCTTCGTCCTCGTCGTCGTCCTCGTCGTCGTCGTCCTCGTCGACGTCGTCGTTCTCGTCGTCGTCGTCGTCGTCGCCCTCGTCGTCGTCCTCGTCGTCGTCCTCGTCGTCGTCCTCGTCTCGTCGTCCTCGCCCTAAACCTCGTCGTCGTCGTCGACGTCGTCGTCCTCGTCGTCGTCCTCGTCGTCCTCGTCGTGGTCCTCGTCGTCCTCGTCCTCGTCCTCGTCGTCCTCGTCGTCGTCCTCGTCGGCGGAGTTCGCCGGCGGCGGGGGGCCCCGCCGGCAGATTTCGCCAGCGGCGGGGGCTGCGCCTGCCCGCCGGCGCCCACCAGGGGGTCTTAGGCCTCCCTCGGGTTTGGGCCACACGGGGGCCGCAGGAGCAGGACGAGGAGGAGGCCCAGGAAGAGAGAAGGCGAGGAGGAGGTCCCAGCGAGGGGGTCCAGGGAGAGAGAAGGCGAAGAGGGGGGCCAGGGAGAAGGAGGAGGAGGAGGAGGAGGGACTGGAGGAGGAAGAGGGGGAGGAAGAGGGGGAGGAAGAGGGGAAGGCAACGACGACGACGAGGACGAGGAGGAGGAGGAGGGGGAAGAGCAGCACGAGGACTAGGACGAGGAGGGGGACGACGATGACGATGATGATTGTGGTGACGACGATAATGGCGACGGCGGTGATGATGACGATGACGATGACGATGGCGATGATGATGGCGGCGACGACGAAAGGTAATGCAAGAAGAAGTGAACACGCTCAGGGCACGGGTCAACAGCAGCGGCAAAAAGCCGAACGTGCTAAGAATGTCCTTGCACGAGGGGTTGTGGATGCAGACTACTTGTCGCATACATCGCCTCCCTGGAAGACCCACGGGTCTGGTGCACGCTGTTCTCCAAACAAAACTTGCCCCTAGGGGTTATGAATGAACTTACCTGAAAATGTGGATGGGTGTACCGCCAACTGTCGTCCGAGCGCACCTCGTGGGCGCCTCGCGGCCGCTTCGTGCGCTAGATAAATGCGCCGATGTTTCGCCACGTTGCCGCCCGTGGGCGCCTCGTGGGCGCTTCGTCAGCGCACGCCATCCACTTCGCAGAGCGTACAACACGCAAGCACTCCTTATATATTTGTCACCACGTAGTTTGCACCACATCGCTCACACCACATAGCACAGACCACTCAGTTTACAAGATACAGGTTACACCATACAGCTAACACCGTGTAGCTTACAAAACGTAGCTTACACTACATGGCGTACACTGCGTCGCTTACATAACGAGTTCACACAGCATGTATTGCACAACAGAAGTACAACATAACTGACACACTGCGTGGGGCCCTCGCTTGCAGACATACAGTAAGAACGATCCAGCAAGAGATTATGATGATGTCAGCGCGCGGGCGAAAAACACTTGAGTGCTGCAGCTATGTGCGCGAAGCCTTTGGGATCCAAAAGGAGGACCCGTCATATGAGACCAGGCAGCCACAGGAGGCCGAGCAGCCATGGGAGACCTAGCAGCAATAGGAGGCAAAAGCCACAGGAGGCCACGCCGTAGGACGCCAAGCAACCACCCGGAGCACGCGCAGTGGATCGGGCCAGCAGGGCAAGGTGCACCAGACAGAGCCAGCGGGGCAAGAAGCCACGGAGATCCACAGGAGGCCAAGCCATGGAAGGCCAGTCTTTTGCCTGAATATTCATAATCCCTGCAATATGTCCCGTTGATGTCTCATGATCAGTAGGCTTCGCCGATGGCATGGGGAGGAAGGAGAATGCCGTCATGCTAGCAATAGGATAACCCTGAAGGGAGGAGGCCGGCCCACCGGCCAACGCACGCGCGCACGCCGCAGGCTCGCTCCTTTTCTGTTTCCCTAGGGCCAAACAGTGATAAAGCAACATACAAGTCGCAAGCAGTGCGAAGTGAGACAAGCAGCGCAAAGCGAGAGGGCAAGATGGGCAGCAGGATGGCGGCGCGGAATGGGCGCATTGACTCCCCCCGCGGCGGGGCGTGAAGAGTCGCCCCGATCCCCCACCCACCTGGCCTGCACATATGCACAGCCACAAGAGCGAACCCAAAAAAACAAGATTACCGCTCGACTGTGGTTGCCAGGGGGCAGAAGACCGAAACAACCAGACAAACCCCGCCTGAGCTAATATCTAATGTCAGCTCAGACCACAAGGCTCATGCACACCTGGTGCACCCGCATCTCGTTGAACGTCGGACCAGTATCGACGAAGTCGTACAGGTCAATCTTGTACATATTTACCTCTGCCAATCATCTCTTCAGCTTCGAGAATCATCCCATTCGTTACTGGTGCGCCAGTTCCACTGGCACTGGCTCCGTTGACGATCATCGTATCTGTCTCCTGCTTGAATTCCAACTGTCTGACTCGTCCTTGCCCCCCCTTGCCTGCCGCCCTCGCCTTCGGCGTAGGTGGCGGCGGCGCCCCTGGCAAGGTACGATCGCGATTGAATCTGTCGTTGTAATCATTCCCACTGAAACAATGCCAGGGTTTGGCGCTCTGCGCGACGCGCTGATGGCGACCATCGCCGTTCTTGTCCGCGCGGCCCTGCGTCGGGCCCCAACCGCCATCGCTCGCGCGGACGCCTACATCGGCAATGGGTTCATCAGCCCACGCACGGACCCGATCTGCATCGACCCAGCCGGCATCGCTGCACGACGCGGCTGAGCCGGCGGGCACAGGACTATGAGGGGCAGGCCTGCAGGCTTGCCTCTCCGTCCAGTTCGCCCTCGGTCTCGATGGCACTCGAAGATTCCGCTGGACTCTCAACCTCGAGCCGGCAGAGCCGCTCGGGGCTTTGGCTTCCGCCGTTGGAGCCGCGGAGTCTGCAGCAGGCTGCGGAGCCGCCGTTGGGGGGGTCAGCTGAGCTGCTCTCCGTCGTTGGTTTATGTAGACACTTTGCAAGACCAATAGCATTGTCGGCGCTGAAGAAACCGCAACACTTGATAGACACACGAATCCTGACATTGACAGGAATGTGGGTAAACTTTTGTATGAAATCGATAGCACTCTGAATACTTGTACAATTTCGTACGACAGTGCCCGAAATTTCATTTCCTAAGCCATTGGCCCATTCATGAACTCGGTCGTACGCTTCAATCGCGGACCTGATCCGGCAGTCCAAAGCATATGCATCACACAGTGCTTCACGGGCGATGTCCGTATCAGTCAAGGTTCGTTGTACTTCATATCCTGGAAATGCAACATAAAGTCCATGCGCCATGAACAAATCTACATAACTTCTTGCACCGTCAACAAGACTTGCCCCCATCGTCCATGAGTGGGGATTCTGTTGATAGGTTAAGCCCATGTTCTGTTTACAAGTGCAAACAATTCGTGCGGCACTTCGTGAATCACGACGGTATCCAATGGCGCCGAAGCCGCCGATGAAATCAAAGATTCAAGAATGAATTGTACCGCAAATTTAACAATTTCCGTCCAGTCGCATTTATCTACACTACGATTCGCATGGGACATACAACTCGATATGGAGACGAAATCAAGCCAGAAAGGCAACGCTTTTCTCGGAGTGTTCATCTTGTGACGCTGTGCCATGTTGACATCCACGACGCCCCTCGATGTCCCCCCGCCTTCTTCACGGGATGCGATCACTTCATCAGGACGGCTGGGCCGTTGACGAAGTCCAGCAATCACCCGAAATTGATGTCTCCTACTGCATTCGACGTACAAGCGTCGCTAGCTCGTCTCAAGTTTTCAGTTCGCACTTGAATCGATGGGATGGTACACCTATCATCGCCTGGCGTTCTCCCCATCGGTCCCAACCCTCTGCTGGGCTTAGTTGGGCCGCATCAACATGGGACCAATCGAACATGGCAAGAGCAGAGCATCGAAATGGGCGAACATATTGATCCACGCCTGGCGCCCATATCAATGGCCACCATTGCGCGGCGGTCGGATGTTCTTCATTGGTCTTTCGAGCCAGGTGCTTCAACCAACTCATGAACCGAAGCTTCAACGGCTCAAGGTGCTCAAAATATGGTTCATGTGGCGCCGGCTGCAGAGCCGTGGCGCTGTCGGGGCCCCAGGTTGGGACAGTCCCCGGCTGTCCGTTTGAGAACGTTTTTCCGGCGCCGCGAGCCTGAGACGGACCCCGCCATCGTTAACAACCCATTTCCGCTGGTGTTGTTCCGCTTTGTCCAAATTGTCTGACGCATCGGCAGAGCTCTTACTCGTTGCGCCCAGCCTTTTGGAAATTATTGTGGGGCCCCTTTCCCCACTCGGGGGGTCGCGCAAATAAGGGCACAGCCCCAAGCTCGCCCATGCATCAATGAATGCATCTCTACCAGGCGCAGCAAGATAGTCCTTTCGGACACTGTATGTATACATTGAGCTTGGCACAGGCAATGAAGGAAATAGCCAGAAACCAGCCCTCACAAAGTGGAAATTTTGACACGTGAATCTCCCATCATCGGCCCACGGCTTCTGCATGATGCGAATTAGCTCTTCCTCGGATATCCGACCGCGACCGGCAACTTTTATTTCTCCATCTGAAAAATACCAACGTTCCGATTGAATTCCGGGATAAAACCACCTCATATGCAGACCTCTCTTGTGAAAAGACAACCGTCCAACCAATATGCCGACGATGTTGTTCAGTATCCTCGATTGAGGCCAACTGCACAATGCGAGACATACCATTAAAGCGTGCTTCCTCGGTCGCCACAAGAGTGCCGTCGCGACAGATTCGATGTCGTAGACGGGTCACAACACGCCCGCTAAAGACAAGAACGCACTGCCAATTTACATTATGCGTCGTCGCAACTTCCCAAAGATGGAGTAATTCCACAAGGCCTAGTTCCGCGGGTCGGAGGTCCGGCGATAACTTTTGGCAGGCGGAGCCTCTCCATCCTTCCTCCGGCGAAGCCAGTGAGGGATGTGCTCGTTGGATTCTTCAGAGGGATCACGTCTAGCAGGTATCAACCTGAGGAGTCCGTAATCAGGTACCCTGCGCAGTCCACTAAGTTTGTTGGGATGCCGGATCATTCCCGCATCTCCCATTGACTCCTTGGTTGCCCCCATACTTGCAATGTGCAATGAATGTCCGCGGCACTGCGCCATCCCAAGCTCACGCGGAGCACGCGTGCGTTCTAGGTCATGGGCAAAGCAAGAGCGCCCCTGACATGCGCGATAAAACACCGGAATTGGTCCGCGAGCACGATCGCCTCGATCAATGGAAACTATTACGTTCACATGTCTCATCAACGACTGCGTCGCGCGAGGCACCTGGTTTAGAAACTTGCCCCAATGCGCCATCAGCGATGCGTGCTCGAGAACCATGACGTCGTCGGCCTTGATTGCAGAGATTCCAACTACATCCGGCGAAAACACGGTTAAACAGTGCACCGCAAGGGCAGTCGCGGCGCGTCTGATTCCATCGCTTTCCATCTTTCGGATGAGATCACCGAAGTACCCCCCCCCCCACACACACACACACACACACACACACCGATGATCGAGCGCATTCCGCGCAATATCTGGCAATGCACAACGCACGCTCTCCAATAGAGTGGCTGAGGGAGATGGTCTGGCCGGTCATCCGAATCAAATTCTGCTCTAAGAAACCGAACGGCTCGGCTAAACCCGTCCGCATTAATCTCCTCAAGCAACGTAAACACAGGGTCGCGTACCATCTCGGCATTTTCTCTGATCGCGCCATAGGCACGCCCGCGGCTCGCTGCGACGCGAGGCGGCACGGGGCCAGCTCTATGAGCTTCAATGATTTGTTGCCGAATATCGTCAGACGTTTCATGACGCATAGCATCGCGTTCTTGGCGCTCCAAATATAATCCCCCCCGGCAATAGAAAGCGTCGCGCGATTTATATCCCCCGTCCGCCCTGGGACGCCCTGCCCCCCTGGAAGGAGCTGTTCCTGCTCAGGAAATGGCGGAAGTGCCCGACGCGAAAATAAATTCGCGCCCCCTGGATTAATCTCAGA
This sequence comes from Prorocentrum cordatum, assembly GCA_963575745.1. NCBI lineage: Eukaryota > Dinophyceae > Prorocentrales > Prorocentraceae > Prorocentrum > Prorocentrum cordatum. The sequence continues at coordinate 52,062 of CAUYUJ010019876.1, read as the reverse complement.
GGCCGCTTCTCCCGCAAATAACACATGGGACCCCTCCCCTTTCTAGGGGATCCTCAATCGACTGTCTGTCTCCGACGGTGAAGCCGCGAGACGCGAGCGCCATTCACGCACTAGATCGCGCTCCGAATGCAATTATGGACACGCCTGCGCCAGGAATGCGCGAGATCGCGCCGAATGCAATTCCGGGCGCGCCTGCGCCATGAATGCGCGAGACCGCGCTCCGAGCGCAATTCCGGGCGCACCTGCGCCATGACTGCGCGAGATCGCGCTCCGAGTGCGATTCTGGGCGCGCCTGCGCCAAGAATGCGCGAGACCGCGCTGCCCGGGGCGGTCTCGCCGTGCCCCTGCCGCCTCCAGCGGCGCGGCGTGCAGACTGTCTTGGGCCGCCCAGGGGGCCTCGATGGAGGCCAGCTGCGACTGCCTCCAGGGGCCGACGGGGGGCGGTGCGGGAACGCCGCCGCCAACGAGCCATCCCGCCACACACGCCTCGGACTCGGCCTCGACCTCGGCCCGGCGCCGCCCCGCACGCCCCCTGAGATGCTTCAGCTCAGCGATCCGGCCCCTGAGCGTCTCCATGGCGACTGGGGGGGCGGGGATTTACCGCGCCGATGGACTTCGGCATGCCAAGACGCCGAAACTCTTCATTTCGGCAATCCTCGCCCCCCCAGTCGCCATGGAGTTGCTCATGGGCCAGATCGCGGAGCTGAATCATCTCGGGGGGCGTGCACGGGACCGGTGCCGACTCGGACCCCGCGCTCCGCTGCTGCCGCGGACTGGGCCCTCGACCTCGGTCGACCAGCCTCGACTGGCCGCCTCGCGCCTCGGCGCCCCCGCGCTCGAGCGGCTCGCCCTCGCGGCCTCGGCGCCTCGCTCAGGACGAGGACTTCTCTCGGCATCGCTCGGACGTTTGCTGTCGTTGTTGTTGTTGTTTTTGTTTGTTGCGTGTGTTTTCCTCTCACCGAGGATCAACTATTGGGGGGCATCCTGGATATTCGCGCGAAACACGAGTGCGCGAAACTGAGAGTGGACGTCCAAGCGATGGCAGGTTCTTGGAGATCAACTTCGGATTTGGCGCTGGTAGATCCCTGGTCGAAAACTTGACCTCGTCTGGCTTAAATATTCCTGCCTGGTGGCTGCAACGATATCGGCGCCGGCTGTGCCAGGCCGATTCCTGGAGTCAGCAGCGATTCGGGCATAAGGGACTTCACCTGACGCAACAAAATCCGCACGGCGAACCTCAAGAAAGTAACGCAAATAATGAGCTCAATTCTTATACGGCAATACATATACAACTGGCTTATGCATGCTTCCCTATGCCTTCGTCAGATAACGCTTCGCCCAGGTGGTCATGTCTTCTCGTAGATACTGAGCCTCCTCATCAGCGAAGACCCTTGCACCCTCAAGTGGATTCCCACCCAGGCGAACATGCCAGAGCCATTTCAACTCACTCTCGAGTGACAGTGTGGCTCGGCTCGACTCCGGCCCAAAGTGCACGTCCAAAAGATCTATAACAATCTTAAAGACAACTGACACAGAGTCATCCTCTCCGAGGTCCCGTGGAGACATCGGCAAGTCATCATGCGGCGGCTTCTCTCTAGCTTCATCCACAGCAAATCTTACCGATCGTCCGCCACCCAAAACTGGATCCGCAGTAGGGGGGTCTGGCAATTCGACCATATACGTTTTGTGCCCTTCTGAAGTGTTTATCTCAACGGCTCTTCGGCCAGCACTGGCTAAGCCAGGTTGCTCTTTTTGATCTTCGACCGACGTTCCAGGCGTTCCCTCCCTGAGCCCCGAGTCCCTCCTCGGGGGATCCTTCGGCGGAGGCATCGGGAGCGTGAGTATGGCTGCCGAACTACAACTACCAACACTGCCGCTTCCTGCCGAGCTACTGCTACTACTACCTACTGCGACTCCTACTACTACTACTACTACTACTACTACTACTACTACTACTACCACTACTACTGCTACTACTACTACTACTACTACTACTACTACTACGACTACTACTACTACTACGACTACTACTACTATTACTACTACTACTACTACTACTACC
>CAUYUJ010019876.1:42500-45000 GCA_963575745.1 Prorocentrum cordatum | reverse complement strand
AAGAAGTACCCCAGAGGCTCCGAAACGGCCCCCAAGTGGCTCCAAAAATCGCTTTTCACCCCTTCGCAGCTTCTACTACCCCCAGATTGGCATAAACAAGGGGTCGGCGGTGTGGCGTAAGCCTAAGAATCATACCCTCTATCCCCCCTCGTCCTCCAGGCCAAAAGGACGGCGGAGGCGAATCAAAGGGAAGCCAGAAGTGAGGAAGCGAGGACTGCATATAGAGAGAGAGCAGCAAAGAGACAGAGAGAAAACAAAAAACATGATCGACCCACGAACCCGGAAAGGAATATAGAAATGTAACGCATGGCAACGTTTTCAAAGACACCTGATTGGGTGACGGGCAAGTGCAATGCTGATTGTATCGATCTTGATGTACCGTGCCGAGGGCTGTGCTGTGCTGCACCGTGCTGAATTGCGATGTGCCATGCCGCGGTTGTGCTCTATAGCGTCGTGGATCGAGTCTTCCTTTGCATCCGAGTCCTGACCGAACTGATCTGGATCTGAAGCTCGAGCTGCCTGAACACATAGTAGCTGCCCCAGAGCTAATTGACAGGGGGACATGCCAGGAGGACGCGCCGCGAAACGTCCCAAGGGACGCGCCAGGCGACGTGCCAAGGGACGTGCCATGGGGTCGCACCGTAGGACGTGCCAAGGGGACGCGCTACGGGACATCCTCAAAATTCCTGCGCGCGGGACGTGGCACGCGCGAGACATCCCTGGAATTCCTGCGAGCGGGACGTGAAAACAAACATTCCGCCTGAGACATCCTCTGAATTCTGGCCCCCCACGAGGCCCCCGCTCGAGACATCCCCCAAGTTTGCAAAACCAGCGTTTCGCTCCAGACATCCTCAACAAATTATGAAAAACAAGCATTTCGCTCGAGACATCCGGTCAAAATCCAAGGACATCCTGACAAAACAAACGAATTAGTCGAGACATCCTCAAAAGTCCTGCGCGCGGGACGCGGCACGCGCGAGACATCCTTGGATTTCCTGCGAGCGGGACACGAAAACAAGCATTTCGCCTGAGACATCCTCTGAATTCTAGCCCCCCACGAAGCCCCCGCTCGAGACATCCCCAATTTTGCAAAACCAGCGTTTCCCTCGAGACCTCCTCAACAAACTATGTAAAATTACGCTACGTCAGCGCTCCCAGGGCCACGATCCCTCGTAAGGGCTCCTGGGCCCTCCTGGGTCTTCCTTGGACCTCTTGGGCCCTCCTGGGCTCTCCTGGAGCCTCCTGGAGCTTCTCCTGGGCCCTCCTTGACCCCCTGGTGCATCTTGGAGCCTCCTGGGTCCTCCTGGGCCCTCCTGGGCTCTCCTGGGCCCTCCTGGGCTCTCCTGGGCTCTCCTGGAGCCTCCTGGGCCCTCCTGGGCGAAGTCAAGGTCCGAAAACACATGGGACTTGCCACATTTCTGAAATCCGGTGCCAGCCCTCACGCAGGTCGGCGAGGTCAGGATCCGAAAACACAGGGGATTTGCCACATTTCTGGAATTCCGTGCCACCCCTCACGCAGATCGGCGGGGTCAGGGTCCAAAAACACATGGGACTTGCCACATTTCTGGAATTCCGCGCCACCCCTCACGCAGATCGGCGGGGTCAAGGTCCAAAAACACAAGGGATTTGACACATTTCTGGTATTCCGTGCCACACCTCACGCAGATCGGCGGGGTCAGGGTCAAAAAACACAGGGGATTTCTGTTATTTCCGAACTTATGCAACTTCAAGAATCCAAAACTCCGTTCCCAGCGCCGTTCCGGAGGCCGCGGTACCTCGTTATTTATCGAGCGAACGCGTTTACCTTGTTTTTTATTGTTTAAAGTCGATGTCGGAAAAAAGTGGACTTCACCTGTGAAATATCGAGGTTTCCTTAAAGGCAGTAAAATTCCAAGAGCACGATCTGCGTGAGGGGTGACGAAAAATGGCCTTCGTCCTCACAATTGAAATCCGCCGGCCCCCTTCGACCTCGCAATTTATCGCACAAGAATTCCGCCGGCCCCCTTCAAGTAAAAACCGGGGGGAAGACCAACTAAAGAGAACCCTGGGCCCACGCCCTTTCCGGGAAAAAAAAATATATATCCTGGCGAAGGACCCAACCAGATGCAGTTGCGAGTACCGCAATTGTGAGTATCTTCTTCGATGGCGCTCCCTATGGGGCCACGAAACGTTTGAGGGGTGTGCCGAAATCTGTGCGGTGGGCGCATGGGAGCGCAGCCACTGGGGCCTTCGCTGGAGCTCCTTATGGGGCCACGAAACGTATGAGGGGTGTGCCGAAATGGGTGCGGTGGGCGCATGGGAGCGGAGCCACTGGGGCCTTCGCTGGAGCTCCCCATGGGACCACGAAACGTGTGATGGGTGTGCCGACATGGGTGCGGTGGGCGCATGGGAGCGCAGCCACTGGGGCCTTCGATGGCGCTCCCTATGGGGCCACGAAACGTGTGAGGGGTGTGCCGAAATCTGTGCGGCGGGCGCATGGGAGCGCAGCCACTGGGGCCTT
>CAUYUJ010019876.1:30000-37500 GCA_963575745.1 Prorocentrum cordatum | reverse complement strand
GAACCGAAATGCGCGTCGGATCGGGCTACACTGGCACGGGGTAGAAATCGGATGGGATCGGCTGCGCCAGGATGACAAGAGTACCGTGCACGCATTGGGCCGCATCAGAGTGTCGGAATATCGAATCCCAGTCGACCGATCTCGTCGAAAAGGACCCTGGAGGGTGACAGGTAGAGCGGCTGGACATCTGCCGATCTGGCGTGAGTTCAAAAGAGCCTGAGCTCCAGCTCAGCTCTGTTGGGGGTGGGGGGCCAGGGTGACCCTGCTGGGAAAAGGAGGGGCGGGGAGGGGGGCGTGTACGAAATTCCCCCCCGGGGGACTCGTTTTGCCACAGGCCAGCCCGTCCCGAATATGTGGGCGAGGGTCCCAGGGATACCCCTAAAACCGGGGGGATGGAGCCCCCCCTCCCCTCCCTGGCGCCCCCCCGGATCGGCGGCTCTGGCCAGAGGCCACTCATATATATATATATATATATAAATAAATAAATATATATATATATATATAGACACATACATATACATATACATATACATACATGTACATATACAGATCCACATACACATACATATAGATATACATATACATATACATATACATATACGTATACGTACACATATACATATATATATATATACATATATATACATATACATATACATATACATAGCCATATACATATTTATATATACATATACATATACATATACCTATACATCTATATATACAAATACATATACATATACATATACATATACATATACATATACATATACATATACATATACATATACATATACATATACATATACATATACACATACATATACATATACATATACATATACATATACACATTCATGCACATATACATATGCATATACATATACATACACATATACACATACGTATATATACGTATATGTGTATGTACATATACATATACATTTACATATACATATACATGTACATATACATATACGTATACAAAAACATATACATATACATGTACAAATACCAAAACCTATACCTATACCTATACATATACATATACATATACATATTCATATTCATATAAATACATATACATATACATATATAAATACATATGCATATGCATATGTATATATAAACATAAACATATACATATACCTATACATATACCTATACCTATGCATATACCTATACATATACCTATACATATGCATATGCAAATACATGCACATATATATATATATACATTCACATATACATATACATACACATATACATATATATATATGCATAAACCTATACATATACATACATATACACATATACATATACATATACATATACACACACATATGCATATACATATACATACACATATACATACACACCTACATACACGTATACATATACATATACACATACACGTACACATACACATACACATACACATACAAATACACATACATATACACAAACATATACACATGAATATACATATGCATATGCATGTACATATACATATACATATACCCATCCATATACATATACATATACATCTAGATATACATGCACATGTGCATGTACATGTACATGTACATGCACATATACATTTACATATACATATACATGTACATATACATATACAAATACAAATACATATACATAGACATGCATCTATGCATATACATATGCATATACATATACATGCACAAATCCATATACATAAACATAAACATGTGCATCTGTATATACAGATACATATGCATATAAATATACACGTACATATGCATGCACAACTACATGTACATATACATATACATCTATACACACATACATACACATATACATGTACATAAACATGCACAAAACATATACAAACACATGCACATATACATACACATCTGCATATACACATACAGTTACATATAAACATACATGAAACATACGCAGATACATGTTCATACACATATACATATACATATATATATATATATATATATACATACATATACATGTACATATACATAGACATGTGCACATACATATACATATGCATGTACGAAAGAGCGTGTTCTACCGCTGTTGGCGGAAAACCGGGGGGTGTCACTACCAGTTCGAACCCTTTCCCCCCCCCCCATCCGGAAAACCGGGGGGGGTCACTACCAGTTCGAAACCCTCCCCCCCCCCAGTCCATGATGAAAAGGGGGGGGGGTCACTACCGGCTCGAACCCCCCCCCCCACCCCACCCCTCCCCCTCCGAAAACCGGGAGAGTCACTACCGGTTCGAACCCCCCCGCTGCCCCTCCCCCCCTCGAAAACCGGGGGGGGGGGCGGACAGTGGTGGGGACGGTGGTGGTGGAGACAGTGGTGAAGGGACAGCGGGACAGTGGTGGGGACAGTGGGACAGTGGTGGGGACGGTAGTGGTGGGGACAGTGGTGAGGAAAATGGTGGGAACAGTGGGGACAGTGGGACAGTGGTGGGGACGGCGGTAGTGGGGACAGTGGTGTGGGGACAATGAGAATGAGGTGGAAACAGTGGGACAGTGGAGGGTACTGTGGTGGTGGGGACAGTGGTGAAGGCGGTGGCGAGGACGGCGGTGGGACAGCGGGACAGAGGTACAGTGGTGACAGTGGTGGGGACAGTGGGGACAGTGGGGACAGTGGTGGGAACAGTGGGACAGCTCAGTGGGACAGCGGAGGAGTCAGTGGGACATTGGGGACAGTGGGGAAAGTCGGGCACTCGTTGGGGCCGTGGAGAAAGTGAGGAGAGTGGAACTGTGGTGGGAACAGTAGTGGGGACAGTGGGGACAGTGCGACAGTGGTGGGGGCACTGGTGGGGACAGTGGGGAAGGTGGTGGAACCAGTGGGGACAGTGGTGGTGAGGACAGTGGCACTGGGAACAACAGTGGGGAATGTGGTGCGGACGGTGGTAGGGCCCAGGAAATGTTTGCTGGCGGCGAGGGGGGTGTGGGGAGCGGTTCGAACCGGTAGTGACCCCTCCCTCTGGTTTTCGAGGGGGGGGGGTTCGAACCGCCGGTAGTGGCCCCCCCCGGTTTTCGAGGGGGAAGGGGGGGGGGGGGAGGGGGGGGAGGGGGGGGGGGGTGGGGGGGGGGGGGGGGGGGCCGGGGGAGGGAGGGGGGGGGAGGGGGGGGTCCAGCAGGGGGGGGATTTTCGGAGGGGGAGGGGGGGACCCCCGGGTTCCGGAGGAAGAAGGGTGGCAACTTTTCACCGTAAAGCTGCGGTGGATCACGCTCTCTCGTGCGTACATATACATATACATATACACTATGACCATCGCGCGCGCTTCACGCGCGCTTAAATTCGAACAAGCCCAAAGCATTGACGCGTTCACTGCTCCATTGAAGCAAGGGACCGCAGATGGTTTGAATGGGAAGTGAAAAAATACCCATAACGCTAAACGCACTATGGACAATGCGAAGCCATGCATGTCAATCCGAATTCCGGAAGGCTTTCGGGGAAAATGGTTGCGTAGGGGGGCGGAGGCCTGATGAATCGGGTTCCCAGAAGGCCTTTTGGGAACATGGGTTTCGGGGGCGTTTTGGGGAGCCTGTTGGAGCGCGCCGTAGTCGTTACAGTGTCGTCGTCGCCTTTTGAGGCACGCCGTCGTCGTTGTCGTCGTCGTCGTCCTCGTCGTCGTCATCGTCATCGTCCTTTCGTCGCTTCGTCGTCTTCGACGTCTTCGCCGTCGTCGCCGATTTCAGGGGGCACCAGGGGCAATTTTGTGCGAAAAGATCCGCGGAAGGCCGCGAGAAGGCGATCATGTTCCCAGCCACCTTCCAAGACCAATTCTCCCGCAGCGCCATGGTACTTCGGAGCCTCCGGGAACTCTCGGGCCCATGATGAACCATGTCCCCGGAAGGCTTTTTAGGGACATGATCGTCTGGGGTGCGTTGGGAGGCGTCTTGGGCGTTCCCTGGGGGCCCCTTGGAGCTTTCTGGGGGTCTCTTGGGGACCTGCCAGAGCCTTCGAAATATCGGTTCGCAATCCCCCTCTAGGCCCCCTCTCGGGGCACACTTGGGTTGTCTTGAGAGCCTCTTGGGTTGTCTTGGGGTCCTCTTCGGGGTTTCGTGGGCCGTCTTGGAAAGATCTGAAGGGCCTCCGAAGCCGTGAGAGAGCGCTGGGAAGTGGGAAAAGCGAGAACGCTAAAACCTTTTCCAAAACCATGGAAAATACGTACATGATGCATCCCAGGGCCTTCTCGGTGAGCCTCTTAAGTCTGCCCTGGAGCGCGTTGGAATCCTCGTCGGCCGTCTTGAAAGCATGCATTCCGGATGTATGATAGCAGGCCGGCGGTAGCGCGCCCGGGACGACAATCGATGACACATCACGCCCAGCAGTGCCACTACATGCATCCGCAATGAAATCGCCAAGAGGTGAAACACACAAGGCACGGGTACGCTCAGAGATTCCGCCACCGCTTAGGCGAACACTATCCCAATAAAGTGTGGCCCTTTTCCCGCCTGCCAGGGCCTACTGATACGAATTCCCGCCACAACATATCCGCCAGAGCGCGGCGCTGCCAGGCAGGAACCCTGATGGCCCTGGCGGTCTATCCCCCAACCCAGCAAGTATTCAAGCGGGTTGGGAAAAAAGGAAAAGAGGGGAAGGGGAACAAAGCGGAAGTGAAGCGAGGTGAGAACGTGATATTGGCTCTGCGTGCGCATATCCACATGGTCCAACCGACCACCCACATAAAAAGCAGCACACAGGCGGAAGAACAGTGCACAGTATTGAATGCAGGTTGCAGCCCAACACGCCCCGCGGCCGCCAGCAAAGGAAGGGCTCCCAGGAAGGCCCAGACGACCGCAGCACGGGAGGCGGAAGCAAGAAGAGACAGAACGACAACAAGAAAGAGGCGGACAAAGATGGAAAGGAGGGAGGCGGAACAAAACAGCGAAACGGCGGGAGGCTCACGAGTAGGCAATCGGATGGGCGCACAGGTAACTGTAGCGGGAGTTCTGATAGCCGACCTGGGAGTGGAGGTCGAAGGGCGCCTAGACACGGGTGCCGAGGCACTGGTAATCCCAGGGGCCCAGCTGCGCAACGCCCCTCGCCCGGATCTTAAATTGAATTCCACTGATGGCGCGGGAATCGTAGATGTAGCTGCAGCCAGAGTCGGAGCCAAGGTCGGGTCATGGTCAGAACTGGAGTCAGTGTTGGAAAAGGAATGGAGTTGGCGTCGACCGCCAGGGCGGGGCCAGAAGTGACAGCTGAAGAACAGCTCGGTGTCGATGCCGTGGTGGGCGAAGGGGGGCAGGGCTCGCAGTTGGGGCTCCCCACGAACATCGCGAGGCACACTCAAGCGTCGGTGCAGGCGACGGCGCTGGCGTAAGCGCCGTCGTCGGTGCCGACCTAGACGCCGCCAATGGCGTCGGCGTCGGTGCTGGCGACGGTGCTGGCGCAGGCGCCGGCGTCGGGGCCGGGTTCGGCGCCAACGTTGGTCACGGCGTCGGCGCTGGCACGGCGATGGCGTAGGAACCGTCGTCGGTGTCGGAATCGGTGTCGACGGTACGCGGTGCAAGTTGTGAAAATCTGCCGGCGTCGGTGTCGGCGTCGATGCTGGTGTCGTTTCGTGGGGCAGGGAGGCGGTTGCATTTGAACCCAATCCTTTTCCTCAGCTCCTCCTCTCCTCGGGACCCAGAGTCAGTGCCGGCGTCGGTGCCGGCGTCGATGCTGTTGTCGTTTTGTTGGCCAGGGAAGCGATTGCATTTGAAACCACAATTTTTCCTCACCTCCTCCTCTCCTCGGGAGCCAGAGTCAGTGCCGGCGTCGGTGTGGGCATCGATGCTGGCGTCGTTTCCTGGGTCAGGGAGGCGGTTGCATTTGAACCCAATTTGTTTCCTCACCTCCTCCTCCTCTCCTCAGGACCCCGAGTCAGTCTCGCACACCAGAGGATGTATTGAGCCCTGTGTGGCGGCCTTCGGGTTATGTGCGTCCGTGCAAAGAAGCCTCGTCGCAGCTTGATGCGTGGGTCGGTGGTTGTGGATCGGCAGCAGGTCGATTGGGAGTCGAAGCTGGGGTCGGAGCCAGCGCTGCTGTCGGAGCAAGGCTGGATTCTTGCATGCAGCATGTGGATAGAAATTCCAATGGTCCATGTCGTGTTCGCGCCTGTCTCGTCACTCCGAGCGCGCCAGGCACACACCGGAGGATTTATTAACCCTGTGTGTGGCGGCATTCGGGTTTTGTGAGTCCGTGCAACGAGGCCTCGTCGCAGTTTGTTGCGTGGGTCGGGTGCGGTGGGTCGGCAAGGGGTCGATTGGGAGTCGAAGCTGGGATCGGAATCGGTGCTGTTGTCGGAGCAGAGCTGGAGTCTAGCATGAAGCGTGTGGTTAGGAAGTCCAATGGTCCATGTCGTGTTCGCGCCTGCCTCGTCACTCCGAGCGCGCCGGGCACACACCAGAGGATGTATTCACCCTGTGTGTGGCGACATTCGGGTTTGGGGAGTCCGTGCAAATATGCCACGTCGTAGTTTGTTGCGTGGGTCGGGTGCTGTGGGGTTGTTGTGGGGCGGTTGCGTGTGTCTGGTGTGGATCAGCATTGGGTTGACCACAGTTGGAGGTTGTTGCGGGGGTCGATTGGTGCGGGTCGGTCGTAGTTCGAGTTTGTTGCGTGAGTCGGTTGCTGTGGGACTGCTGCGTGTCGGTTGTTGGTACTGGTGGTGCCGGTGGTATGACGGCACCGGGGGTAGTGGATGGGAGGCGCTCGGAATCCAACGTCGGACCAGGATGTGGATGGAGGGACCGGGTCCTCGAACGCCGGGGTCGGGGAGTTGGAGCCGGTTCCGGTGTATGTGCTGGTGTCGAGGCTGATGCTGGTGCTGGTGCCGTCTTGAAGGTATCTTGGGCGTCTTCGGGGCATCTTGGGACCGTCTTGGGCCCTCTTGGGACCCACTTGGCCTGTCGTGGCCTGTTTCGGGGCGGGGCTGGGCCGTCTCGGGAGCTCTAGGACCCCCCAGAACCCCCTGGGGGCGCCCATGGGGGGTACAGGCAGCGGCCCGCCCCGAACCCGGCCTACTCCGATATCGATATATATATATATATATATATATATATATATACTATACGCGAAGCTATGGATTCGCACGGATTTCACGAGGACGTTTACCAAAACATGCTAGTCAGACTGCAACAGGTCGAACGGCTGACCAAGAAGATTCTGCAAGTGAGGACTCTGGTGGCAACACCTGCTTGAGGCACCGCCCAGGACCGACACTGTGTATAGTGTGGAAAGTCGGACCAGCTCTCCGGTCGACCCTCTTGGGCGCGCCCTGGGGCTCTCTTGGGCCGTTGGGGGGGCCCACTGGGGGGCTGTTTCGGAGCCTCTTTTGCTGTTTTTTCTGGTCTCTTCGGGGCCTATTGGGGCTTCTTGGGCGCTTCTTGGAGCCTCTTGGAGCCTCCTGGGGGCCTCTTGGGCCAAAACGCTCGAATCTTCGGTTCCTCGTCCCCGTCTTGGGCGCCGACTCGGGGCATTCTTGGGCGGTTTGGGCGC
>CAUYUJ010019876.1:22500-25000 GCA_963575745.1 Prorocentrum cordatum | reverse complement strand
AAGCCTGCTGAAATTCATGAACAACATATCGTAAAGCACTGACGAATTATCCACGCTACCATCCGCTGCGAGCGCAGCGCGGTTCATAATGGCCGCCAAACGGCCGGGGAGGCACCGCCGCGCCTCCACAGATGCAGTCGCCCACGGCACACCTCCCTGCATCTGCTTCTGCGGCGCCGCGGAGCCAGCGGGGCCCCAGAAGACCGCGCCCTGCGCGCCCAGCCCGCCCCCGAGGGCACGCGGCAGAGTGCCCGCGCGGACAGCCCAGTCACCCCCAGCGCCCTGCGGAGCCAATTACGCCGCTCCTGGAGAAGATGCCGATGGCCGCCTTCATGACGGCGGTAGTGGTGGCGGAAGGGGACGTCGGCTGGGGAGCCCCCCTTCGCCTCTCCAGCAGCACCCAAACCCTCGCCCCCGACCCGAACCCCAGAGCAGTAGAGGCGAGGGAAGGAGAGAAGACCAGGAGGAATAAGGCGGGGAGGTCCCATTTAGTTCAAGACTCCGCACTGGGGAACTCGGGCATAAACCTTGCTCCTCGACGGCGCACCATCGGGACATCGACCCTTGCGACGCCCGCCCTGGAGGCACATGCCGATGATAGAGGCACGACTAGGAAATCTACTATGGCACCCTCAGAACAAAAGCACAAGCACGATCACGCGCACACACAACACACAGACACATGACACGCGCACACACACACACACACACACACGACAGGCGAGACCCCGCGCACCCCCCACAGGAGCACCCCGTTATCTGCAGCTCCCGACGCAGAAAGCCCTTGGACTACCCCACCCACCCTGGCCCACCCCCCACCCCCCGAGCCAAGGAGGGAGCGAGGAGGAGAGGCCATGCCTCAGCCCAGCCCCGCGCTACTACGCGAATGCGAGGACGTGGGACAGAAGTTGAGATCAGGCCCCGAGCACGCCGCCACGCCATCGCCCCCCGCCCGCCAGGAAAGGGGGCCCACTCCCAGGGAAATGGTGCAAGACCATCTCCCGGCGCAGGGGGAGCGGGCCCCGCGTCGCCAGGGCGCAAGAAACCCACTCCCTGGGGGGCGGCGCAAGACCACCCCCCCGCGCAGTGGAGCGACCACAAGGCGACGACGCCCCGGCGGACAGACCGCCCGAGCACATTCCCCACCGGAGCTGTTTTTCTTCCGTCTCCTGCGTTTAGGCTGGGCCAGAGTAGCCCTCTGCCCGCGCTTTGGCGGCGCCTCCCCGGCCGCCCCCCCGCCCATTCCGCCCCCCTGTCAGTCGGCGCTCTACTCCGCGAAGGTCGGGGAACCACGACTGAACGGCGCCCCGGAGAGGCACCTCAGGATCAAGAGGCCCAGACCGAGGCGCCTCACTTCTCCTGCCGGCCCCCGGCGATCACGCGGGACCCAGCCTCGCGCTGCCCAGCGTGCGGGGGGGGATTCTAGGAATCCAACCGCCCCCGCATTTTTTTGATTCGCGGGTCGAGAGCGCACCTCTTCCGGTCGACGCCACGCGGGCCGCGCACAGATTGAAATAACAAAAAGGGAACAGAAGGAAGGGCCTCACGTCAAGGCCAGGAGGGGGCAAAGCCCTGGAATCAGGCGGCGCCGAAGACGATGCGCTTGCAAAGGAACGCCTTGGACAGGAACCCGGCGGCCAAGTACCGGAAGAAGCAAAATGCCGTGGTTGGTGGCGCCGTCAACGGCGCGCCATGCACACCAACCAGCCTCAAGTGGCAACGGGAGAGGGCGCGCCTTGTATCCAAGAGGCGTCGACCAGGGAGGGTAGGGAGCATCGCTGAGCCGAAATGGTACTTTGCGCCACCGAACAGGATGCGGGAGCGGGCGGCCCAGGCCGCGGTGTCCAAGGTTCCACGGATCCAGGGTGCGGGAGCCACAGTCTGAGGCGCGGCAGTCAGGACATGCCAGGACCATGCCGCCTATAACAACCGACAGGGCGCCGGTGTGCTGCAGGAGGTGAAGCCTGCCCTGCAGTGGCGAGCGCGTGGGATCGGGCCGAAGCCGCGCTCGCTGCGCTGCCGTTGTCCGCGGTGCCCAGGGCAGGGCCGGGGCCGCGCTGCGCCCAGGACCGCGGGGCCGCCGAGGCAGCAAGGTGCGGCCGAACCGTCGCGCACGAGCGCCGGGCCCCGGGCCGAAGCCGCGCCGCGCCGGGCGCGGCCGCCATGCGGGATGGGGGGGTAGCGAACGGGGAGGGGAAAGCGGGCAGGAAAGAGAAGGGCCGACCAGGCGGGCCAGCCAGCGCCGGGGCAGCCCCGCGTCGGCAGCCGGGCGCCACCGCCATTTGCCGGAGGCAGATGGATCCTGCGGAATCAGGGGGGACTATCAGCCCCATTTTCAAAAGAAAAAGGGAGGGGGGGGGGGGCAGGGCAAGTTGCAGCAGGCGCCGAACAGGTCATACCCGAAGAAGAGCGCCGCGATGCGTTGCCAGGGACAGGAGGGGCGGTTGGACATGGTGCCCGAGGTCAAGAGAACCGTTAGAAGCGCTGAGGTACGTCAGCG
>CAUYUJ010019876.1:7500-17500 GCA_963575745.1 Prorocentrum cordatum | reverse complement strand
TTCGTAGTAGCTTTAAGTATAGTATGCTTTCATCGTCATCATCACCACCGCCACGTCCAACAGCATCAACATCATCAGCAGCGGCATCAACATAAACATAGTCAACATCAGTGGTATCAGTATCGTCATCATCAGCAGCAGCATCATCGTCATCAGCAGCATAAGCATCGTAATCAACATAATTTTCATCATCAGCATTATCATCATCGTCATCATCATCATGTTCAGCATCACCATCATCGGTATCATCATCATCATCAGCAGCAGCAGCGTCCTCCGTATCGTCATCAGGATCAGCATCTGCATCGTTCAGCATCCCCATTATCGTCAGCAGTTTCGTGAACAACACCATCAACAATAACATCAAATTCAACATTCGCATTAACAGCATCATACTCCGCCACTCCACCCTCCCCCTTCCCGTTCCTCCTCGTCCACCCTCATCATCACCATTAACAGCATGAGCAACACACATTCTAAGGCTGCTCGCTCTTATCTGCTCGCGTGCCACTCGCAACGTATATCTCAAACCCTCGATCCCCGCCCGCTTCGTCTTCGATCGCACCCCCCTTTGGGGTGTAGTTTCCTGTCTTGCCAAGTGTAGTTGGCTCAGCCCGTAAAACAAGCGAAGGGAGGGAGGGAAGAACAAGGGGGCGGGAGAAGGACTGAGCACGAGAGAGATTAGCAGGAGGGGGGTCAGGAGCAGGAAAACAAGCGGCAGAACCAGACGGGCGGGTTGGGTCGGGCGGACGGACCCTAATTGGCGGGTCGGGCGGGCGGGCCCAGACGGACGGATCGAGCGGGCGGGTCGCTGAAACGTCAGTCCTGCATGAATCGCGACAGGCCTCGAGCGATAACACGACCCCCACGCAAACCGTGAGGAAGCCCAAAGCGAAAGCGTGATTCCTGAGTGTCCAAAGCGCGGTGGCTCAGAAAAAGTTGCGCGGGAATCCCGCGCGAGAGCGCGATCCCTGCGTAAATTGTGAGAAGTTCCGCACGACATAACTGAAGGTGCCCCAGAACACACAAATAAATACACATAAATAAAAAGATTCCCCATATTTTCCCATCTTTTCTGAGTTTCTGTCTTCCCCCCCACTTCCCATATTTTCCCATATTTTCTTGGGAATCGAGGATTAATTGTGTCTGTGTGTTTCTTTTCCTCCTGAATAACGATGTTGAATAAACTGTGCGGAAGCATCAGGCGGGAGCCGCTGTTATAAGCCAGTGGCCAGGGTCACAGCCTGAGGCGCAAGAGCTCCCCTTGTCGAAAACAAGAGTGCTAGCCCAAGGAGGGGCACTTCAACTGAAGGGGGGAACAGCAATCCACATCCACGACGTCCACAACAACATCCACATCCACATCCACGTCCACATCCAAATCCTCCTCCCCCTCGTCCACCTCCTCCTCCTCCTCCTCCTCCTCCCCTCCCCTGGTCCTCCTCCGCCTCCTTCTCCTCCTCCTACCCCTCCTCTTCCTCCCCATCATCACCTCCACCGTCATCATCCCTCTCACCGGACTGAGCTGGAGACAGGCTGTGGCCCACGGAAAAGGTATTTCTTCGTCCTTCTGTCTTTGCCAAGTCAGGAGGCGCGCAGCTGTGACGTTTCAGGAGAGACTGCCAGCTAGGTGGGACGATGGAGGGTGGCGGCAATAAGATGTGGCATGATAGTGGCAACAAACGAGAATTTCCTCGTCCTCCTCATCCTCCTCCTCCGCCTGCTCTCCCTCCTGCCGCGGTCTGCTTGACTGCAGTCAGCACTTCCGTTGCCTACACAGTAGTTAAGTGCACGCACACCACTCTTTCAAACACTCATTGTGTGCAGCCTGCGGTTACCATGGTAATGGTATGACGAAGGGAACGTGACAGGAACGCTTTAGGGCGCGGAAAGCAAGTCGAGGCTAGGATTCAAGTCGGTTCCATTCCGATCGATGGTCGAAGAATTTCAGCAGATCGGTTGCAAATATGCGTAGTTTCGTCTTCTCGACTCGCCTTGCGACTGGTCCCACACACTCACCCTCCCCCTACCTCCTTGTCATCCTTCTCATCCTACCCCAGCCCTTCGGAGTGGTCCTCCTCCTCCTCCTCCGCCTCCGCCCACGCCCCCGCCCTCATCCCCGCCTCCGCCTCCGCCTCCTCCTCCTGCTCCTCCTACTCTTCCTCCTACTCTTCCTCCACCCAGTCCGTAGCCACGTTGGCTCAAGTCTGGAGCGTTTCTCTCAGGGCCTTAATCTTGTGGCGTAGGGGAGGCGCGGCCCCCCACAGCCGGTTTTCCATCAGCAGTCTGCCCAGGCTGGGGACACATCCTCCCTTGATTTACTGCAGCGCTGCGATACAAGCCCGCACTCCCCAGCGTGCTGTTTCATCACATTGGCGCGTGAAGGAAGTGCAGGTGGCGGTCATTTGCTCTCTGGTCGCCAGACTGAGCGCAGAGCATGGACTGCACCCTGGTATTGCAAGCAGTGCCGCTCGAATTCGGGAGATCGGAGGTGAAACTGATCAGACCTCTTGCGGCGCAGCACAAGTGCCAGCAGCATAAAAGTACGGCATTCGCTGGCTCCAAAGTTCCTGAACTGTCATCACAGCGCGCTGCAGGGGGTCAGACCAGCAGTACCAAGGCGGAGCAGGAGCTCAAGAGAGTCAAGCCAGAGCTGGCGCAGCTCAAGGGTCAAGTTGCCAGAGCCCCTTCCATGTCCGAGGAGGAGATGGACGTGGACGATGGCGACGCGGGCCTCGACGGCGACGGCGACATCAGGAAGCAGCTGGCGGAGATATCCGCCAACACCCAGGCCATCAAAGAACGTCAGAGCAAGTCGCGAAGGCAATTGGCGGCAGCCAAGCCGCTCGACCCGAGACTCATGTCTTTCCTGCACGCCAAGCATGTGAAGAAGGCAGAGCGCCAGGAGGCCAACATCCAGGCCCTCCAGGAGAAGGTGCTTGAAGCCCAGCAGGCGGTGGCGGAGGCGCAGCGCGCTGGGCGACACCAGAAAAGAGCTGCTCGAGCTGGAGGAGTCCAGGCGCGAGCTGGTGGCGGAGGCGCCGTTGCCACCAGAAGGAGAGCGCGGCGAGCCTCCGTCGCCGCAGCGGGTGCTCGAGGCGGCCGCGGGCCTGTCAGTCGAGCGCTTGGGCGAGCTGCTGCAAGGCCTCGGGGCTCCAGGAGGCACCGCGAAGAAGATGCACGGGGTGCTCGAGGAGGCGCGCGCGGCCGAGAAGGCCCAGGCCGGCCAGAGGAGGGCACGCGCAGAGGAAGCCAGACGCGCCGCGGAGGCGCCAGCAGCGGGAGCTCCAAGGGCAGGCGGCCCAGGGGCGGCCTCGCACAACGGCAGGTGGTCCTGGTGCAGCCGCAAGTGACGGCGCCGCAGCGAGGCGAGGCTGGATTCCTCAGTACACGGCTCTATACATAGACGACCCAGACGTGCTCAAAGAGTGTCCCAGGTCAATCGGCATCGAAGTGCCCGACACGGAGGAGCAGCTCCGCGAGGAGGCGAAGAGGACAGGCGAACAGCTCGATAAGTTCGCAAAGAGGGCTCGCACCGACCTCGACGTCTACATCTAAGCGGCTGCTACCTTTGACCAAAACGATGTGTATCATCGGGTATGGAATGATGAAAGTTGTGACCGCAAATACTGCGTCGCATGGGCCACTGGCGAAACTGCCGCAGTCGAAGACGACGTCTCTAGCGAGTACTCCTATGGTGCTGTGCGCTCAAGAAGATCACGTGAGCGCCAAGCTTCCAAACTTCCAAGCTCGGGCGTCAGCTGCGGGATACCCCGGAATACGGGCGAAGGCATCTGACGCGAAAGGGGGCGGCACGCGTGGTGGAGTCGCGTTGCTGGCTCCAAGGCGCATCCAAGTCACAGTGCCCCCGGTGAGTTTAGGTGGGATTATATTTCTAGCGCGCCGTAGCTGCCCAGTTCCAAGAGGCGGTGGAAGGCAGCATCGCAGTGGCGATCGGATAGTTGCACGTCGGGGGGAAGTTGGCCCCTACAAACGTGGCCATCCTGTCGAGTGTAGCAGCAGATTTCGCGTGTGGACAGGAGCTTGGATATGAATGGCTAGTCGCAGCAGATCTCACATGGAGCCAGAATCCGCCGACCCTGTCGGCGTGTGTGGGGTGTCGGTCTGGTCCAGTCGACGGGACGCCTTTTCTGTTTATCTTTCGCCGTCCGGGGTGAGACAGCACTCTCCCGTCGTCGGGAGGAGGAGTCCGGGGATTGAGGGAAATCGACCCACGTCGTAGTCACGTCAAACGGAAGCCCCTTCCCCGGCGGAGGGGGGGGGTCAGATTCGCATCCCCCGTTTGCGGCTCTTACGGAGGGGCCCTCTGTAGACGCGCTGGAGGAGGGAAGGGTCGCCACGACGGATCCGCAAGGGCGCCCCTAGACGGCCCAAGCCTCCCCCACAAGACAGCCCAAGAACGCCTAAGGACGGCCAAAGGGGCACCCAGACGGCCAAAGGACACCGCCTAGTTACGTTTACTCCTCGAGCGCCCCTGCCGAAACCATGAAAAGCTGTTTCCAGAAGACCCCAGAATGCCACAACGCCACCTCCTCCTCCTCCTCCTCCTCCTCCTCCTCCTCCTCCGCCTCCTCCTCCTCCTCCTCCTCCTCCTCCTCTCCTTCACTCCTCCTCCTCCTCCTCCTCCTCCTCCTCCTCCTCCCCCCCCCCCCTGTCCCTCTCCTCCTGCTCCTCCTCTGCCTCCTCCTCCTCCTCTCCTCCTCCCTCCTCCTCCTCTCCTCCTCCTCTCCTCCTCCTCCTCCTGCTCCTGCTCCTCCTCCTCATCATCATCCTTCCCCCCCTCCTCCTCCCTCATCCGCCTCCTCCACCCTTCCTCTTCCCCCCCCTCCTCCTTCCCCCTCCCCCTCCTCCCCTCCTCCTCCTCCTCCTCTCCTCCTCATCATCATCATCATCATCATCATCATCATCATCATCATCATCATCATCATCATCATCATCATCATCATCATCATCATCATCATCATCATCATCATCATCATCATCATCATCATCATCATCATCATCATCATCATCATCATCATCATCATCATCATCATCATCATCATCATCATCATCATCATCATCATCATCATCATCATCATCATCATCATCATCATCATCATCATCATCATCATCATCATCATCATCATCATCATCATCATCATCATCATCATCATCATCATCATCATCATCATCATCATCATCATCATCATCATCATCATCATCATCATCATCATCATCATCATCATCATCATCATCATCATCATCATCATCATCATCATCATCATCCGCCAGCTACCCCCCCCCGCTCGTTTTCACCTTCGTCGTCTTCAGGGTCGGCGGCACTGGCCGTAAGGCCTTCGCAATATAGGTTGTCGTGGGCGTCGGCGATTAAAGGGGTAGTATGAGTGTCAGCACCTTCATTGGCGACATGTACCCAGAGTGTGCCCGACACGATCACAAACTGCATGGCGACGAATTCGAACTTGGCCATCAGGACAGAAGAAGCGCAGGTGCACGAGGACATCGGCATTGCGCCTCACAAACCAGTCGGCATCAACATCACGGGGGTGAACACGACTCGTCGTAGGATGCCTTGCGAGCCGAGAAAGGTTCCTACGGCAGCGAAGCCTGAGTGTGCGAGGTACCCAATGCAGTGGCCAGAGCTTCACAGCAGACTTGAGTCGGCCAAGAGGCGAGGCCCTCGACGAACTCTAGGATATTGTTCTGCAGGGAGCTGACGGTGAGATTCTGGACAGGCATGATATCATGGGACCAGGAGCCAAGTTCGAAGGTCTGGCAGATCCACGCGAGGTGAGGTGGAGAGATGGAAGTTTGAGTCCAGATAGCGTAACCAGCCATCGACAGGGCAGGCAGCATGAAGCATAGCGGCCAGATGTCCCGAGGCTCGAGGTAGACGATGGCGGCCAGGACAGGAGGTGCATCAGAGTGGCCAAGGTGCTGCTCGAGGTGGAGCACCGCTTCGGCAGCATCAACAGGCTGGAGTGGGTGCATAATTGCCTGGACAGTTGACTCGCGGGTTGTTCCTCGGGGCGGGGTCAGGTTCTCTAGGAGACCCGGCCTTTTCGCACCTGCTGTCGAGGATTATGGGTAAGGCTGCCCAGCATGAGGTGGCGCATCTCGAGGCCAAAAGCGAAGAGCGGCAGAAATGTGTCAGGGATGCTTGCTTGGGACCTGCCCGAGGTGCCCACAGGTTCACCCAGGCCAGGGCGATCCAGGAAGTCAAGCGGGGCCAGGGAGCGAGCCAAGCCCTTAGAGTTAGCGGATGAGGTCGTTTCGGAGTGGGGGGCTATGTGGGCCACGCACGGCTGTAGACAGCCCGAGCTTCCTGGAGACGCTCCTGACTGGGAACCCCATCACACTGGCCGACTTTAAATCTGCAATATTGAAGTTACAGGAGAAGACAGCGTGAGAAAGGTTTGAATTGGCCTTCCCATGGTTGGTTTCCCAACTCACCTGGCTCGGCAAACCTGGCGGAGGCCACCGCTTGATAGCGCTCCTGGATTCCATCATCGGAGTTTGGAGCAGGGCGAGGCGCCCAGTTTGAGAGCGCTGGGAGCTGGCCAACTGAGCGGAGGAGTCATGGGAAAGCAGGAAGAGTCGGAGCTCGAGAGATTCAGCGTTCGATTTAAACTTGTCGGCAGAAATGGCTGGGGCCAAGGATGCACTCGATCAGCGCGTTGCTTGACATAACTAAGCGCTATGAAACGATCTAGCTAAGCGAATTGATGCGGATTGTTAGTACCGATGTTCCCCTCCACCCGGGGTGAATATCAGTGCGATGCTTCATGGCCCCCAGAAGGGTCGATGCTTGTGGATGCCCATCAGAGGCACGCGTTTTTTCTTCAGGGCATGATGGCGGGATGTTCACACGCCTGCGCCACGATGCTGGAGGCCCTGCTGGCCCCGTGCGTGAGTGAACCTGCGCGTAGATTCCCCCGCGTAAAGATATGGACGACGTATATTCGCTGTGGGAAGGGGAAGAAGCCAACAGAGCTGAGGCTAGTTTTCGGCGGCGAGGTTCCCCTGTCAGAAAGTGGAGCCCACAGGTATTCTGCTGGAGCCGAACGAGTCAGGATGTCTCGCGAATTCGACTGCTTCGGAGAAGCATGTGAACCTGTCAGCTCGCATACTCGATTTGAACGGTCAAAACCACTTTCGAAACTTAGGCCGCGATTTGCACAGACGGAGAGTCCAGCGCAGGATAGAGAAACGCCGCGCGCAGCAGCTGCAGTCTAGCCGCAGCCCCCTTGTCGTTCGGTATTGCTGCTGGGTCTGGGACATACGGGCTGGGGCTTCCGATGAAAATCATCCTGGCGAAGGACCCAACCATATGCAGTTGCGGGCACCACAATTGTGAATATCTTCTTCGGTGAAGCTCCCTATGGGGCCACGAAGCGCTGCACTGGGTGGGGGTGAACGCATGCGGGCGGCAGCATTTTGGGCCGTCGGTGGAGCTCCCTATGGGGGCACGAGACGCTGTACTGGGCGGGGGGGACGCATGCGGGCGGTCGCACCACGGCCTTCGGTGGAGCTCCCCGTGGCCACGAAGCGCTGTACTGGGTGGGGGGGGGACGCGTGCGGGCGGTAGCACTGGGGCCGTCGGTGGAGCTCCTTACGGGGCCACGAAACGCTGTACTGGGTGGGGGGGACGCATGCTGGGGGCTTGGGTGGAGCTCCCTACGGGGCCACGAAACGCTGTACTGGGTGGCCGAACATGCCAAATTGGGTTTCTGGGACGCACGCGGACGGTCTCACCGGGGCTTCCGTGGAGCCCCCTATGGGGCCTCGAAACGCTGTACTGGGTGGGTGAAAATACCAACTTGGGTTTCTGGGACGCACGCGGACGGTCCCACTGGGGGCTTCGGTGGAACTTCCTATGGGGCCACGAAACTTTGTACTGGGTATGTGAAAATGCCAAATTGGGTTTCCGGGACGCTCGCGGACTGTCCCACTGGGGGCTTCGGTGGAACTCCCTACGGGGCCACGAATCGCTGTACTGGGTGGGTGGAAATGCTAAACTGGGTTTCTGGTACGCATGCGGACGGTCCCGCTGGGGGCTTCGGTGCACCTCCCTATGGGGCCACGAATCGCTGCCTGGGTGGGCGAAAATGCAAAACTGGGCTTCGGTGGAACCTCCTATGGGGCCACGCAACGCTGTACTGGGTGGGTGAACATGCCGAATTGGGCTTCCGGGACGCACGCGGACGCTCCCAAAGGGGGCTTCGGTGGAACTCCCTACGGGGCCACGAAACGCTGTAATGGGTGGGTGAAAATGCCAAATTGGGCGTCCGGGACGCATGCGGACGGTCCCACTGGGGACGCTGTACTGGGTGGGTGAAGCGCAGGGAGAAGGGAGGAGAGGGACGACGCCGCCGAACACCCACTGTCGGGCAAGAGCCCGGCCCGGCGCGGAGCTAGGGTGGTAGGCACCGCGGTGCCTTAGAACACTATGTTCTCCTCGCGAAGGCCTCTTCCAGACGGCCCCATGCATCCGCGTCAGCAGCGCGAGCCACCCATGCGGGCCGCTCCGCGTCGAACTCAGAACCGTGATCACGTAGAAAGGATATCATACTGTCTTCCCAACGCTTGTGCTGCCCGACAGGAGGGAGGAAAGGGAGGCAGGCAGGAGAGAACGCGGGGACCATCTCTTCAAAACGAGGGCCCAACGCCACAGGACGGTTGGGAAAGAGCCTGGGCCCTGGCCAGTCAGATGCTGCCGCAGAGGCCCCGAGGGAGCCTGGCCCGAGGGCCCGCGGGCGCCGGTCTTTCCTCCTCCTCCTCCTCCTCCTCCTCCTCCTCCTCCTCATCATCATCCTCATCCTCCTTCTCCTTCTCCTCCTTCTCCCCCCTCCTCCTGCTCCTCCTCCTCCTCCTCTTCCTTCTCCTCCTCCTCATCCTCCTCCTCCTCCTCGTACTCCGCCTCCTCCTCCTCCTCCTAAAGGGTAGGTTGGAAACTTGCAGGGCCGCACCTGATCCAGACGGACCAGGGAGGCGCGCTCAGTCTCTGTCAGACCTCACCCTGCGACATCAGGCTGCAGCTGCGGGAAGGCATCACGCAGGCCCAAACACAGAAAGTGTCAGCATCGATTCCTGACGAAAACGCGCGGGGTCGAGATTTCGGGCCCGGGGTGAACTCGGCGAAAGATCCTGTGCGCAAGGGAACTCTGCGGGCTTTGATAACAGGGGGACTCTGGCCGCATGCCAGAAAAGTTGGAGCACGGTTTCACGGACAATGACCGCTGTCAGCACTTCAAGCAGGCCAAAGGCACTTTGGGCGATCGTGTTTACGAATGCGAAGAGGTGCGGCAGCAAAGGGGAAACGACCCTCAGGCTGTACATCCGCTTCCAGACAGCGCCCTTGATCTTCGCAAAAGCTTGCAGGATTCAGCTAAGGGACCCCCGCCCGACTTCGACACTATGGCGTTGGTGCACGGGGTGCATGAGCTTCCTCCCGCTAGCCTCAGCCCAATCCGATTGTTTGGCCAATGCTCTTCGGGGGGGACCACTCCTTTTCCTTGGGGCAAGCGCATTTTTCGGATCTGGCCAGGCGAACGGAATCCCTCACCCGGCAATGCTTGTCGGTCGTGGAGCTGTCGGCCCAGGGCTGGCCAGTGCGGGCCCGTTTTGAAGGTCGTAGCGGGAGGCGCCAGACGGTAGCAGGGGCCGAACGCCAGGCCATCCTCCAAGCGCTCCGAGTGAGCGGAAGCAGTTTCAGATCACATCTCGGCAGTGACCGAGGGTAATCGATGGAGTCCAGACCTCGCGCTTGGCAGCAGCAAGCATGCGAGTGCATGGAGGCAACTGTTCAGGCTCTGCGGTTGTGGATGCCACGACGATGGACACTCTAACAATCCTATCATTGAATTAAACATGTGTTTGAAATGTGTAAAACATGTTTTTGAAAATGTGTCGAACATGTTTTTGTGTTTAAAACATGTTCGAAACATATGTTAGACATCTGGAAGTTTGTTGGCAG
>CAUYUJ010019876.1:0-2500 GCA_963575745.1 Prorocentrum cordatum | reverse complement strand
ACGACGACGACGACGACGATGACAACGACGACGACGACGAAGGCAACGACTGTAACAACAACAACAAAAATAAGAATAACAACAACAACAACGACAACAACAACAACAACAAGAACAACAACAACAATAACAGCAACACCAACAACGACAACAAGAACCCAAACAACAACAACAACAACAACAACAACAACAACAACAACAACAACGACCACAACCATCACAACAATAACAGCAACGACAAATAACAACAAGAATCGCAGCATCAACATCATCATCATCAGCAGCATCAACAACAATAACAACTACAATAACAGCAACAACCACAACAACAACCACAACAATAACAACAATCAGTTTAAGACTGCTTGTTCTTATCTGCTCGCGTGCCATTCAACACGTATATCCGAAACCCTCGATACCAACCCTCTTCGTCTTCGAACGTATCCCATTGGGGGTATATCTTTCTTACCTGCAACGTGCATTCGTGCAGCACCTAAGACAGGGGAGGAGGACGGATGGAAGGGAGGGACAGGGGGAAGAGAGGAGTAGGGAGCACGAGGGAGAGTAGCAGGAAGGGGGCTAGGAGCAGAAATCACGTGGCAGAACCAGACGAGCAGATCGGGCGGGTAGACCCTAACAGGCGGGCCCAGGCGGCGAGGTCGAGCAGGCGGGTTGCTGAAGCGTGCATCCTGCATGAATCGCGAGGAAGCCTTGAGCGACACCGCGATTCCAAAATAAATCTCGTGAGGGAGTCCAGAGCGAGAGCGTGATTCCTGAGTTTCGAGGGAGCGGCGCCTGAATCAATTGCGAGGAAGTCCCAAGCGACAGCGCAGTTCCTGTGTGTCGAAAACGCGACGCCTGAATAAATTGCGAGGAAGTATCAGGCGAGAGCGCGAATCTTTATAAATTGCAAGGAAGTCCCAGATCGGGATTCTTCAATAAATTGCAAGGAAATATCAGGCGAGAGCCGTGCCGTTGTTGTTGTAAAGCGGGGGCCAGGGGCACAGTTTGAGCAGGAAAACCGTCCATTGAAAAAAACAGGGCGCGAGCCCCGGAGGGGCACATCAAGGAACAGAACAGATGTTACCTGAGGGGGATCAACAATAAAGATCCTCCAGTAGTAGGAGTTCAACCACAACAAAAAACAAAAACGAAAACAACAATAACAATAACAGCAATCGAAACAGCATCAGCAGCAACACCAACAACGGTAACAAAAACAACAACAACGACAGCAACAGCAACAACCACAACCACAATCACAACCACTACCACAAGCACAACAACGACCACAACAGCAGAAAGATCACCACCACCACCAACAACAACAACAACAACAACCACAACCACAACCACAATCACAACCACAACAGCAGCAACCACAACAACAGCAGCAACCACAACAACAGCAACAACAACAACGACGACAATAAAAATAATAAGAAAAACAGAAACAACAGCAATAGCAACAGCAACAGCAACAGCAACACCAACATATCATCAGTATCATCATCCTCATCGTCATCAGCAGTATCATCAGCATCAGCATCATCAGCATCAGCAGCATCATCAGGATCATCCTGAGCATCATCAGCATCATCGGCATCAGCACTCTCATGATCATAATCCTCATCAGCAACAACAGCATCATCATCCGCATCATCATCACCATCACCATCACAATCACCATCATCATCCTCATCCTCATCCTCATCATCATCATCATCATCATCATCATCATCATCATCATCATCATCATCATCATCATCATCATCATCATCATCATCATCATCATCATCATCATCATCATCATCATCATCATCATCATCATCGGCACCATCATCATCATTCCCAACGTCCATCCTCCTTCCCCTTTCCTGCTGCTGGCTAGCGACCACG
The DNA here is from genome assembly GCA_963575745.1 of Prorocentrum cordatum. NCBI lineage: Eukaryota > Dinophyceae > Prorocentrales > Prorocentraceae > Prorocentrum > Prorocentrum cordatum. The sequence goes on along the minus strand of CAUYUJ010019876.1, from coordinate 601 downwards.
GACACTCCCACGCGGATCGACACCTTCCCCCTCCTCCTCCCTCCTCCACCTCCTCTTCCTCCCCCTCCTCCTCCTCCTCCACCCTCCTCCTCCCCTCCTCCTCCTCCTCCTCCTCCTCCTCGTCCTCTCCTCCTCCTCCTCCTCCTCCTCTCCTCCTCCTCCTCCTCCTCCTACTCCTCCCACTCCTCCGCCCCCTGCTCGTCGCATTCCTCCTCCTGCTCCTGCTCTTCCTCCATCTCCTCCTCCTCCTCCTCTCCTCCTCCTCCTCCTCTCTCCTCCTCCTCCTCCTCCTCCTCCATCCTCCTCCTCCTCCTCCTCCTCCTCTACTTCTCTCCTCCCTCCCTCCTCCCTCCTGCTCCTCCACCTCCTCCTCCTGATCCTCCTCCTCCTACTCTTCCTCGGCCTCTCCGCCCCTGGAGCGCCTGGTACCAGCCGTAGCTCTTGCGGTGGCTGTAGTTGGCGGTGGTGGCCCAGAGTTTGTAGTCCGTCGGCCCCCCCCCCCAGCGGGGCGCGAGGGCGCGAGACGCCAAACACCTGGAGGAGGAAGAGGAACAGGAGGAGGCAGAGGAGCAAGAGGAGGAGAGGAGCAGGAGGAGGAAGA
>CAUYUJ010019875.1:137644-162206 GCA_963575745.1 Prorocentrum cordatum | reverse complement strand
AGTAGTAGTAGTAGTAGTAGTAGTAGTAGTAGTAGTAGTAGTAGTAGTAGTAGTAGTAGTAGTAGTAGTAGTAGTAGTAGTAGTAGTAGTAGTAGTAGTAGTAGTAGTAGTAGTAGTAGTAGTAGTAGTAGTAGTAGTAGTAGTAGTAGTAGTAGTAGTAGTAAAAGTAGCAGCCTCTTGGGCCGTCTTGAGCCGTCGGAATGCCGAGAAGAAGCCAATGCCAAAATCTTCAAAAAAATTTACAGGAAAGCAATGATTTTGGCCTCTTCGGGCCCTCCTAGAGAACCTCTTGGAGGCATCTTGGGCCGTCTTGGAGGCCTCTGGGGGTCTCTTGGGCCGTCTTGGACTCTCTTGTGCCGTCTTGGAGGCCGTCTTGCACTATCTGGGGCGAACCTGGAGGCCATCTTGGAGGCCATCTTGGGCCAACGTGGCCATCTTGGCGCCATCTTGAGCCATCTTGGAGGACTTTGTTTACGGATTGAGCACCTTCCCGGGGCCTTGGCGGGACGCGCCGGAGGCCCACAGGGAGTCAGCCGCCCCCTGTTGCTTGCAAGAGGGGTGCCTGGCGTGCCATATCCTATCGTTTTTGGTTTTGGTTCGTTTCCAAAAGAACTCCCTCTGGTGCTCCGGCGCGTCCTGCCGGCCACCTGGAAAGGACCTCGATCCGGAAAACAATCCTCCAAGACAGCTCAAGATGGCCTCCAAGATGAAGATGGCCGCGTTGGCCCAAGATGGCCCCCAAGATGGTCCAAGATGGCCTCCAAATCCGCCCAAGATGGTCCAAGACGGCCTCATGACGGCTCAAGAGAGTCCATGATATCTCCAAGTTCGTCCAAGAAGCTTCCAAGACGGCCCAATACGACCCAAGAGGCCTCCAAGAGGTCCTCCAGGAGGGTCCGAAGAGGCCAAAATCAGGTTTTTGGAGGGTTTTGGAGGATTTGGCATGTGCTTCTTCTCGGCATTCCGACGGATCAAGACGGCCCAAGAGGCCCCCAAGATCGCCCCAAGATCGCCCAAGAGGCCTCCAAGAGGGCCCCTTGATGGCACAAGGGCCCCCAAGTCGGCCCCAAGAGGGCCCCAAGACGGGCCAAGAGGCCTCCAAGACGCACAAGATGGCGTCCAAGACGGCTCCGAAGCGCCCCAAGAGGGCCCCAGGCCGGTTCAGAGAGGCCCCCAAGATGGCTCCCGACGGCGTCAGACGGGCCAGGAACGCCCTAAGACGGCCAAAGAGGCCCCCGAGAAGTCCCCAAAAGGCCCCAAGAGGCCCTCAAGAGGCTCCAAGAGAGCCCAAGATAGCACCAGCATGGCCTCCAAGACGGTCTCAAGATGGCCCAATCGAGCCCAAGAGTGCCTCAAGAAGCTCCGAAGAGGCATCCTCCCCCTTTTTCTTTTTCCTCCTTCTCCTCCTCTTCCTCTTCCTCCCCCACGTGTTCCCCGAAGGCTTTTCAAACCGACTCGGGGAACGCATGGTCCGATAGCTTCGCCCCCCAAGATACCTCCAAGACGGCCCAAGATGCCTCCAAGACGGCCTAACATGGCGTTAATATTGCCCAAGACGGCCCTCTTGGCCCCAAGAGGCCTCCAAGGCGGCTCAAGAGAGTCCAAGACGGCCCAAGAGGCCCCCCAGAGGCCTCCAAGACGGCCCAAGAGGCCTCCAAGAGGTCCTCCAGGAGGGCCCGAAGAGACCAGAATCATTCATTTACCCTAAGTATTTCAAGGATGTTGGCATCTGTTTCTTCTCGCCATTCCGACGGCTCAGGACGGCCCAAGAGGCCTCTTCCTCTTCCTCTTCATGTTCATTCTCCCCCACGTGTTCCCCGAAAGCTTTCCAAACCGATTCGGGGAACACATGGTCCGATAGCTTGGCAGGCCTCTGGCCACATCGTTCGGCCACATAGGCGCTTCCGAAAGGGCAGAGGGGCGACGGTGATTCGCCGTAGGCGTGTTCGATCCGCCGCCCCCTGTTGGCTTGCCACAAGGGTGCCTGGCGTGCTAGATCCTTTGGATGTCGGTTTTGATTCCTTTTCCAACAGAACTCTCCCCCAGGGGTTTCGGCCCATCCCGCCGGCCACCCGGAAAGGATCGCAAGACCCGGTTGCAAAGGTTTTTCCTGCTCCAGACGGCTCCAAGATGGCCCAAGCTGGCCTCCAAGATGCCTCCACGATGGCCAAGATGGCCTCCAAGACGGCCCAAGAGGGTCCAAGATACTTCCAAGTCCGCCCAAGAAGCCTTCAAGACGGCACAGGACTGCCCAAGAGGTGCCGAAGAGGCCTCCAAGAAAGCCCAAGAGGCATCCGAGAGGTCCTCCAGGAGGGCCCGAAGATGCTAAAATCATTGATTTCCCCTAGGTGTTTGACAGATTTCCGTATTTGCTCTTTTTCGGCCTTCCGACGGCCCAAGACGGCCCAAGAGGCCCCCAAGGTCGCCCCCAGAGCGCCCAAGAGGTCTCCAAGATGGCTTCAGGAATGCCCAAGGGGCCCCCTAGACGGCTCCAAGAGAGCCCCAAGACGGCCTGAAAGGCTTCTAAGACGCCCCCCAGGGAGCCTCCAAGACGACCCTGGAGCACCCCAAGAGGGCCAAACATCGGCCTAGAGAGGCCCCCAAGACGGCGTCCGACGGCGTCAGACGCCAAGAGGGCCTCCAGGAAGGCCCGAAGAGGCCAAGCGGCCAAATCATTGATTTTCCAAAAGGTGTTTGAAGGATTTGAGCATTTGCGTCTTTTCGGCCTTCCGACGGCTCGAGACGGCCCAATAGCGACCAAAGATCGCCCCACAATCACCGAAGAGGCCTCCAAGATGGCCCCAGAACGGCCCAAGAGGCCCCCGAGACGGCCCCAAGAGGGCCCAAAGACGGCCCAAGAGGCTTCTAACACGCCCAAGAAGGCCTCCAAGACGGCCCTGGAGCATTCCAAGAGGGCCCCAAGTCGGCCCAGAGAGGTCCCCCAAACGGCTTCCGACGGCGTCAGACTGGCCAGGAGCCCACCAAGACGGCCGAAGATGGCCCTAAGATGGCCCAAGACGGCCCAAGAAGCCTCCAAGAGGGCCTCGAAGAAGGCTCGAAGAGGCCAAAATCATTGTTTTTCCCTAGGTTCTTGAAGGATGTTTGCATGTGCTTCTTTTCGGCCTACCGACGGCCCAAGACGGCCCGAGAGCCTCCAAAGATGGCCCCAAGAGGGCCCCAAGACGGCCCAAGAGGCTTCCAAGACGCCAAATTTGGCCTCCAACACGGCCCTGGAGCACCCCAAGAGGACCTCAAGTCGGCCCAGAGAGGCCCCCAAGACGGCGCCCGACGGCGTCAGATTGGCCAGGAGCCTACCAAGACTGCCAAAGAGGCCCCCGAGAAGCTCCCAAAGGCCCTCAAGAGGCCCAAGGAGGCCCCCAAGATGCCTCCAAGGGGCTCCCAGGAAGCTCCCAGGAGGCCCGAAGAGTATCCCCAGAGGCTCCAAAGATGCCCCCTCCTCCTCCTACTCCACCTCCTCCTCCGCCTCCCTCTGATCTTCCCCGCCATCCTCCACCAAGTGTTTCCCGAAGGGTTTCCACAACGGTTGGGGGGAACACATGGTCCGATAGCTTGGCAGAGCTCTTGCCACAACGGTCGGCCACATGGGCGATTTCATAAGGCAGGGGGCGGCGGTGGTTCGCCGTAGGCGTCTTCGATTCTTTTGGACAAGAACCACAACCAAAACCGCACGCCAGGCACCCCTGTGATGAATCAACAGGGGGCGGCGGATGTAAGGGCCTTCGGCCCATCCCGCCACCGTGCCAGGGTTGGGGGTCAAAGACCTCTAGGATGATCGTTGGGGTGTCGCGGGGAAGGGCCTCTTGAGGGCCGTGTTGAGGTTTCTTGGGGGGCGTTTGGGGGCCTCTTGGGGCGTGCTTGGGGCCCCTTGGCCCCTTGGGGTTCCCTTGGTGCCTCTCGGGGGCGTCGTGGGGAATCCTTGTGGCCTTCTGAGGGGTCCTTGGGGCGGAAGACCCGGATCTTCGTTTCGTGCTGCCCCTCTTGGGTCATTATTGGGGCTGTCTTTGGGCCCTCTTGGGCCGTCTTAGTGTGGGAATGAACGCCTCTAGCTCATTGGTCAGGTGAGGAGAGTAGCCCTCACCCCCCTGGACTTGAACCGTACAGTCGGGAACTGGGCCCCCTCCGTAACCATTTTGGCTCAAGGCCATACTTCTTCTACTCACTTGTTGGTAGTCCTCAGCCACTCACTATCCATCCCATCCCGAGACCCATACTCCTCTCTTCTACTCGTACGAGTGCAAGTGTGTGTGTGTGTGTACTGCGCGATCAGAGATCGCACTGGGACCGAGACCGTGCTGACGGAGAAAGGGGGACACCTTGTCATCTGGGGACGACGTCGGGGGGGAGAGTGGTAGCGGAGCCTCTGCGGAGGCTCGGTTCTGCGGACCCGACGATGTCCCAGGAGCAGGGTGCTAATTCACCTAACAGCTCGGCTTCGGCAGGCCAGGGATCTATCGTGGCAGCCCTGGGAACAGCAAGACAATGGGCAGATGAGGATGGCCAGTTCCGCCTCTCGGAGGAGCAGCTCAGAACGCTGCTGGATGGAGTTGTGACAGCGACGAGGCCGGCACCACCAGAGGCGCCGCCACCCGCGAGGCCGGACCCGGCCACGGGACTGTCGCCACAGAAATTGCAGCAAGTAATCAGGATGGTGCGAGACCAGGTCCAAGAGTCCAGCCAAGCAGGTCGGGGAACCGACGCAGCAGGCGAAGGACGGGCCAGTGGGACAGCACCAGATCAAGATGACGATCCGTGGCAGCATGAGAACCCCTGGAGCCGGAGACGTGCCGGAGAGCGAGACGCCTCAGATGGTGTCGAGAACAACGCCGACCGGAACGGTTGGTGGAAGTCCGGCTGGAAGGACAGCTGGGACGACGGCTGGAAGGGGGACTCCGCCTGGAAGGACTGGGGCGGCTGGGGCGAGCGGGGCAAGGACTTCGCTGGCCCGGACGCCTGGAACAGTTGGGACGAGTCCAAACTGTGGAGGCGCCAGCTAGCACGCTGGCGGCAGCTAGCGGGTATTCCTGCTCACAAGCATGCAGATCGTATCCTCAAAGTACTTCCTCTCGACCTCCAGAGGAAAATGGACGACCTGTCGGATGACGTCCTCACCTCCAACAACGGCGCCGACAAGATCATAGAGCGCTTAGACCTCCTGTCCGGCGAGAAGGTGGACAACGAGAAGAGGAAGGCCGGGAGGGAGTGCCTCTTCTCCTTCCGGCGGCGTCAAGGAGAAGGTCTCACCGAGTACGCCGCCCGGACTGACCTGGCATTCGACGAGGTAGCGACTCTGGGTCTTCCAGTCCCAGAGGACTGGAAGTTCGGGTTCCTTCAGGAAGGCGTCGGTCTCGACGAGAGAGGACAGCAGCTAATGAGGGTCATGATGGAGACCCGCGACTCCGACTCAGAGGCCCTCGCCGCGATCAGGGAGATGGACGTCACTCGTCGGGGGCATCTGTCGTTTCAAAAGAGATCGTTCATGGCAGAGAATAGTTTCCCCAAGGATGAGCCCACATACTCCGTACAGACGGACGATCTCGATCTCGACTCCACCCCGGAGGACGACGACGTCTCATCGTTGGACACCGACGGCGAGCAGCAGGTCTACGTGGCGCTGGAGGGCCCAGGTCTGCATGACGACGAGCTTCCCCGGGCGTTCGCGACGACGCAGGAGGAGAGACGCAAAACGTGGAAGCAGAACCGGGACCTTAAGCGCAAGGTGAAGGTCGAGCGCAAGTTCTTCGACCGCAGCAAGGACAAGCCAGAGCCGGCCCACAGGCAGCAGCGCGGCCATCGCGCCGCCAACGGGCAGATCAGGCCGAGAAAGTCACGTCTTGCACTGTCAGAGTTGATCAAGAGGACGAGATGCCGAAAGTGCCATCAGAAGGGCCATTGGTCTCGCGAGTGTCCGGCGCGGAATGGCCAGAGTGCAACCGCAGGTGCCGCCGCGAATGTCAACGCCTACGTCTAGGCGAACATCCTCGGCCCGACCCAGGGCCACGACCCGGACCTCGGCAGCGCCGCCGTTGCCCTCATGAGCGTCGAGCCCGGCGAGATGATCGTCGATGCCGCAGCGGGTCAAGGGCTGGTCGGCATGCCAGCTTTGAAACGGCACTGCGAGCTTCTGAGCAAGAGAGGTTTGCGAGTGCCCCGGGTGCCCCCCCGAAATCGCTCGGCCCGCGGAGTCGGGGGGGGCGCGACAGCTTCGAGCGCGGCCCTGATCCCCACGGGCATCCAAGGGAATATGGGGGTCATCGAGTTGGACGTCCTCAAAGAGGACGTGCCACCCCTCCTCCCAGTAGGTTTTCAGAAGATGCTAGGAGCGAGAATCGACCTAAGCACGAGTCAGATTGAACTCAAGAGTCTGGGGGTAAAGGCTGATATGCGTCGGTTTCCCACAGGACATCGCACGATGCGCTTAGACGATTTGGGAGCGCCCACTCCGGGAGCAGTTTTCAAGTGCCCCCCCTCGGTGCTGAGCCAGCATCCGGAGGTCAGAGAGCAAGATTTCAGGAGCGAGACGATGTCTAGGTGCACCATCGTCTCCCCTTCATCGTCCTCTAGGGCTGGGTCCTGTCCCCCCCCTCCTCCTCGAGACCCCCAAGGGGCTTTGCGTCCAGGACAGCTGACCGACTCCGGGCCCCGGGAGGGAAGGTTCGGGAGCTCGAGGGGCCCCAGGTGGCCCAGGCAAGACTCCCAGGGGTGCGGATCGGAGCTCGCGCAGCCTAGCGCCCTCCCGGATCGAACTATGGGAGCAGGACTGCACATAGGAAAACCGAAGGAGAAGAACGGGCACGACGGCAGGGACGACCGGGAAGGCGAGAGGCTCGCGAACTTCGGTCGGTTCAGAGACGAGGGACAGCCAGAGCCACGCAGTCGTTCCTCTGGATCATCGCTTTCGATCGTCATTACGCAGCGGCTGGGCTCGAGCATACGAGCCGCCAGCTACCCCAGCGAACCCGACAGGGACATCTCCCAGCGACTTCAACGCTACGTCGGGTTCTGCAGTGCGCTTGTGAGACCGAGCCATGCCGCCGCCAGGTTTGAAATCGGTCAATGGCCCCCGCGGCTCCTCCACCTCCAAGGGCAAGGAGAACGGGCAGACCGCGGCGCAGCGCCGGGCCAGCCGCCCCACGACGATGGGCGAGCAGCTGATCACCAGCAGTGGACCTACGCAGCCACCGGAGCGCCAGCACCGCAGTCCATGACCCGCTGCCAGCGGTCGCGGGCGGCCCTGGCGGGCGCCATGGTCTTCTGGCTCTCCAAACTAGCCGACGAGCTTGGCCAGATGATGATCGATCGCCGTTTCTGGCCGACGAACCTCGTCAAGCGCATGCGGGTGATCCCGCGGCAGTTCTACACGTGCCGCCACATGCCCGTCCACGTAGACTTTGGCAGCAATGGGCATGGGCGTTGGTGGGTGTGTGGGCCACGCACCATGCGGGTCGCCTACCAGGACATCAAGCCAGACAAGTCCACGCCCAAAAAGGAGAGGACCTGCGCGTGCAAGCGCCAGACCGCCGCCTGCTCGCTGCGCGGGAAGGGTTTCGCTCAGCTGGGCGGGGCCGATCCAGAGTGGCAGGCCTTGGTGGCGGCACCAGCTCCTCCGCCAGGAGTGCCGACGGCGAGGGCGTCGGCGGGGGCGGTGCCGCCGTGGCCAGCGTCAGCCGACGCTCGAGCAGCTGGGGCACCCCATCAGCAGGTCGAGTCGGAGCAGCCCGACGTTATCATTACGACGTGGAGGAGCAGGCCAAGGAGCAGAGGGCCCAGCGTCGCCGACAGGCAGCGCCATCACCAGCCAGGAGAGCGGCGATGGAGCCCTCAGCCAGCTCGGACGACGGCAACGACGAGACAATGCGCCTCCTGCAGCAGATCGCCAACAAGCAGAATCAGCAGGAGGCCTCCATCAACCAGCCCTGCGCGACCGTGTCGGGCCAGACGGAGGCGGTCGCGACTCTCCAGTCGAAGGCGCAGCAGCTCTCGGCGCATTCGTCGACGGCGCAGGTCCTGACCGGACCCGCCGCGACGAAGTCACCGCCCCCGCTCGCGCCACGGGAGCCGGCGCCCAAGGGGCCCAAGTACCAGGTCGGAAGAGCGAGGCGGAAGCGTCAACCCCAGAGGCAAGTGCGAGTGCGAAGCACGAGGGGCCAGGGCAGGGACCGGCCACAGCCAGACCGTCACCGGCGCCGGCGGGAGCGGAGCATCACAGCATCGCCACCCCTCCGGCCCTCCAGCAGCCCCCGCCGTTTCAGACGCCGCCTCGCGGAGTCTCGATCGCAGCTCTGCCCTCTCCGAGGGGTGGGACTCCGTCGGCGGCCGCGGTCGCGACTCAGGAGGGGGGCTGGGGCTTCGTCGGCGCGGCTCCAGTGGTGAGCGCCCACCCGTCGTGCGGCGCTGGCCCAGGGGCTCATCAGACCTCGAGTGCGGCGTGGCCTCCGCCGATCGGCTACGCCAAGACCAGGGTGGACAACCCTCGGGGTCTTCGCGATCAGCAGGGAGCTCTCCTCTCGTCGCCCACGTTCAGCAGCTTCGCGATGCCATCGGCGCCGGGGGGGCGCTCAGCAGCAACCCCCGTCGACGGCCCCAGCGGCGTCCGCCCAGCAGCTCACTTGGGCGCAGAGCGGCCCGATGCAGGACGGCGGGCAGCAACCTCAAGAGAGGGTCGAGCGTCCGACGAGGCCTTCAGCGGCGGGACCTTCGCCAGCCAAGGGGGGCCCGCGGATGCCGACGGAGAACCCGGGGGAGGCGGCCTGGAGGCAGCAGCAGCAGATGAAGGACGCCGAGAAGAAGCGTTTGGCCAAGGAGGGGTGGGAGCAGACTGGGTGGGAGACGCGGAGCCGCGAGGGCGGCGGCAAGTGGACTTGAGCCGGCACCCGGGCCTCCACGACAGCACCAGTACGAGGATAGGGGGCCCCAATCACCGGAACATTTTTGAGATCAGTTCAGATGGGCGGTTTCAGGAACTGGGCAAGGTGTTCGAGGTTGAATACATCCAGGAAAAGGACGGCACAACCAAGCCCTATTGTCGGGAGCTCGACGACACCATTTTCGGGCATCAGTGGTCTGATGATCGAGAGGTGTACCTAACGAAAGGGGAAAAGAGAAAACTAGGAGAGGGGAGGGGATGTCCCGACAAGACCAAGCTTTACAGGGCCCAGTTTAGGAGCCGGGGCCTTTGTCGAGGTCTTCTCTCTTCTTAGGATCGCTCACTACTCCGACCACGCCGGAGTGGTGTGCCTGGGCAGCTTCGACAAAGAAGGAGGATGGGACTTCCTGAACGAACGGCATCGACAGGAGTTCCGCACTTTTCAGCGAAAACGGAAACCCTGGGTGACTATCCTGGAACCCCCGTGCGACGCCTTCTCCATAACGCACAATGCCACAGCTCATCTAGAAACGACTCCGGAGCAGCGCCGCAAGAACGCTGAGGCTATCGTTCTGCTTGGTTTCGCGATGGAGGCGGCTTTCGAACAGCACCAGCAGGGGGGAAAGTTTGTTTTCGAACATCCGGTCACCGCGAGGCCCTGGAGAACCGAGATGGTCCGCTATATGCAGGGCCTCCCTGGGGTCGGGTCCACGCGCGTCGATCTCTGTCGTTTCGGTTTATCGGCAACGGAAGATGGGACTTTGTCGAAGAAGCCCACGAGGCCGATGTCTAATTGTGATGCCTCGACTTGCCGGGTCTAGGTGCGCTGGTGACCATTGGCACGCTCATCTGATTGGCAGTTCTATGACAGCTAGAGCTCGAGTGCATCCGCCAAAGTTGCCCCGATCCTTGGCCGAGGCCGTTCGCGCCAGCACGAACGCGGCTCTTCCAGAGCTGCCTCCGGGACAGGTCAGGGTTGCGAGAGATGCAGGGGCACCAGAGCTGCGCCTGGCCGAGAGTTATCCGGCCGACGTCGAAGAGGGCGAAGCCCTCGAGGGCGATCCGGAACCAGAGGGAATAGCCCGGGATCGTCCCTTTGAGGTCACCCCGAGGATCAGACGGCTCACACATAAGGTTCACGTCAACTTAGGTCACCCCCACAAAGATGTTTTCCTGAAGGTTCTAAGGGGCGCCAAGGTTAAACCCGAGGTGCTCAAATTCGTGCAGGACGAGTACCGATGCGGCGATTACGCCGCGCATTCTCGTCCAGCTAGCAGTCGCCTCGTCGCGGTACCTAGGGCGTTCGAGTTTAATCGCATCATCGCTTTAGATACGTTCTATATCACCTTTGAGGAAGAACAGCTGGCGTTTCTCAATGTCATATGTCATGGGACCAACTATCAGGTCGTGGAAATGTACGATGGCACGGCCCTGGGGGCTTGGAGGGCCTCCGCGAGGGCCTGGGCCAGACCCTTCGGGCACCCTCTTTTCGCCATTACGGACGGAAGGCCAGAGTTTCGGGGCCATTTCGAACGAGGTCTGGAACACCTGGGGTCTTTCGGCATATCACGGACTCGGGGGGTCCGCGGCAGAACGGCCGGGCCGAGGGGCACGGGGGCTGGGTTAAAGACATTCTGGTTCGGGCCTCTGAGACCACCCTCGTCACCACCGCGCTGGAACTCGAAACCCTGGTTCACGAAGTGGCGGCCGCGAAAAAACGGCACCTGCATCGGGGGGGGTTCACTCAATGCCAGATGGTTTTCGGCATTAACCCCAACGACATCACGTCCGATGACCCTCAGCAGGTGGTGGGAACGGATGACTTGCCCCCCGGCTCTTGGGATCGGGGCACCGCGGCGGCCGAGTTCGCCCGCGGGGGCGCCATCAGGAGGTTGGCCCGAAAAGAACTGTTCGAGTCGTCCAACCAACGTCGTCTGGCAAAGGCAGCGCGCGCACCCATCCATCGAGACGGTCTACGTCTGGAGGAGGGCTCCCTGGGGAGGCCAGAAAACCTTCGCCCTCCAAAGGGGCAGATGGGTCGGTCCGGGACTCGTGGTGCTGCAAAACGGCACGTCGGCTTGGGTGGCGATGACGTCTCGTCTCTGGCAGTGCTCCACCGAGCAGGTCCGGTTGGCCACGACCGAAGAGTCCCGGGGAGCGGAGATTCTCGCCGACTCGTCTGTCCAACAGCTCCTCAGGGAGGCCCAGACCAGCGCGCGTCGAGCCGGGACCAGTGCGCGTCGAGCCGGGACAAACGTCTCCAGCGAGGGGCCGCCTCCTCCCGGAGCATGGGCTCCAGACGCTCCCGTGGAGGTCGCCTCTCCGCCCGAGGTGGCGCCCGCTGTAGAGGCTGACAGCGGAGCCGCCGCGGGGGAGGGCCCCGACATAGCGCCTCCTTCGGTCGTTTCAGGAGAAGGGGGGGAGTTGGGAGGTCAACCAGGAGCTCTCCCACCTTTGCCTCCTCCAGGTCTTGCTCCGATCCCTGAAGAGGCGGCCCTCCCAGCTCATTCCGAAGGGACACGAGCCCCAGAATCCCTGGAGAATAGGTCTGAGGTTCCGGTCTCGTCTGGGCCCTCAAGGCAGACCTCGGGGCAGCCCCGGAGAGCTCGCAGTGTCGCGGAGCGAGACGGCGATTCGGGCCGCGCTACTCGCTCAAAGCCCACTCCCCCGCAAGGCGAAAAGAGGGACAGAGAGCCAAGCGTCGCCTCTCACGACGGCCCTCAATTTGAAGCCTCGGCTGCCAGTGTTCCGCCTGCCAGTGCTCCAGGCTTGCGCTGTCCGATTCTGCCTCTCAGCATCGCCCAGCGGAGCCAGTAGACCCCGGTCGGCTCATTCGCTTGATGCAGGATACCGAGGGACTTAGGCGCCTGGGCGGAGGGAGCGGTAGAATGGCTCGCACTCCAGGGGGGCCTTTCGGGGAGTTCAGGAGGGCAGAGTGAGACAGCAGGTCAGAGAGAGCTCGAGGCCCCCGCCCGACAGAGGCCTCACTCGCCACGAGGAGGAGACCGCACCGAGAACGGCGGGGCCACGGCTATGGCCCTTCTTGCCCATATGGACGAGGAGGTCGACCTTCTCGACCAGTTAGAGCGGGAAATGCAGTCCCAGGGATGGAGTGGGTCTAGGGAGACTTACGCCAAAGGAAAAGCCGATGTGGAAATCGCCCCCGGGGAAAACGGGTCCGTTTCCCTGTCCCTCCTGGCCGATCGAGGTGCTGAGGTTCAATGCAAGCGTCTTAGCCCAGAAGAAAAGAGGAAATTCGGCATCTCAGATGCGAACGAATGGGAAGCCATATCCGAGGGAACCAAGGCTGTGATAGTGCACCCCCCCAAGGAAGCCAATGAGCTTCGCCGGTTGTTCCCGAGCCGGATCGTTTCGAGTCGCATGGTTCGGAGGTGGAAGCCGCGGGAGGGAACTTTTCGAAGGAGGAAGCAAAATCAAGGTGGTGTGTTCGGGGCCATCAGGACGAATATACGGCAGAACTACAAGTCGATGCCCCTACACCGTGCATGGAGGCCCTCATGTTGTTCGTTGTGGCGTCTCTTATGTACCGTCTTACTATCTATATTGGGGACATAAAATGTTTTCTGTCAGTCCAAACCCCTTAAGCGTGCTCGAGGCCGGGCGTTCGTGGAACCGTGCGACGGAGTCCCGGTTCCGCCCGGTTCACTCATCGAGCTGATAGCGCCCGTCTACGGCCTAGACAACGCGCCGCTCGCCTGTCACCGCGCCGCGGCCAATTTCATGAAATCGCGGGGCTTCGAGCGCACTATGCTCGAGCCTTGCTGGTTCCTGGAGCGAGCCCGCGGCGAGTTGCAGGCGCAGGTGCTGGTGGAAGTAGGCGACTGGGCCATAGCGTTCAGAGAGGGCAAAGAGAAAAACTGCCTGGACCCTTTTCAGGAGCGTTTCACGTTCGGGGAGATGAGACTTCTGGATGCCGCGGGGGTGGAATACATTGGTCGTAGGCTTCGGTTCACCGGGGGCCGGATTCTGGTCGACCAGGAAAAATATATCCTGCAACAGCTTCACAAGATCTATCTGGCCCGAGGACGTATGGGGGATCATGCGGGCCCTCTAGTTGGGGGAGAGGTGGCGGTTTTTAGGAGCCTCGTCTACAAGCTCCAGTGGGCCGGAAGGGAAACCCGCGCCGAGGCCGCGGGAACGGCTTCTATTCTGGCCGCGAAAGTCAACAGCCCGCGCGTGAAAGACTTGCTGGATGCCACAAGATGGTCGACCGTCTCAGGTCGACAGCCTCTCTCCCGATCATCGTCTGGCGGTTTCAGCCAGACGGTTTTGCGCTGGCGACGGCGAGTGATTGTGGAGGGGTGGGGGCTGAGGATAAGCGGGGGCCTCAGCATCCTCAGGGGGCCTGGCAAATCTACATGGCCGATTACTCGCTGGCCCGCGGATCCCGGGCCCGAGTTGCCCCCGCTGCCTGGAGGTCCGGGAAACTTCGGCGCCAAGTGGCGTCAATCTGGCCGGGGAGACTTTAGCTCTTTCCAGTGCTCTTGGGGAAGCCGAATGGCTGCAGATTCTCCTACTGGACGTCACCCGTGGAAATGTGGTGAACGAGCGCTGGAGAGAGAATCTTGGTCCTTTCGTCGCCCCACTGAAAGACCCATGCGAAGTGTTAGGCCCTCCCCAGCCAGCTGACAACGTGAGCGTTGTCGACGCAAAGGGGATCTACGACGTTCTATCCAAGCTGACCTCCGGAGCCAATCGGACCGCCGAGCGGCGATAGACTTAGCGGTCATACGGGGCACCATGGATCGGATCCAATCGCCGATGCGATGGATGCCTCATCCGCCCCTTCCGGCCGATTGTCTCACCAAGGCAGATATGGCTAAGTGTAGCGCTGTTCAGCTCCATCTGTTGAAATCAGGGCTCCTTCGGCTCACGGCCGAGGAGCAGTCCTTGCAAAAACGCAAGGAGGACCCCGGGGCCAAGAACCGTTCTAGGGCCGCGTCGAGGAGGCAGCTGGACTAGTGTCGTCGGCTCCCTTCCTCTGTTTCTGACCTTTGCCCAGACCCAGCCTGAGGCTGTGTCGCGTACTGTGCTTTTGAATGGCGCCTTTTCTTCCAGCTCTCAGTGCCGTTGAGTGCTCCCCGTGAGAACACCCTTGACCAGAGCCTCTCTACGGGTGTTGCAGAACAGCAAGACAATACCATCCTGCCACGCTGAGTTTTCGAGAGCAGTTAAGGAGGGCGCCCTCCACGTGTTGCCGGTCTCTGTCAGAGTTTCTCCCGAGCAAGCTAACGGTTGCGGGGGATGAAGGCCCCATCCAGCTTGAAGTCCGTTATTTTCTGGGGGACTGTGGGAATGAGCGCCTCTAGCTCATTGGTCAGGTGAGGAGAGTAGCCCTCGCCCCCCTGGACTTGAACCATACAGTCAGGAACTGGGCCCCCTCCGTAACCATCTTGGTTCAAGGCCATACTTCTTCTACTCACTTGTTGTTAATCCTCAGCCACTCACTATCCATTCCATCCCGACACCCATACTCCTCTCTTCTACTCCTACGAGTGCAAGTGTGTGTGTACTGCGCGATCACAGATCGCACTGGGACCGAGACCGTGCTGACGGAGAAAGGGGGACACCTTGTCATCTGGGGACGACGTCGGTGGGGAAACATTCGGTGCCTCGGGGCCTGTCTTGGAGCCCTCTTGGGCCGTCTGGGGGCCCGCTTGGGCGCCTCTTGGGCCGTCTAGGGCCGTCTTGGGTCGGTCTTGAGTTGGTCGTGGAGGCCTCTTGGGTCGTCTTAGAGCGTCGGGAGCTCGAAAAGTCGAGGAACCCCCACACACATGGATCAACCCACAGATTTGGGCATCTCGGGGCCCTCTTGGAAAGGCTCTTGGGGCTCCTTCAAATAGAGCGTGTATATCGCCTCCTGGAGTCCGCTCTGAGCGCCGCCATGGCGGGCGGAGAGCGTGGGCACCCGCCGCCGGCAAGTCTTCCAGCAGCTTTTGCGCGCACCAGGCCAACTACACCAAAGCTGTTGGCGTCTCCCAGGTGAGCACCATCTTGCGCTCGCCCCCGAAGCTAACCCGCTCAGATCGGGAAGATCTCCGTCGTGGGTTCCCGACAATCTACAGTGGCTTTCGGGCCACACGAGGCCCGACCTGTCGGCTTCAGTAGCAGTCGCCCGAAGGCCACCGAATGGCTGGCACTGGCATTCCCATATTATCCGTGTAAGTCTTGCAGACAGCTCGCGGGCCACGCCCCAGGACTGACGACCCAAATTGGTGCCCTGTTATTCGGGGCAGATGTTTCCATCGTCCTGGCCCCACGCCCTGTTCCACACTGCGCCGCAAGTCAAAGCGGAGGTCCCGCGTTATGAGATCAACGCTTGCAGGACAGGCGGTCGCTCAGGATTTTGGGAATGACAGTGCTTCCTACGTGGTGAAGGTTCTCGCGGACATGTTGGGCGACCGAGCTCATGGTCCATTCCCACCAGTGTTTGAGGCGATAATCGTCGCAGACTGCAAATCCATGCGCTTCGCCCTGCGTCATCTCATTCCTTGCACAGTGGGAAGAAAGGACCGTCACCGACGTCATTTCCATCAGCGATCACAGATGCCAGTCGAGAGCTTTCGCCGGGTGCTCACCAACCACATGATCGCCGACGGCGCGACCAAGGAGGAGCTCAAGCGCAGGGGGCAGCTGACATAGTCCCTGTCTGGCCCATCGCTTTCTCACTGGTGGAAGCTGCTTCTTGTGAGGACCTCGGTGGTGGAGACGGCCTCCGGCAACGGTAGTGATGCGGAAACGATTTGGGTGTCATCTTCGTTGGGAGTCACACGTCCCCCACCATGTCATCATCCTCATCCGCCGCCTTGTCACTCGTCGTCGCCGTCATCATCATGTTCGTCCTTTCCCTTGCAGGGGCACGCTTGGGCGAATCTGGTGCGTCCCGTTCTCGTCTTATCAGGTTTGTGGACGATACTTCTCTGGGAAGGCAGAAATCGCCAGGACTTGGTCAAACAGACGGGCGCGGGTTGGGCTGGATGCGTCGGGGTGTCTCGAGAGCGCGGACACTGGTGCGTACGCGAGGCATCGTGGCATCGGGTGCGCAGGTATCTAGCAACATGCCAGAAACGTGGTTTGGATGCGCGCACTCTTTGATCCTAGAATTGACCCTAAGATCCTGGCGTTGCAATTTTTTCACAACTGGCGTTTTCTCTCAATTTCGGGCCCCCGGACCCCCACAGATCGATCCGGCTCGAAAATGACACAGAAAGATGGGGTCTATAGGGCTCAGGGCGTGAATGTTTATGATGTTGCATTTTTTCTCCACGTCGGATCTCAGGGGAGCTGCTTTGCCCCATGCGCCCCTCGCAGGTCCTTCCCCTCCTCATCGACGTCACGCTCATCATCCACATCCTTACCATCGTCACGCTCCTCGCCGACACCGCTCCCATCCGTCCTCACTACCATCACTCCCTTCGTCGCCGTCCGCGTTCACTCTGGCTCAAGTATTGGGCGTGGTGCCTTTTTCACTTGGAGTGCTAGGCCGGACAGCTTTCCGCACGAGCGCGGCGCCGGGGCGTTTCAGCATGAGCGGCAGGCCGCAGAACGGTCCCGGCGGCGCTCCCGGCGACGAGCCCCGCCGTCCGCCGTGCGGCGGCCCGCGCACCTGTGGGAGCGATTTCGGACGCAACAGCCCAATCCCAGATTTCACCGACTATGTGGAACAGATGCAGGTTGCGTGCTGGGTGTTCTGCGCCGTCATGATCTTGCGCCCCCTGATCAAGCAGATGTGGGTCAGAGGCGCCAGCAGGTTGTGGCTTCGCAGCTGCTCTGCTCGGCTGCTCGCGTTCGTCAGAGTCGCCAAGGCCTTCGTTGCCGACAGGGGTGGCACTCAAGACGCCGTTCACTTGCACAAGGAAGAAATGAGGCTCAACATTTCGCGACGATGTTGCTGGATCGCTTCTTTGGCCTTCGTCGTGATGATCAGCCCGCTGGAGTGGGAGGCCAACCACGGCGATGGCCGCACGCACCTGGCACCGAGGCGCTTGCACCACGCTTTCTGCTCGACGATCCTGGTGACCATCCACGTGTTTCCAAGCTTGCAGACCCCATCACTGCTTCACGTTTGGTACTCCCTCATGTCATTATCAAATCTCATGACGGTGTCACCGCTGCTGCAGTACTCGGAGCACATTCGTTCGGTCTCGGTGCTGGTGTTCTATGACTGCATGTGCCTCAGCCTTGTGGACCTGAGCCTTCCCATGAATCTGTTTTGGTCGGTTGCTACCTATCTAACCGCTGCGTACACAGTGTTCGCTGGCCATTCCACCGGAAAAGGCTTAGGTCCTTCAGCATCGGATGACGTGCTCATGATTTCAATAGGTGGCACTGTAGGAATGATTCTGTTCCACGCCGTCATCAATTTTGTGGCCGTGTCCTCTGTAGAGGGTCACACATACAGGAGAGATATGCGCGCGGCAAGGTCGATCTTGTCAGGTATTTGTGACGCTGTGGTTGATCTTGATGGAGAGATGAAGCTGACGCAGCCTTCCCAAACGCTCGCGACTCTGCTGATGTATGACCTGCCTCGAGCGTCGGCGGGAGAACGCGTGGCACACTTCCTTGCGACGGAGGCCGAGCAAGAGCAGTTTGCCCAGGAGGTGAAGTCCATCAGCGCGGATAACGAATTCTGCAAAGCCTTTCACGTAAACCTGCGGGACCGCTGTGGCAGCGTAGTGCGGCTTGAAGCATTCGGCGTTTGTGCCATCAGTGGTACTTTGAAGGAGTCCTACCTTGTTGGCTTTCGGGAGTTCGCGGACTGCAGGCCGCTGCCCAGTGCCAAATTGACTGCACATCCTCGGCTCAGATGCCAGTCGTCCGAGGTTCAGCACGCTGATTGTAGTTCCTCTTCAGCCTTGTCTTCTGATGTAACGTCTGAATCGCAGGAAGTCGCTGTTTGGATCGACGCTAATTCAGCAGAGTTCACCATGTTGCGATGCACCAGTGGCTTCGAGATGTTTGCTGGTTCTTCTTGGGAGGAAATATGTGCTGTTCAGTCGTGTCTTCTGCACTGTACTGATCCAGACCAGCGAAAAGACTTGGCGTTTTGGATTCGCCATGTCCTCGAGAAGTCCACGGGACCCATCAATGACGGCAGCGCGCTAATCGATGTTGTGAATGGAGTGCGTTTTCGCTTCAGTGAGCACCATCACCGCTTCCGCTTATCAGCCGAGTGCAGGCTCGCAGTCGTCGTGGAGCAGCATGCTGGCGTGGACCCTGTGCATTCGGTGAAGCTTGTGATCGAGAGGCCCACCTGGCTCCAGGGGTCGATCTGGATAGGGCGCTTCAGCGCGCCCGCGCGCAGATGGGCATCCTCGCTGACGTGCGTCTCCGAGGAGGGCGGCGCCGCCGCGGCGGCGGCAGCGACCCTGGAGGAGACCCGCGGCGTCTCGGCCCCGCCGGAGCTCATTGGCAGGACGGCGCTCCTGGAGGCCCGAGCCTGGGATCTGTACGGCGGGTGCGCGTCGTGCCGACGGGCGGCGACCCCGCCGCCGGCGTGCATGGTCGAGCGCCGCCGGCGACCTCAAGTCGGCCCGTTTCGGGGGAGCGTAAGACCCGGGTTTGCCAGGACTCGGGTTCGCCATCGTTTTTTGACGACCGCGCCTCGGATCTTGACGAGGAGGAGTTTCGCTGGATGTCTGCAGCGGGAGGCCTCGTCGAAATGCAGGCTCGGCCTCGTCATTTCTTTGACGACCTCGTCGGGGATTTCCGAGTCCCCCGTACCCGGGCCTTACGTCTCCCCGACCGTTGTGGCACGACCTGGCGTTTCCGAAGCGGCCGATCGCTCAGGTTCGAACGATCCCCGCGGTGTCAGGAGCCAACACCGGCCGGGGTCGGCACGGCGCGAACCTGCCGCACGTAATTATGCATGGCACCGCCCACGGGGCCGGTCTTCTGCACTTCGGGTGGCGGTGGGCGTGGAGGAACTCCCAGACATTCCGACGGTGTTATTACCACCCTGGAACATACCCAGACCTCCTCGCGTCGTGAAAAAATCACGACGGGAGGTTTTTCGCTATTTTCGGCCTCCGGGGGCCCTCGCCGGGCCTCGGGACCGTCAAAAAACGAGTCAGGACGAAAAACCGGTCCCGGGGAATGGGTCGGGACCTCTGGGGGTCGCGTCATGAAAAAATCATGACGTCGGGGGTCTGGGTATCTCTACCCCTATGGTTTGCACCACCTGATCTCGATGCCGATCTTTAAGAGCTCTCCCAGCTTCTGAGGTCGCATCCCACAGATTGTCATCGCCCTTGGGCTCGTCAATCTTAGAGACACGGATGAGATCGAGGCTGTCTTTTTTTTGGTCGTTGCGCTGCCCCCGAGGCGACCCCTTCCCAGAGGGGTTGTGTATTCGTCCCGGGTCCGTTTCTGATGGTCCCAGGGCTCTGTGGCGGGCCCTTCGGGCCGCATCGAAGGGCATGCCCTAGTTGGTCAAAGCACACCGTCGGAGATCTGGCCCCGCCTTCCTTGGGGTTCCTGGGAAGCCGACTCCCCAGGAGCGTGTTTCTTTATTGCTTGGGGCATAGTGGGCATTATAGCACCCGGCCCCCCCTCCCCCCCCATAACGCAACGCCCCTTCCCCCCAGTGCGCTCCGGGCACTGCCGCCGTGCGCGCGGCGGGGGGCGGCGTTACGTTATACCCCCCCTTGGCCCCTCCCCGCCCCCCCCACCTATAATGCCCAGTATCGCCGAAGATATGGAGACGCGCTCCAGGCGGGCGGGTCCGTCTGACTTTCTCTGGCCCTGCAGGCGGGAGCGAGCCACGGCGAGGCGCGCGCCATCGACCTCGTCCAGCTGTAGCTCTGGCCCGCGGCAGGGGCTGTGCCGTCCGGATTCTCGATGGGCCTGTTTCCCGCCACCACCGCCACAAATTGGAGTGGGAGGGGGCCTCCTCCTCCTCCTCCTCCTCCTCCTCCTCCTCCTCCTCCTCCTCCTCCTCCTTCCCCCCTGGGAGGGGGTCCTCCTCCTCCTCCTCCTCCTCCTCCTCCTCCTCCTCCTGCTGGGGATTTCCTGGCAGGAAGTACCATGTACGGAAGGCCAGTGGTTACGCGGGGAGCCCGCAGGACAGCACGTACTATGTGCACGCTGCTGCCAGGGTGGGTCCTGGTGTTATGGATCCGCTTCCACTTGGCGAAATGAACAGTACGTCTCCCGCCAGAGGCAACTACTGCTCCAGCCCTTCGCCATCGACCTGCACGCCAGTCCACTCGTCCTCACCGTGTGTGGCGCGCCCGCGAGGATGGACCCTTATGCTGCTCTGGTGCCTGCTCATGACCCATGTCGAGGTGGGTTCTGCAGGAGCCCCTTACAATGGTGGGAAGACTACGTCGGTGGCTGACCAATCCGCGGGCTTGCTCCGCAATTGGCGGAAAGGACCACCTCGGCACCGAGCTGGTGGCAGCGACATAGGCACGCCTGATGGTCACGATCCCTTGGTGCAGGGTCCCAGTACGGCCATGCCTGATGCTGGCGATGCGCACCGTCAGGTGGCGGCCAAGCTGGTCACGGTTAACCCTGGATCTCACGGGCCACTGCTCAACTTCCTGCCGTACTTCTTCGGCAAGGTAGTGATGGTCCAGGAGACGCGGGTGGTCGACCAACGGCTCGGGGCTGTTCAATCTGCTGTGCGTGATGCAGGTTGGCACGGCCTCTGGGCTCTTGCTGAGGAGACTGGAGGAGGGTCCGCGGCGTCGTGCTCCAGTGGGGTCTGCGTGCTCGCGCCTACAAGCGTGATGGTCACGATGCCCCCTGATGAGGATCATGTTGTTTTTCCCCATCATGCTGTTGCAGCTCATGTCCACTGGGGTGTCCCTGGTGGTCTGATTGTCGTCAGCGTGTACATGGTTCAGGGCATCGGCGTCACTGGGGCCAACCTCTCGCTTGCGAAGCGCGTGGCGGCGTGGAACGCACTCGGCCTTGACTGGATCATCGGGGGTGACTGGAACGCCGACGGCCAGAGCATCAACATAGGCGACTGGGTTGGGTCTTTGGCTGGTACTCTCCTCCAGCCGTCGGCCCCTACGTGCGTTACCTCCAATGGGGTGTCCACCATCGACTACTTTTTGGTGGCTAGCAATCTCGCGTCCCGTGTCTCTCGCCAGCCTGAGGTGATACATGGATGCGGGAGCATTCCCAGACCTCACTACCCCGTGGGGCTGGAGCTGTACGGGAAGGACGCGCCGACATGGTGCCGCGTCCCCGATGAGCCTCGACCGCTGCCTGCCGTACCCCCTGTTGGCTGTGCTCGTTTCCCTTCCTTGGCGCACGTTGGATGGTATTTTTTTATGCGGGCAGCCTCTGCGCCGCACAGGGTCACTGGCACGGACTACGTCTAGTCCAGGCCTCATCGGGACCGAGGCATGTCCTTCGATAAAGTTGGCCCACTAGGCAAATCTAAGCGCGATCGGTCGGGGCGCGCGGGCCAACGTTACCGCCGTCGGACCTGGGCCCATGGTCATGCCGTCGGCGAGGTCGGTACACCCGATGATGTCTTGCAGCAGCTCTGGGACTCCGTGTTGCAGGGCATTGGCCACGAGATCGCTGGCAGGCGCGACAAAGTTGGCCCTGGAGCCAACCGTTTCGTCGGGCACCACGGCCCCCCCGAGGTGAAGTGGCGGCAGTTGCGGTGGGAGCCGCCTCGCAAGCGCCTGTGTCACGACACCACAGTCTGGGTTTGGGCTACAGCGGCACGCTGGGCGACTCACCTTCGCGCCGAGCGTGATCGGGTCCAGCGGTTTTGCCACCGGATGAATGTGGTGGCGACGCATGCGTCTCCAGCTCCCAGGCAGCTGCAGAAGACTGCCAGCGTCTGCTACGACATCCTCTGCTTCCTGGGCTCCATCGTCGGGCAGGATAAAGTCCTCACCAATATCGACCCCTGCTACCGCCAGTTCTTCCTGCGCGGGCTGGACGGGCTGATTGTGGAGGACTTTGATGACGTGGTAGACGCCGCCGTGGGCCGCGCGGAGGCCCTCACTGCCGCGGCTCGCGGCGAGTCGGAGAAAGCCGGGCGCAGCTGGGCGCAGGCGGCTTTCAATGGGGGAGCGAAGGCTGCCCATGCTGCATGAAAGGGCAGGGCGCAGCAATAACTTGTTGCCCCTGAGGCCGATGCCCAGCCATGCATCCCCGCGGACCGCGCCATGTGCGAGTGGAAGCGGATCTGGGCGACCCATGGGCTGGAAGTGTTGCTCCTACCCGTGGGTGGGAGGGGCAGCCTGGCCCGACGGCCCATGACCTTCGGCAGGCCATCCGTTCGTTCTCTCTCGCCACCGCCTCGGGGCCCACCCGCATTCCACCGAGGGCGCTTGAGCACCTACCAGATGAGGCTCCCAGGAGGTTGGCCGAGATGTACTAGGTTTTTGAGCAGCACTTGCGGTTTCCCTACGACCGCCTGTATAGTGAGATGGCCCGTCTCCTGAAGCTAGATGGTGGCCACAGGCAGATTGTGCTTAGCCATGCTCTCTTACGAGTTTGGGCGAAAGCACGCCGATGGCTGTCGGCAGAGTGGCAACGACTGCGCAACTGCGACGAGATGTGGGGTACCCGAGGCAGCCACACATCCACGGCGTCGGCTTTCGCTCACAACCTGGGGCAAGAGGTGGGTAGCCTCATAGGCGACCACACATGCACCACCCTCCTTGACATGGTGAGCTGCTTTGACATGGTGAACCCCCATGCGCTCATGCGGGAGGCACGGGAGCTGGGTTACCCGATGCGCCTGCTATGGATGTTGCTGCAGCTCTACCAGCAGCCACGGCGCATCAAGGCGCACGGTAGTCTCTCGTGCTCCTTTGTCGCCTTCCAGGGGGTGCTCGCGGGGCGTGCACATGCCACCTACCTCATCTATTTGCTGACGTACCGTGTCTTCCAGCGGGCCAACAGGGTGGCGCCGACCATCAAGCCACGCTCGCTGGTGGACGATATCGGCCTGCAGATGGTCCCCCCCGACCTCCGCGATGTGAAGCTGCTGCTGCGCGCTGCGATGGTGCTCGCTGCAGAGGCCGGGGACCTCGGGCTGATTCTCAAACCTGCTAAGTCCGCGGTGGTGGCTGGGCCAGAGCAGGTTCGCCTCGTGGTGCGTAGAGTCCAGCGGCGGATGCCTCGGGCAGTGCCCCGAGCCCGACATATGCGCAACCTTGGCCATGAGCTGCATGGCCCCCGGGCGCTAAGGAATGTTGAACAGAAGTGCATGAAGGCCGCGCGGGAGCGCAATCACCGACTCCTCATGCTGCGTCGCGCGGTAGGGCGCAAGGCCTCCACCATGTGGCGGACTGGGCTCATGCCGTCTGCAGGGCACGGGGCTGAAGTGTCGGGGTTGGCGGACGCGCCCCTACGCGAGGTGCGCAACTTGGCTGCGGTACTTAACGGGCGCAGTGACAAGCACCACGTGGGCGTCACGGCATACCTCCTTACTCACCCTTCGGAGGAGTACGATCCCATCTATCATGCCACGCTAGACTCGGTCTTGAACTACGCCGCCTGGATTTGGGATGGGCGCGCGTCACCAAGCCGCCTTCAAATGGGCCTGGACAGCGCTCCATGAACGGGCTGTCCCAATCAGTTGGGCCAATGCCAAAGGTCCCCTGGCCGCGACGTGGCTCACGCTCAGGCGGCTAGCCTGGGACACGAAAGCGCCGCACATCTTGCAGGACAATTTGGGCAGCCAGTATGGCCTGCACCGCGTGCGCCCTGCTGACTTGCGACCCTTCTTGGTGCAAGGCGTGCAGCGCTGGCAGCGTGGCCGCCTCACCAGCCACATGTACGCCCACGCTGGCGCGCCTATCTGGCACCGTGGGCTCAGGTATGCGGTCAAGGGTGTCCGTGCCGCAAGGCAGCTGGGAGCGTTGCTGGCGCTATGGTCTGACAACATACTCATGCCGATTCGCAGGGACATGACGCTCGGTAGGCCCATGCGTCCCTGTCAGGCTTGCGGGACGGCCCTTGCGCCCGATGAATGCTGGGGCCATGTCTTCTTGGAATGTCCCGCGCTGCTGGCCAGCCCCCCCGACGGGGAAATGCGACCCAGGGAACAGGAGCCGACGGACCATGTCCAAGGCCATGGACCATGTCCAAGGACCCCTCAAATTCAGCAGGGTCTAGGCGACCTGCGCCAGCAGGATCGCGACCACCTCCACACCGTCCTACACCTGCGCCCAGCACCACAGCACCATGGGGGCCGAGGACGACTTCTTTCTTGGCGTCGGGCAAGGTGTTGACGAAGAGGCCGACCTTGGCACGACGGTTTTCAGGAGGCGGTGCGGCCAGACGCGCAGAGCGTCCTCTGCGCGCCACCGGCTGCTTCGGAACGGAGTGACCTGTTATCCCTGCGGCGGCGGCTCCAGCCTCAACGCATGGTACACCAGGCAGTGGCATCTTCCACCCCTTCCCAAGGGCTGGCTGAGGTGCGCGACCAACTTATCCAAGCGGGGCTTGGATCTGGCACGCCGAATTTCGAGCAGTCGTACCCCGTCTTCGGCATGCCCGAGCCTCCTGCCTATCTGCCATGCGCAGACACGCGGAGGCATGATGTCTGCCTCTGGGGCGACGCCCATGGCGTTGGGGGCTCCGTTTCATACACCGGCGGGTCTGGCTACGACTCGGGTGTCCCCGAGGTGCAGAGGTGTGGACAAGCTGTTGTGCAGCTTGATCCTTACTCTT
>CAUYUJ010019875.1:109910-132544 GCA_963575745.1 Prorocentrum cordatum | reverse complement strand
GGAGGAGGAGGAGCAGGAGAAGGAGGAGGAGGACGACGAAGAAGACGACCAAGACTAATACGAGTAATATTCATAATATAACATCGATAATAACAATAATAATAATAGTAATAATAATACTAATAATAATGAGAATACTAATGCTAATAATAATAATACTGCTAATAATGATGACGATAATACTAATGATGATGATGATGATGATGATGATGATGATGATGATGATGATGATGATGATGATGATGATGATGATGATGATGATGATGATGATGATGATGCTGATGCTGATGATGATGATGATGGTGATGATGATGATGATGCTGATGATGATGATGATGATGATGGTGGTGGTGGTAGTGGTGGTGGTGGTGATAATGATGATGTTCATGATGATGATGATGATAATAATAGTAGTAATAATAATAATAAGAATAAGAAGAATAAGAATAATAATACGAAGACGAATAATAATACGTAGAATAATAAGAAGCAACAGAGGAGGATGAGGAGGAGGAGGAGGAGGAGGACCGGGGGGAGGAGGAAGAGGAGGAGGAGAGGAGGAGGAGGAGGAGGAGGAGGAGGCCGAGGACTAGGAGGAGGAGGAGGAGGAGGAGAAGGTAAGAAATAGGAGGAGGAGGGAGGAAGGGATGGGGAGGAGGAGGAGAGGCGGGAGATGAGGAGGGGGACGTGGGGGGAGTGAGGAGGAGGAGGAGGAGGGGAGGCGGAGGGAGGAGGAGGGGGAGGAGAGGAGGAGGAGGAGGAAGAGGAGAGAGGAGGAGGAGGAGGAGGAGGAGAGGAGGAGTGGGAGGAGGAGGAGGAGGGGGGAGGAGGAGGTAAGAGGAGGAGAGGAGGAGAAGCGGAGGAGGAGGAGGAGGAGAGAAGGGGGGGAGGGGACGGAGGAGGAGGAGGTGGAGGAGGATTAGGACGAGGAGGAGAATAATGATACTAATGGTAACAATGATAATATTGATACGAATAAGAAGGCGAATACGAATAATACCAATATTTGTGTGAGGAATACGACTACTTTTACCAATACGAACACTAATAGTAGTAATACTAGTCATACCAATAGTAAGCATAAGAACAATACTAGTCGTACTCATACTACTAACAACGATAATCATACGAACACCAAGGTTACTAAGAAGACTACTAGGAGTACTAGTCAGAAAAATAGTACTACTCATACGACTAATAATATAATATGAATAGTACGAATAATATTTATAAGACGAAGAAGAATACTAAGAATAAGAAGAAGGAGAAGAGGAGGAGGAGGAGGAGGAGGAGGACGCATCGAGGCGTGACCCTCCCTACACCTCGAGAGGGTAAGGGCCGAGCTCGGAGGACAAGCTTGCTGCGCGCCCTCCTGCACTAGCGCCCCTGAGTGCTGCGAGCAGCAGCTTCCCTCGTCTCCTCTTCTTCCTGCAATTACTCAGGTCCTCCCCCACTGCTTCCGCTCCCGTGCGCTCTCGTGCGCCTAATCTGGTCTTCTACGTGTTTTCTGCCCCCCACCCCCGCGGCGAAGTTCGCGGGGCGGGGGAGGGAGGGCAGCGCTTCGAGGAAATAGCCATGCCCGCAGCGGTGCAGTGCGCTGCGCGTCCCATTCAGTCGATACCCATATGCCTGCGGACAGGTTCGCACATGGCTGGCCGGGCGATGTTTTTTACAACGACTGGTCTCGTTCTGCCCGTCCTCGCTGATTCGCGCAGTGACCACACGCACCAGCCTCTCGTCTCCTTGAGGCCGGTCATGTGCTTTACATTGCCCTGCACACAGCCTCGGTCGGCCGACCAGACAAGTGTGCGCCTCGCGGATGCGATCTTGCCGTGGGGCCTTGGCAGTGTCTCCCTGCGCGGTGCCTCCTCGGGATCAGTCATGCCGCCCCGCCCCGTGTGCACGATCGAGATCCACTTCTCTCGCGACCCTCCTTTGCGAAGGGAGAGTCTGGTCGGACATATGGGGGAGGGGGACTTGAACAAGGGTGGCTGCGACATCTGCTGCACGCAGCTGGTCCTTCGGCCCCGCCGCCGAGCGCGCTCCTCGGCGCACGGGAGCCGAGGGGCGCCGAGAGAGCCAGCTGAGCTGGCTCGCTAGTCCTCTTTGTGCTACCCCCCCCCCTCCCCTCCGTCGGAGGAGGGGGAGGAGGAGGAGGAGGAGGAGGAGGAGGAGGAGGAGGAGGAGGAGAGGATAAGGAGGAGGAGAGGAGAGGAGGAGGAGGAGGAGGGGGAGGAGGAGGAGGGGAGGAGGAGGAGGAGGAGGAGGAGGAGGAGGAGGAGGAGGAGGAGGAGGAGGAGGAGGAGGAGGAGTAGGGGGAGGAGGGGGAGGAGGAGGAGGAGGAGGAGGAGGAGGAGGAGGAGAGGAGGAGGAGGAGGAGGAGGAGGAGGAGGAGGAGACCGCGGGTGATGTCGCAGGCATCCCGAGGGGGAGGCCGCCGCCGCCCCCCGCGCAGAGGGAGACCCCCTCCGAAGAGGGAGGCTCCGCTCGGCATCGCTCGGACGTGTGCATTTTTCCTTCGGCGAGGGCAATCGAGGAGCATCCTTGATCATTTGGCGAAAAAAAAACACACAACACACACACACACACACACACACACACACACACAC
Organism: Prorocentrum cordatum; assembly: GCA_963575745.1. Taxonomy (NCBI): domain Eukaryota; class Dinophyceae; order Prorocentrales; family Prorocentraceae; genus Prorocentrum; species Prorocentrum cordatum. The sequence goes on along the minus strand of CAUYUJ010019875.1, from coordinate 129,935 downwards.
ACACACCACACACACACACACACACACACACACACACACACACACACATACACACACACACACACGAAACCGAAAAAACAACAGGGAATGGACGTCCGAGCGATGGCCAGTCCGAGGCTCCGGGGCTGCGCTCGCCCACGGAGCCCGGGGAGCGCGCCCGCGGGGCAGCCCTCGAGATCGGCGGCGCGCAGGATCGGGGGCGACGCCGGGGGAGGGAAGGCTCGGGGAGGGCCGCCGCGGCGCACGCGGGGGCCTTCGTCGGCCATGGGCGCGATGCCCCACTCTGTGCACGGAGGAGGAGGAGGAGGAGGAGGAGGAGGAGGAGGAGGAGGAGGAGGAGGAGGAGGAGGAGGAGGAGGAGGAGGAGGAGGAGGAATAGGAGGAGGAGGAGGAGGAGGAGGTGGAGGAGGAGGAGGAGGAGGAGGAGGAGGAGCGCCTGTCGCCGAGCTGTCCGCCATGTGTCTCGGAAAGCTCTGGCCCGTCGGGGCCCCGGGGGGGCGCAGGCCACCAGAGGCGCCCGGAGCACACCGAGGTGCAGCCACCTGCGAAGCATACCCCTGCGGGTTCCATCGGCGTTGGGGTGTCGGAGACCCTCGCTCGCTTTCACTTGGCTGCTGTCACCCTCCAAATGATTCTGAGCCGCAGCCAGTTGTTCGGAGATCTGACCCGTAGGAATAGGGCTCGCCTGCTGTTGCCCGGCTGAGGAGCTCCTCCCCTCCCTGAGGCCTACGCCGGAGATTCCCCCGGGCTCTCGACCGACCAGGGGGGCCCGAGACGGCCCACGAGGAACCCAAGAAGAGCCCACGACGGCCCCAAGAAGACCCGACGACGGCTCAGATGGGGCCAAGATGGCCCAACGAGGCCCCGATCGAGGCCAAGGCGCCAAGCAGACGTGCTTGGGAGACCAAACTTGTTCATGGTCCTTAGGTGCTCGATTGATTCTCGGGTTTCCGCTTTTTCGAGCTTCGGACGGCCCAAGACATCCCAAGAAGCCTTCTTCAACATCTGAAGGCCGCCCACGGGGCTCCTAAGCCGTGCTCAAGGCGGCACAGTGCGGGCCCACAGCGGTTGAATTCCGAACCCGAGAAACGAGATCTCAGCCCTAGAAATCCGAGCTGCCACCAACCCTGCAAGCGCTGTTTCCCAACCTTGGGAGCGCAAAGGTCGAGCACTGAAACGGAAAGGTCGAACAGTGAAATTGTTGGGGCAGCTACAAGGGAAGCCTTCTGGGTGGGCTATTCGTGGCTGGGGCTATGTTTCATGGGGTTCTTCGAGTGTCTGGTGTTCGGCTTCGGTGGGGTTCTCCATCAGAGGGCGGAGCGCGTTGCAATGACGCAAGGGTTTTAGGAAGAAGCCAGGGGGGGACAAGGCGGGGGATTAAAGGCGGAGTAGGATGAGGAGGAGCAGTAGGAGCAGGAGGGGGAGGAGGAGGATAGAGAGGAGGTAGGGGGATGATGATGATGATGATGATGATGATGATGATGATGATGATGATGATGATGATGATGAATGATGATGATGATGAGGGTGGTGGTGGTGGTGGTGGTGGTGATGATGATGATGATGATGATGATGATGATGCTGAGATGATGATGATGACGACGACGACGACGACGCGATGAGATGATGATGATGATGATGATGATGATGATGATGATGATGATGATGATGATGATGATGATGATGAGGATGATGAGGAGTGATGAGGAGGAGTGATGAGGAGGAGGAGGAGGAGGAGGAGGAGGACGAGGAGGAGGAGGAGGATGGAGAGGAGTAGGGGGATGATGATGATGATGATGATGAGGAGGAGGAGGAGGAGGAGGAGGGAGGAGGAGGAGGAGAGGAGGAGGAGGAGGAGGAGGAGCAGGAGGAGCAGGAGGAGCAGGAGGAGCAGGAGCAGGAGCAGGAGTAGCAGCAGGAGGAGGAGGAGGAGGAGGAGGAGGAGGAGGAGGAGCAGGAGCAGGAGCAGCAGCAGGAGCAGGAGGAGGAGGAGGAGGAGGAGGAGGAGGAGGAGCAGGAGGAGGAGGAGGAGGAGGAGGAACAGGACGGGGGGGGTGGCGAGAACGAGGAGGACCAGGAGGATGGAGGACGACCGACCGACCGGTCTACCGACGACAACCCCTGGACAGCGGATGACGACGACGGCGACGCGCTCGCGGGCGGCGGAGAGAAGACGTCGCGGACAAGAGGCGCACCCAACTAACCGCGTCCAGATCCTCCTCCTCCTTCTTCCTCCTCAACCTCCGCATTCTTCTTCCTCCTCCTCCTCCTCCTCCTTCTCCTCCTTTTCCTCCTCCTCCCTCGGCTCCCCTCCTCGCCCAGGGGGGCGCCAGCTGTCGACGGCAGTCCGAGCAGCCCGCGCCTCGCGCCCCGCGCGAGGCGCTCCCCACGAAGCGCGCCCGCCGCGCCCGCGAAGGCGGCCGCGACCATCACGCAGTCTAGAATCGCAGCAGCGGCAGGAATCAGGGAAAGACAGGAAAACGAGCAGAAAGGACGACAAACCCCAACTCCGTGATGTCCACTCCACGCCCGCACCCCGCTGGTGGCCCGCCGAGGAAGTCACCGGACCAGGTCGGTCGGAGCGGCCCGGTCTCGGGCCCAGTTGCAACGTCTCCGTTGCATCTGGCGACCTCGTTGGAGGAGCTTTTTCCCCCGCTCTAGCTGCCAGTGTCGAAGGCCACTTCCCACCGAAGGGCAGGAATCTAAGTGATAGTTCGGATTGAAATTCTGGGGGTTCTTGACTAGAGCCATCGCGCGCGATTCGCCCCCGCTCACCTTAAACGTGCCATGGGGCCAAGGATATTTCGCGTCAGACGGGCCGCGTTGGGATGAACGAGCCCTTGGCTCGGAAGCGCACGCCGTGGCCGCTGAAGTCGCACTGAGGATTGGTATTCACGGCAGTCCTGGGCCATCCTTCTGGTCAGCGGCCTTGGGCCTTCCTCCTGGTCTATGTGTGCCTCCAGGGCCATCTCAGAGCCACGCTTTCGCGACGCATGTAGCATCCAGGCAACAAGCAAGAAGACACGGTGGTGGGGTCGAATGCTGCTGGTCTCTGGCTCCTGTGGCCCTCCTGGGCGTCCCGTGGGGGCACTCCGGCGCGGCTCCTCGAGCCCTCGGCGTGCTGCTTTTGAGGCTGCCTGGGGCCACCATCGGCGCCTCCTGTCGGAGGTTGACAGACCTCCTACCCTGACACGTCGATTCGTGAATTGGCCGTTTTCGGTTCGCGCGAGGGCATCGCGGCCGTCACTTTTGCGGGTCCAGGTCCGTCGGTTTCGGCCCCAGGCCGTTTCCACTAAGGGGAGGTCTACTAGAGGGAGGTTTGTCCACCGCCGATCCTGGGACCGCTGCGAGGCCGTCTGGGGAGTGCCTGCGCCGCTCCGGAGGTCACCACCCACCAGACCGCCCCAGCCCAACCCGAAGGCCTCACTCTGCCCTCCACTTCCAGTTGGGGGGGGGGTCGGGGGATCAGGAGGGGGAAAAACACACAGACACAATTAATCGTCCACTCCCAGGAAAATGTAGGAAAATATGGGAAGTGGGGGGGAAGACAACAATTCAAAAAATATGGGAAAATATGGGGAATCATTTTATTTGTGTGTATTTATTTGTGTGTCCTGGGGCCTCTTCAATTGAAAAAACACACACATGGAACCCTCACTTTGCCCTCCATCTCCAGTTGGGGGGGGGGGGTCGGGGAACACTGAAAAGACACATGTGACAGACCCCCCCCCCCCCTCCACCCGAAAGAGTGGGGCCTTCGGGCTGGGTCGGGGTGCTCTGGCATGGTCGTCATGGGAGGCCTCCCAGGGAAACTCCCGCGGGCCTCGGGGTGCCCGCGGGGAGGGGGAGCCGCCGCTCCCAGACCCCCGACGTCATGATTTTTTCATGACGCGACCCCCCGAGGTCACGACCCATTCCCTGGGACCGGTTTTTCGTTCTGAGTCGTTTTCTGACGGCCCCGAGGCCCGGTAAGGGCCCCTGGAGGCTGAAAATAGCGAAAAACCTCCCGTCGTGATTTTTTTTCACAGCGCGAGGGGGTCTGGGCTCGGAGCATCCCCCCGGGTGCCCCCGCGCGCGTGCCGCGGCCGTGCTGGGGCCGCCGAGAGGCCCCCCGCGGGGGGGTCGGGCGCTCTCCGGGCGCCCCCGCCCTGGTCTGGGCGAGGTTTCGCCGGCGTCGCGCGGCGGCGGGGGGGGGGGGCGCGCGGGGAGAGATCACCACACGAGGCTCTCTCCCCTTTGTTTTTCTTCGTCCCTCCCCTTCCTTTCACTTTTTTTGTGTGTTTTTGTTTTTGTTTTTTTTTGTTTGTTTTAATATATATATATATATATATATATATATATTGTTCTCTCTCTCTCTCTCTCTCTCTCCCCCTCTCTCGCTCTCCTCTCCCTTCGCTCTGCTTCCGCGCTGTGCCTGTCAGTCAGTCCAGTCTGCCTGTTCCCCTTTTGCCTGCCTGGCTGTCTGTGTCAGATGCGTCAGCGTATGTATGCGCTTGTGTGTGTGCGTGTGTGTGTGTGTGTTTGTGTGTATGTTTTTTGTTGTTGTTGTTGTTGTTTTTTTGGTTTTTGTGTGTGTGTGTGTGTGTTTGTGTGTGTACGTGTACGTGTACGCGTGCGTCTCATGGTCGTTTTCTGCGCGGCCGCCGGGGCCCTGCGGGCCAGGTTTTCCGAGCGTTCCGCCCTGGCTTGGTGATCTGGGCGGCTTCGTGCGGCGGGGGGTGGGGCGCGTGGGGAGATCACCAAATGAGAGTCTCTCGCTTTGTTGTTGTTTGCCGTCTTCTTTTCTTGTGTTCTCTATCTCTTTCTTCTGTGATCCGCAAGGGCTTCGTCCCCTGCCGCCGGCCCCCTCGGTCAGAATGGGATACATCAGAGCTGTATTGGGATGTTCGGGCGCAGTCTTTATTATGACATTCGGGAACGTCGTGCTGGGGCGGCTGGCCATGAGCAAAACAGATTGAGATGTTGAAGTTGTTGTTGAACGCTGTGTTGCCTTTTTGGCATTTTCCTCCAGTTGTTCACTGGAAGCGCTCTGGGAATGGCTGGGGATTGCTTCAGGCAATCTCTCGGAAGGTTATTTATTTCTGCTCTGGAGAAGGAGTGGCGCCTTTGGGCAGCTTCCGCGAGGTGGATTCGTTGCGTGGGGGGTGCGCTCGAATTTGGTGTAATTTGCGGGGGGATCGTGGCCTTGGGGACGCGAACGTGGCGTAATTTGCAAGGGATCGTGGCTTGGGGGGCGTGACAGCGGCGTTATTTACGAGGGATCGTTGCCTCGGGGGCGCGAATGTGGCGTAATTCACGCGGGATCGTGGCCTCGGGGGCGCAAATGTGGCGTATCTTACGAGGGATCGTGGCCTGGGCGGGTGAATGTGGAACCCACCGCCGAATTTTACAGAAACGCGGGGGGGCAAAATAATACCAGCGGAGCACGTATCCCAATACAGAAAATTGTCATTTTTCTGCTTTGGAAAGGGGGAGCGCCTTTTCGGCAGCCTCCGCAAGGCGGATTCGTGGCCTCGGGGGCGCGCCCGCTGAGTAATTTACAATGGATCGTGGCGTCAGGGGCGCGAATTTGTTGAAATTTACAAAGGATCGTGGCCTCGGGGGCGCGACAATTAAGTAAATTACATGGGATCGTGGCTTCGGAGGCGCGAATGTGGTGTAAATTACATGCGATCGTGGCCTCGAGGGCGCGAATGTGGAGTAATTTACTAGGGAACGTGGCCTCGGAGACGCAAATGTGGCGTGCATTACAAGGGATCGTGGCCTCGGAGAAGCGAACGTGGCCTAATTTACAAGGGATCGTGGCCTCGGGGGCGCGAACACAGTGTAATTTGCAAAGGATTATGGCTTCGGGGGCACGAAACTATTGTATTTTTACGTGTCCCACGCCCCCCCAGAAATTCAGAGAACCCTCCCGGGGGACGCTAACCAAAGCAGTTTTCGGCTCCCCCCCCTCGCGCGAACAGGAACAGTTTACAGTAGGAAGCAGAAGACAATGCTGTAACAATGGAAGCTGGACCTGGCGCAGGGAGCAGCAAGCCTAAGCCTCGCAGCCGGATGGCCCCGCAAGGGGGCCGGCGGATTGCTTCTCTCTTTCTTTCTTTCTTCCTTTCTTTCGGTGTCTCTCTCTCTCTCTCTCTTTCTTCTGTGATCGTGGGGTTCTGTATCTCTTTCCTCTGTGATTGTGTCTCTCTTTCTTTCTTTCTTTCTTTTTTTTTTTCTCTCTCTCTCTCTCTCTCTCTCTCTCCCCCCCCCTTTTTCCGTTTTCTGTTGCAGGGCCTCGCGCGCCCGGCGCCCGAACGGGACCGCCCGCGCCCGCGCTGCGCACCGCGGGTCGGCTCGGGACACGCCGGTGTGCACACTGCTGCCGTGCGGCGCCGCCGTGCCGTGCCGCTTTGTGGGGGCCGACGCTGGCGGAGGGGCCTCCTCCTCCCTCCTCCTCCTCCTCCCTCCTCCTCCCCCTCCTCCTCCTCCTCCTCCCCCTCCTCCTCCTTCCTCCTCCTCCCCCCTCCTCTCCTCCTCCTCCCCCTTCCTCCCCTCCTCCTCTCCCTCCTCTCCTCCCTCCTCCTCTCTCCTCCTCCTCCTCCCCTCCTCCTCCTCCTCCTCCTCCTCCTCTCCCTCCTCCCTCCTCCTCCCTCCTCCTCCCCCTCCTCCCCTCCTCCCCCTCCTCCCTCCTCCTCCTCCTCCTCCTCCTCCTCCTCCTCCTCCTCCTCCTCCTCCTCCTCCGACTGCGGGCCCCAGGGGATCTCTCCTGGAGTTCGTGGGGCTGCGGGGTGGGCGTCCGCTGTCGGGTGGTGGCCGTTTGGGGAGGTCTCTGCGTGGCCCTCTGCGGGGCCCTCGTCGCCGCCTCTTTCACCCCTGCGCTTCAGCGCCCGGCTCGCTCGGAGCCTGGAGCTTGCAGGGATCACTGTTGCCTGTCTGTCGATCTAGTCTGCCTGTGTCCCTTCTGCCTGCCTGCCTGTCTGTCTGTGTCGGGTGTTTCAGCGTATGTGCACGTGTGTGTGAGTGTGTGTGTGTGCGCGCGTGCGTCCCATGGTCGTTATCTACGCGGCCGCTGGGGCCCCGCGGGTTCAGATTGCCTCGCCCTGGTCTTGTTCACGTCGGCTTCGTGTTGCGGGCGGGGGGGGGTCGCGTGGGGAATTCACCAAATTAGGTGCTCTCCGTTTGCTGTTCCTGTTCCTTCTTTTTTTGTTCGTTCTCTCTCTCTCTCTCTTTCTCTCTCTCTCTCTCTCGCTCACTCTCTCCCTGCTTGTCTCCCTTATGCCTGCCTGCCTGTCTGTCTGTGTCGCGTGCGTCAGCGTCTGTGTGTGTGTGCGTGCGCGCGTGCGTCTCCTGGTCGTTTTCTACGCGGCCGCGGGGGCCCCGCGGGGCGGGTTTTTGCCTGACTGTCTGTGTCGGGTGCGACAGCGTATGTGAGCGTGTGTGTGTGTGTGTGTGTGTGTGTGTGTGTGTGTGTGTCTCTGTGTCTGTGTGTACGTGTGCGTTTGCTTCTCATGGTCGTTTTCTACGCGGCCGCGGGGGCCCCGCGGGCTAGGTTTTTCGATTGCTCCGCCCTCGTTTGGGGATTTCGTCGGCTTTGTGTGGCGGGGGGCTGCGCGTGGGAAATCGGCAAACGACGGTCTCTCCTTTTTCTTTGCCCCTTTCCTTTCATTCATGTCTTTCTTTATGTCTCTCTTTCTCATTCTCTCTCTCTCTCTCTCTTTCTTCTCTCTCTTCCCCCCCTCTCTCCGTTTTCGTTTCGCCTGTTTGTCAGTTATTCTGCCTGTCTCTCTTTTGTTTGCCTGTCTGTCTGTATGTGTCGGGTGCGTCAGAGTATGTGTTCGTGTGTGTGCGTGTGCGTCTCATTGTCGTCGCGAACGCGGCCGCCGGGGCCCCGCGGAGCAGGTTTTCCGACCGCTCCGCCTTTGTTTGGTGGTTTCGTCGGCTTTGTGTGGCGGGGGGTGGCGCGCGGGCAAATCACCAAGTATCAGTCTCTACGTGTGTTTTCTGTTTCTTGTTTGTTTCGTGTGTTTTGTTGTTCTCTCTCTCTTCCTCGTTCTGTCTCTCTCTCTCTCTCTCTCTCTCCCCCCCCCTCTCTCCGTTTTCGCTTGGGCCTGTCTGTCAGTCTAGCCTGCCTGTCTCTCTTTTGCCTGCCTGCCTGCCTGTCTGTCTGTGTCAGGTGCGTCAGCGTATGTATTGTTTGCGTGTACGTGTGTGTATGTGTGTGTGGGTCGTTTTCTCTATTTAGTTTCCTCGGTCCCTTCCTGCCTACATATAGAGATACATACACTTACACATATTACTTGCAATCTGGATGGGTACGTTACTTCTTCCCGGCCGCTCAGTTTTATGTGTGTGTGTCCTTCTTAAGTATGATTCCTATCCCCCTCTTTTTTGTTTTTCCTCTCTCTCTCACACCACTTCTCTTTATAGGTTTCTCTTAGTGTTTCTTCCTCTCTCCCTCTCTTCTTATATTTTAAATTCCTGTCTTTCGTTATCTCCAATCTTTCCCTGGCACCCCCTCTTACCCTCATTCTCTCTCTCTCTCTTGCTGGTTTGTTATCTCTCTCTTTCTCTTTGTTGTTGATGATGTTTTTGTTTGCTCTCTCTCTCTCTCTCTTTCTCTTTCTCTTTTTTTGTTTTTTCTCTTTCTCTCTCTCTCTCTCTCTCTTGTTCTGTCTCCTTTCAAATCGGGTCACCATTCGCCCAACTTTGGTAATTCGGGGCCTGTCTTGTGAGTCCACAGGGCAGCCGGCAGAATTCACTGCTCCGGGTCGGTCGTTGTCTGCGAACGGATGGCGCGCACGAGTGGTTCGACCTCCTCCGGTGATTTTTTGGACCTGCTCGGAAGCCACCGGGCCACCGGTAGGAATCACCTTTTACGTCGGCCGTTGTATGCGAACACACGGCGTGCACAATTGGTCCCACCAGATTTGGTGAGTTGGGTCTGCTCTGACTCCTTACCAGCGACCGACCGAAACCACAGTCTCAGGTCGCGCGATGCCTGCGAACAGATGGCGTGCGCAAGGTGTCCGTTTTCACTAGTTCATGTCGGTTTCGAGTGGAAGCCAATCGAGCAATCGTCTGAAGTCGTTGTTTTCCCACCCGACGGCCTGGGGTTGTTGGATTTTAAGAACAGGCCCCCGGGCCAACTCCGCCCTGCATACCGCGACCGTCAGACCCCAAGTTGTCCCGATGATCCCCCAGAGTCCCGGGTGCCCCGCCTGGCGCCCTCGACGAACGCGACAGAATACAACGTGATATGACAGAGTACGGTAGGTTTGCGTCGTGTCGACCAGCGGCGACCCCAGCGCGGGCGTTCAAGGTTGAACGCCGCCGGCGACCCAGAATCGATCGATGTTGAACGATCTGACGTTGCGGCAGCGGCCGATCGTTCAAGGTTGAACGATCCCTGCGGTGTCAAAAACCAACGCTGGGGTCGGCACGACACGAACCTGCCGTATGACAAAATAGAACAGAGCATGACAGAACATGACAGAACATATCGGATGACACAACATCACATAGCATACTGGAGAGAAGCATAACATAACATAGGACGACGGAACACAACAGAGCACAACAGAGCCGAGCGTGACGTAGCACAGGTCGACAAAGCATCTATCACGACACAACATCACATAACAACTCATACGATGACAGCGGAGCACAGCGACGACGAGCACGACGGAGCACAACATTACACAACATACTATGACACAACAGAGCATGCGCATGACAGATCATGGCAGAGCATAGCATAGCAATGACATGACACACAAAACACACCAGAACATCACATGACACACCACTGCAGAACATGACAGAACAGAAGACGACATGACACAGCACAGCATAACATAACCAAACTAAGCATACAACGCCATGGCATAACAAATCATATCAGGACACAGCATCAGAGAACACATCCTAACACGAGAGCAGAGCAGAGCGACGACGAACACGGCATAACACTACATGGCACAACAGAACAGGACAGAGCTGAACACGGCATTCACAGGATATGACAGAACATGACAGATCAATGTCCTGACAAAACAGAACATAACATAACATCGCATAATGTACCCGAGCAGATCACGACATAATTGAAGACGACAGATAACAAGGTAACATACCAGAGCCGAGCATAACGTAACACACCTTGACGGAACATATCATATCATGGCACAACACCAGAGAACATACCCGAACACGACAGCGGAGCATAGTGTCACATACTAGCAGAGCAGATCATAATTTACGATACAGGCCCGAGGCATCAGCAGACATAGTGTCACATGACAAACCAGAGCAGACCATGACAGAACAGAGGACATAACACACCATGACAGAACATAGTCGAACATAACAAAACACACAATTAACATACCATATCATATCATGACACGTCATCGCATACCAGATCACGACCACAGAGCATAGCGACACATACTAGCAAAGCGTATCATACTTCACTATACAGAGCCGAGCCGTCAACACATATCACATACTATACCATGCCAAACCATGACATAACACAATACGACATAACACAAACTACCATAACATACCGAGCATAACGTAACACACCATGACGGACAATACCATATCATACCATGACGGCGTCACATAACATCTCATAACACGACAGCAGAGTTTAGCGAAACATATTCGCACAGCATGTCATCATATGCTAGATTGAGCCGAGCTGTCAACAGCATCACGTAACAGAGCATCGTAGAACGTATATGGACAGGTCTTGTCGCAACAGAGTGCCACATAACAGATCATACCATCACATATTAAATCATATGGTGACATACGTGAGCATAACATAACCTAGTGGATCAGAAGGAAACACATACCTGAAAATGGCCATCATAACAGACCGCGCATCCAACGCCACAGCCGTCACGATGTCACGCCGGCCTGTCGAGAACAGAACGGGACATAACAGAGCAGAACATGAAGGAGCGTGACTACGTGGAGCACGGTTGAACCGTTTGTGAATCCAGAAACGGCAGTTGTCGACCAATTAGGCGACCGCGCGCCGTCGGGAACAAATGCTTAAGGTTTCGGTGGGCATAGTTCGAAGCAAAATAATCCGTAAGGGCTTCGCCCCCTGCCGCTGGCCCCTCTCTTGGAGAATGGGAGATGCAAAAGCTAAATCATCAGGTCTGGGCGCCGCCGTGAAGCAGTGTCAGGACCTGTTTGTTTTTCGACCCTGCCCCCGCCGATCTGCGTGAGGAGTGCCGCCGAATTTCAGAAATGTGGCAAATCCCTTCTGTTTTTGGACCCTGACCCCGCCGATCTGCGTGAGGGGTGCCACCGGATTACAGAAATGTGGCACATCCCATGTGTTTTTGGACCCTGACCCTGCCGATCTGCGTGAGGGGTGCCACCGAATTTCAGAAATGTGGCAAATCCCATGTGTTTTTGGACCCTGACCCCGCCGATCTGCGTGAGGGGTGCCAGCCAATTTTAGAAATGTGACATCATTTTTTTTTGTTTGACCCTGACCCCTCCGACTTGCGTGAGGGGCGCCAGCGAATTCCAGAACTGTGGCAAATCCCATATGTTTTTGGACCCAGACCCTACGGATTTGCGTGAGGTGTGTGTGTGTGTGTGTGTGTGTGTGTGTGTGTGTGTGTTTGTGTGTGTGTCAGCAAATTTTTCGAAATGTGGCAAATCCCATGTGCTTTTGGACCCTGACCCCGCCGATCTGCGTGAGAGGTGCCACCGGATTTCAAACATGTGGCGCGTCCCTTGTGTTTTTGGACCCTGACCCCGCCGATCTGCGTGAGGGGTGTCACCGAATTTGAAAAATGTTGCAAATCCCTACGTATCTGCGTGAGGGGCGCCGCCGGATTTTAGAAATGTGACACATTCTTTTCGTTTTTGGATTTTGACCCCGCCGATTTGCGTGAGGGGTGCCACCGAATTGCAGAACTGTGGCGCGTTCCTTGTGTTTTTGCTTCCTGACCCTGCCGATTTGCATGAGGGGTGCCAGCGAATTTGAAAAATATGGCAAATCCAATTTGTTTTTGGACCCTGACCCCGCCGATCTGCGTGAGGGGTGTCACCGAATTTTAGAAATGTTGCAAATCCTATATGTTTTTTTGACCCTGGCCCCGCCGATCTGCGTGAGTGGCGCCACCGATTTTTTTTCCCGGAAAGGGCATGAGCCCAGGGTTCTCTTTTAGTAGGTAAACCTGTCCCCCGGTGCCAACTTGAAGGAGGCCGGCGAATTTTTTCCCTGATAAATATCGAGGTCGAAGGAGGCCGGCGAATTAAAATTTGAGGATGTCTCGAGCGAAACGCTTGTTTTTGAAATCCCGATCGATAAATCACAGGGTGCGGGCCACTTTTTCGTGTGTTGAGGATGTCTCGAGCGAAACGCTTGCTCCGCAGAGTTTGCCGAGGATGTCTCGAGCGAAACGCTTGTTTTGCAGAGCCGACCGCGACGCGGAAAAGCGCCCCGCGCGAAGGAATTTCGATGATGTCTCGACTAATTCGTTTGTTTTTGTACGATTTCCTGGAATTTTGGCAGGATGTCTCGAGCGAAATGCACGACCCCACCCTAGCACGACCATACCCCAGCACGACCACACCCCAGCACGACCAGACCCCAGCACGACCCCACCCCAGCACGACCCCACCCCAGCACGACCATACCCCAGCACGACCACACCCCAGCACGACCCGACCCCAGCACGACCCTACCCCAGCAAGACCACACCCCAGCACGACCACACCCCAGCACGACCTCACCACAGCACGACCACACCCCAGCACGACCACGCCCCAGCACGACCACGCCCCAGCACGACCACGCCCTAGCACGACCACACCCCAGCACGACCACTCCCCAGCACGACCACACCCCAGCACGACCACGCCCCAGCACGACCACGCCCCAGCACGACCACGCCCCCACGGCACGACCACCCCCCCAGCACGACCACCCCCCAGCACGACCACCCCCCAGCACGACCACACCCCAGCACGACCACTCCCCAGCACGACCACACCGCCTTGGTTGAGTGGTTGCCTGTCGTCGTGGAATGTTTCGTGGGGTGTCTCGTGGAATGTTTCGCGGGGTGTCTCGTGAAATGTTTCGTGAGGTGTCTCGTGGAATGTTTCGTGAGGTGTCTCGTGGGCTGTTTCGTGAGGTGTCTCGTGGGATGTTTCGTGAGGTGTTGCCCAGTTGGGTATCATGAAAACGTGTCCATGCTCCACATGTCTATATCCCTTTCCGGGTTCGTGGGTCCATCATGTTTACATGTGGCAAATCCCATGTGTTTTTGGACCCTGACCCCGCCGATCTGCGTGAGGGGTGCCGCAAGATTTCAGAAATGTGTGCAAATCCCATGTGTTTTTGGACCCTGACCCCGCCGATCTGCGTCAGGGGTGGCACCGAATTTCAGAAATGTGGCAAATCCCATGTGTTTTTGGACCCTGACCCCGCCGATCTGCGTGAGGGGTGCCACCGAATTTCAGAAATGTGTGCGAATCCCGTTTGTTTTTGGACCCTGACCCCGCCGATCTGCGTGAGGGGTGTCACCGAATTTCAAACATGTAGCACATCCCATGTGTTTTTGGACCCTGACCCCGCCGATCTGCGTGAGGGGTGTTGATGTGTTCCCACCCCAGCAATTCAGACAATACGATTTCTCGGTCGTAAAAATGTCCGTTTTGGGCCTCCCCGCCTCGCGCGGTCCATCAACAAGGAACAGTAAGCAGCAAGAAGTCAACAAGGAACAGTAAGCAGCAAACAGAACTGTAACAGTGGAATTTGGAAGCTGCAACTGGTACAGGAAACTGCGAAGCTTAGGCCTACAGCCTGGTGGCCCCACAAGGGGGCCGGCGGATTTATGTTGGTCGCTCTCTGATCGAAGATAAAATATGAGACCAAGCACGTTCACGCACACACGCATACGCACACACACACAAACACACACACACACACAAACACACACACACACACACACACACACACGCACGCGCCCATATGCGCAGATTTCTGCTTGGGGCGGGGCGGACTGGGCAGGGTGTGCGTAGGATTGTGCTTGGCTGAAGGGGGTTCAAAAGTCCGGAAACAGTTCATGCTTTAGCAAAGTTCAAGTTTAAAGTTTCATGGCGCCAGCATCGCAGAGCGGATTTCGTTCGGAAAACGGTCGGATGGGCCCGGAGTGTCCTGGAGAATTTCGTTCTGGATTTCCAGGTGAATTTCGTGCGGATTAGTTTGGTCATGGATGCAGACCAAAAACGATCCACGCGAAACCCACTTCGTTTTTCACGCGCCGTTGCGGGGTTTTGTATTGACAGAACTCCACACAAAAATCCGCTGCAGCACGTCTGCAAGGTCGATGCAGTGAAAAGTTGGTAGAACCCTGACGCTTGGAAAAAGTTTGGATACCATTCGACGGCGAAACAGTTCCAAGTATCTGGAACGCGTGTGATTTGTACGTGGACTCCCGCCTTGGTTTCGAACTGTTTCCGGACATTTCCCGATCTGTTTCCGGACATTTCCCGAACCAACACATGATTTTTTGGTATTTCCCAGAATTTTTGAATTTGTTGCGAATTGTTCCTTTCCTTTGTTGCCGAACTCGAGTTTCTAACCATCCCCCGCCCGAACCCAAGCCGTAGCTTTATTTTCCAGGAAAACCATCTCTCCCCTCATCGGCTAATTACAAGCGTAGGATGCGGGAGGAGTACGATGAGCAGAGAGGAGGAGCAGGAGCGTGTTTCTTCATTGTCTGGGGCATAGTGGGCATTATAGCCACTTGCCCCCCTCCCTCCCCCCTATAACGTAACGCCCCTCCCCCCCCCAGTGCGCTCCTGGCACTGCCGCCGTGCGCACGGCGGGGGGGAAGCGTTACATTACACCCCCCGTGGCCCCTCCCCCCCCCATAATACCCATTAGATCACCGAGAATAAAGAAACACGCTCATGGGTTGGGCTACGGGCGCCGTTTCCAGGGTTGTGGTTTTCCCTTTCCAGGGTTGGGGTTTGCGTTTCCCGCTTTGCGCTTTCCAGTGCTCCGTCCAAGATTTCCAGGGTTGCGACACAGACCCCCCGAGACGGCCCGAGAAGACCCCACGACAGCCCAAGCCGGCACCAAAAAGGTCCCAAAGACGTCCCAGATGGGGAAAACGGAGGCACCTGAGGAGGTGCACGCCGCAAGATGCCTTCCGAGAATTTCAAAATTCACCCAAGAATTGGTCCCCCCCCCAAAAGAGGCGCCCACACATGTGCCTGGGAGGACTACATTGGTTAGTTCCGAATTTGTTTCGATAGGAAACTGTTAGTTGTCGCCTACGCGGGCTTCGGGTAGCCCCGGCACCAGACACCCCGCGAGGCCTCCCAGGGTGTCTGAAGATGGCCTCCGACTTCCAAGCCTGTGGGAGAGGAAGGAGGCGGAGGAGCAACGTTCACCACATGTCGCGTAGTACTCCACATAGTTTCCGCTAGATTCCAATTCCCAGCAACATTTAAATCAAACCTCCCCCGTCCCCCCCCCACGCACATGCGCGCACGCGCGCGCACTTTTTGGCGGTCGCAGCCTTGCGCGCAGCGTCGGGGCAGAGTAAGATCGGGATTGGGGAACGCACGATCTGGCCTTCAGGCGGGATGGCTCCGAAGCCCGTGCGCACATGCGCACGCGTGAGGCCTGTGGCGTCAGCGCGGTGGTGTGAGCTGTACGGTGTACGCTGTGCGATCCAGCCCCTCTGATGCAGTGACTGCGGGGGCGAGCCGCGTGCGGCATCCGCCGCGCGCGGTGCAGGAGGAGGAGGAGGAGGAGGAGGAGGAGGAGGGGGAGGAGGGGGAGGAGGAGGAATAGGGGGAGGAGGAGGAGGAGGAGGAGGAGGAGGAGGAGGAGGAGGAGGAGGAGGAGTCTGGGGAGACGCAGGTTGGTGGCCGCGCGAGGGCTCGAAGAGCCTGTCGGGCTTCGCGCGCGCGCGGAGAGCCCGCGAGGCGGGGCGACCCCGGGCTCCTCCGGGCGCGCCCTCGCCCTATAGGGGCCTCCTGCGCGACTGGCGCGAGGCGGGGGCCCCGGGGCGGGAATATATACATGACCACCGCCTGGAGGGGCCGCCGCCGGGCGGCACCTCCCCACGCCCATCGAACTCGGAGGTCCGCGCGGAATCCCCCCCCCCTCCTCCTCCCCCCCCTCCTCCTCTCCCTCCCCCTCTCCTCCTCTCCCTCCTCCTCCTCTCCCTCCTCCTCCTCCTCCTCCTCCTCTCCTCCTCCTCCTCCTCCCCTCCCCCTCCCCTCCCCCTCCCCCTCCTCCTCCTCCTCCCGCTCCTCCTCCTCCTCCGCCCCCTCCCCCTCCCCCTCCCCGCGGGCAAAAGTGGCATGAACATAAAAACTCGGAGGTCCGCGCGGATTTCTCGGATCGGCGCTGGACCCCCCTCCCTGGCGCGCTCCGCCGGGCGGAACCTCCCCACGCCCATCGAACTCCCTGGGTTAGGGGGGCAAAAATCAGCGAGCGAAGAACGGCATCAGATAAACTTTTTCGCTGTCGGGGGCGCTTGTCCCTGGGCGGCTGGAAAGTTTATACCCCTACGGTGCCACCGTAAGGGTATAAACTTTCCAGCCGCCCTGGGACAGGCGCCCCGACAGCGAACAAGTTTATTTTATAGCGTTCTTCGCCCGTTTAAAAAAAAGTGTCATGAACATAAAAACTCGGAGGTCCGCGCGGATTTTCTCGGATCGGCGCCGAAGGCGCCGCCGGGGGGGGCCCCAGCGCCGATCCGAGGAATCCGCGCGGACCTCCGAGTTTTTATGTTTATGCCACTTTTTGTTCCCCTAATGATGTTCCAACCTACGTTAACCTGATCGCCAGAAAGAGTTTCGAGCACCAGCAACAGAACAAGCCGAACCTCAAGGGTTATCACGTGTCCGGCCCTGGGAGGCACTCGTCCGACACTGTGTCGGCACTCTTTCGACACTTTTCCGTGTGCTCGAATTTTTTCTGGGATGTGGTCCTTAAGTACGATGGGAGCAACATAAGCGTAGGCACAGATTGGAGCATCTGGTACATGCGTACGGGCGCCCGCCTTCCCTCCCCCCCCCAATGGCCCGACTCCGCGCTTCCACCGTGCGTCGGTTCGCGCAACCGCCTTGAGCCATCAGAAGGGCCCTGGGAGGGCGTCAAGATGCCCCAAGACACTTTCGCACGGCGTCAGACGGCCCCAGAGGCCCCCATTTGGCGCCAAGCTCGCACAAGCGGACCCTGAAATGAAGAGAAACCGTGGACCAAGACGCCACCCCAAGACAGCCGAAAACAGGCCAAGGAGGGTGCCAAGAGACCCATGGGAGCCCCCCGAGAGGCGACACGCAATGATTATGATTTTCCTCAGGTTTGTCGCTGCCTTCCGATCCGCCTCATCCCTGCACCGTTCCTGTCCTTGCATCCGCCTCCTCCGTCCCTCTCCCCAATTTCGTCATCCGTCCTTGTTCTTACGCCCGCCTCCTGCCTCCACATTCCCTTTCGTGCCTGGTTATGTAATCAGATTTTCATTGCCAGCCTGGAGGTCCAACGCGGTCACCTTTGCCACGTGTATCCCCGTCAGTCTCCCAGACGACCCCACGGCGGCTAGCAGTCCAGTCCACATCTTGCCCCAGGAGTCCCCCAAAACGGCTTCCCGATCCCCCAATCCGACCTAAGAGTACAGTCGAGGCTGATTAGTAGGTCGACCCTGCGAAATCAAGGGTAGGCTTGTGCCTTGTTTCGCGACCCATGCCCTCTACATTCCCATTGCAATGTGGTCCTCCGAAGGGTCTTGTGTCATCTTGCGTGTCTTCTCTAGTCAGCCTCGACTGTAATGGAGGATGGCGATTCATAAATGACCGGGGGTCGTGTTCACGCGGTGGCGCCCGGGATGACGATTAGAAAAAACCGGCCGCGGTCTGGAAAATTATGTTTTAAATCGTTCTCCTCCAGACAGAAGCCTGTGCAGAAATAGCAGAAAACTATTTTTTTAATCGTCCTCTCCAATTTTTTAATTAATCGTCATCCCGCATTACATTCCCATTGCAATGTGGTCCTCCGAAGGGTCTTGTGTCATCTTGCGTGTCTTCTCTAGTCAGCCTCGACTGTATCTAGGGGCGCCTAAAGCAGCCCTCGTACAGTCGGGGCCCTGAAGAAGGAACCCTTTTCGATGAGGAGGGGCTCCGCGTTCCTTAAGTGTTTCACAGCTTGCCTCAGGCTTTCCTTATGTTTTCGATCGGAAACCGAAGTTTAACTCATGGGAAAAAGGGGCCTCGTTCCTTATCTTGGGTTCCTTAGGTCAAGCCCCCGACTCTAGTCAGCCTCGACTGTATCTAGGGGCGCCTAAAGCAGCCTTCGTGAAGCCCGGGGCGGGCGTGAGGAGGTTCCTGGGAGGCCCCGAGAGGCCCCCCCCTAAGGGGCAAAGCAAGCTGGGAGGCAGACGACAGCCACTTCGGCCTCCCTCCTCGTCCTCCCTCCTCCCCATCTCTCCTCCAGATCTCCCCTCCTCGCCTCTCCTCCTCTGCCTCCTCCTCGCGCCCCTCCTCCTCCTCCTTCTCCTCCTTCTCCTCCTCTCTCCTCCGCATCCCTCCTCTTCCTCCTCCTCCTCATCCTGGTCTCTCTGAGTGCCGCCAGCGAGCATCACTGCGGTCACCCTCCAGCATAAGATGCTCACGCATGGCGCCGGACTTGATGTTTTGTCGTGGCTTCTCTCAGCACGGGCAAGGTCGCCAGCTAGCATCACTGCGGTCACCTTCCAGCATAAGATGCTCACGCACCGCGCCGATGTTGATTTTTGTATCGGTCTCCCTTAGCTTGGACAAGGCTGCCAGCGATGCGGTCTCCCTCGAGCCTAAGATGCTCACGCACGGCGCCGAACTTGATGTTTTGGTGTTGCTTCTCTGAGCAAGGGCAAGATCGCCATTTAGCATCACTGCGATCACCTTCCAGCATGTGATGCTCACGCATAGCGCCGAATTTGATGTTTTTGGTTCGGCCTCCCTCACCTTGGGCAAGGCTGCCAGCGAGCATCATTGCGGGCATCTTCTGACATCAAATACTTGTGCACGTCGCCAAGCCTGAAATGTTTTTTTGGCCGCTCCGAGCACGGACAATGCCTCCAGTGAGCATATTTGTGGCCCGCTTCCAAGATAAGGTCGCTCGAGTGCGATGCGATTTCCATGTCGGAAAACATCTGCCTCACGCCCAGCTCCGTCGTGCGGCATATCCTTGCCTCGCCAGCTTTTCCCCCCAGACCTCCGTCTTCTTGGCTCCACTGGACGCTCCCAACAGCAGTTTCCCCTCAACGATGCTGCAGTACACCCTCTCGTCGCGTGGCCCCCATCTACTTTCACAGCGTTCTCCTTTATACGCATTGGCATCTCAAATCCAGGAATCTGTTCTATGAGGGCGCGCCGCTGGATGACCCTAAGGGGGGGTGGGGGTGGGACCCCCCCCCCCCCTTCCTGGGGTGGGACCCCCCCCCTTTCCCCGATCCGTCGTCGGGGACCCCCCCACCCCCCCCCCCAATCCCCCCCCCCCCCCCCTCCCCCCCTTCCCGTCCGTCGTCGGGGACCCCCCCCCCGCCCACCCTTTCAAACGCGGGGGGGGGTTCGAACCCTTTCCCCCCTCCCCCCCTTTGGCCGCCCAATTCGAACCTCTCCCCTTCCCCCCTTTCGCCACGGCGCCCCCGGTCTCCGGAACCGGACCCCTGCCACCCCGAACACTAATCCTCACCCTTGCCCTAACCCCTAACCCCAAACCCAAACCCTAGCCCCAAACAGTACTCACTATTCATTACACACTACTCACTGCCCACAATTCACTACTCGCTACTCACTGCTCACTTCTTCACTACTCACGACTCACTACTCACTACCCACGACTCACTACCCACGACGCACTACTCCCTACTCCCTACTCCCTACCCACTACTCACTACTCACTACAAACTACTCACTAACCACTACTCAATAGTCACTGCTCACTAAACACAACTCACTACCCACTACTCGCTAATCACAAATCACTACTCACTACTCACG